>JAALXK010000173.1:0-217074 GCA_012977745.1 Fusarium anguioides | reverse complement strand
CATATCATTGAAGCGCATCAGTCGAGAGACGTAGGCGTTGAACCTTTTTCCTTTTTGGCGTTTTTTTCTTGGGAGGGATGGGATGGGAAGGGATGTTTTTGGGTTCCTACTACAAGCTCATTGTTTGGCGCGTCACACACGCACAGTTTCATACGTCTAAATACGTCTCTTAACATGATTTTTGAACATATATGCATGCATATGAAGGCGTGATATCACAACTGGGTGGAAGATGGAGGATTGCGAGAATATCAGGAAATGTCTTGCCTGTATCGAGGGACTGTGGTCAAGTTCAAGATTCGGAACTGTCTAGGATAAAAGTAGACTCAATTCTATTCATTCCTCACTCCAATATCCGTAGCTAATGTCCCTTGCAAATAAAGCCCCTGTTAGTGAACGGGAATACCAGCCATGATTGATCTGATCTGTTGTGGGGTTACCCGTCGCCGATCCCCGGATTACAGCGGCCCCGCACCAGCTTTCACTGCCTTTAGCTTTAGCTCAGGTTACGTGATATGATGATAACATTACAACTCACTCTTTCTTTGCAGAGTTCATTCAACATTACTCAATTTTGATCAAGTCATACAACTACTACATCTTCAAAACTTCACTTCTCTTCTATTACCGTCATCGTGGCTCTAACCAAGAAATCCCTTCGTATCCCCTCTCTTCTTTCTAGCTTATCCAGACACACTGCTCGACTTACACAAAAGAGATTCTTCGGCATCAACATGGCTTGGACGTGTAGCGGAGATAGTAACTCTGCTCTCATTGAGAACATGTGGAAGAATGGTCTTATCACTGATGCTCGCGTAAAAGATGCATTCCTCAAGGTATCCTCCTCTTTTCTCTTCTCAGCAATATGCTAATCTTGCAGGTTGATCGAGCACATTACGCTCCAGCGGCACCATATGATGATTCACCCCAGCCCATCGGCCACTCAGCTACCATTTCTGCACCACACATGCACGCTTCAGCTATTGAGCATGTATTGAGCTATCTTCTACCATCACCTACATCGCCATCCCCACGAGTTCTCGACATTGGCTCTGGATCTGGCTACCTTACGCACGTAATGGCTGAACTCGTCGGGGAGAAGGGTCTTGTCGTTGGTCTTGAGCATATTCGCCAGTTGCAAGAGCTAGGTGAACGCAACATGTCCAAAAGCCAAGAGGGAAATAGGCTTCTTGACAGTGGAAAGGTGAGATTTAGATTAGGTGATGGACGCAAGGGATGGGTTGAGGAACCGAGGGAGGGGGAGAATAGTGAGGGAACGGGATGGGATGTTATTCACGTTGGGGCTTCAGCAGTTGAGATCCACCCTGAGTTGTTGGAACAGTTGAAGGCTCCTGGATGGTAAGTTACACTCTACGTCTAGTTTGAGTGCGTGAGCTAACGAGTGACAGTATGTTCATACCAGTTGATGATGACAAGATGGGGTACAATCAGCACGTTTGGCGGATTGAGAAGGATAGTAATGGAGAGATCACAAAGAAGAAGCTGTTCGGTGTGCGATATGTGCCTTTGACTGAGCCGCCCAAGTAGGGGAGACCATTCACAATACCCGAATCACTCTAGTTTGGGACGATTAAGGTGGTAGTAAAGGTTGACAAAGCTCTAATCGTATCTAATCCATAAACCAGATCCCAAAACCCAAAGTCATAAGCGCATAGATCACGCGAAGCCATTAACTCCAAATACCCAGTATATAAGCAAATATCCCCTTCTTTTCCTCTCCACAATGCCTATCCATACCTCTATATAGCTTATAGGAAGCTCAAGCCAAATATCACAGCTGCGGTAGCTGATAGGATACTAGATGTATACAGCCTTGGGCTTTCGTTGGCAAGGTGAGGTGCAGCGTTGGAACCACCATCAGAGGAACCATTTGGTGACTGAGTCGTACCACCTTGGTTACCTCCTTGGCTGCCACTCTGGCTACCTCCTTTCTGGTTGGTGTCGCACCCCTCGGAGGGGCAAATCTTAACGGTTGAGTTGTTGGCAGGTGTTGCAACGGGAGCCGGAGCTGCAACTGGAGCTGGAGTTGGAACTGGAGCAGGTTGGCATCCCTCAGGTGGGCAAGGTACTGCATCTTGCTTTTGGTCCGCCACCGGAGTAGGAATGGTTGCTAAAGGTTGTGCACAGAGCGTACAGGGCGAAGGCGGCACAACAGGAGGAACAGTCATGTTCTTTGCGCAGTCCCCATCACTACCCTCGATCTGATAAAGACTTAAGGCATCATCACCTCCACACTTTCCACTATTCTCGTCTCCAGGTATACATAATACGCCACAGCGTGCTTCGTCAACGAGATCGAAAGATGCAGAGGCGCCGCCGTTGTCGCAAAAGCAAGCCCCACCTCCGATTGCGACTAGAGTTGCTTTTCCGGCGCAAGCTTGGAGACATTGAGGCGCGGTGAATGGAGTTTTGATAGAGATAGGTGAGAAGTTGGAGGACTTTGAGATGCACCCGACGTATTTTGAGGTTGGAGGATGTGGAAGTGCTGTTGTGAGTAGGAGCATGGAGAGGAACATAATAAGATTCGTAGTGGATATCATTGTGGCGGTTTATGCTATAAATGAGATTTGACTTGAGTGCGTAGTTGTTGTAATTGTTATTGCTGATTGTTGATTGTTGTTGAATATACTTAAACAAGCAATATGCAGGTCTTATATATCACTCGATCATCCCCAGCCTCCCTCTGACAATTGTTCACTGCGTCCTCAAAAGTGACGTTGATTTAATGAATCGCATTTTTGGTCGCGGATAGAATTGATCAACAATTGGCAAAAACTGATGTTAATGAGTGTCTGCGTTCCAATGCATGGTAGACAATGAGGCGTGGTGGCAGGCACTTGGTTGGAGATATGTCTCAGACATCACCACCATGACTAGGAATGCTTTACTTGAACTCAATTAATCATGACTAACTAAACGGCTTTTGTTAACAATTAAGAACAAGTTACACTGTTAATGAGAGCTAAGTAGAATAAAAGTAAAAGTTCATGTATTTAAAATGAACAGGTCCATATTCATGTTTCTGTGATACTCACTCTATAATAGGACTAAGAACAAACTAACAGCCCAATTTGAACCATTTCCTTGTACGGTCCCCCAATGTCTCATTTACCTTCCTTTAACTGCAGAGACACAGTCTACCGGTCCCTTGACTCACCAGCCACACCTGCATATCACCCAGTCTCAGGCACCCTTCTTCTTACATACAATTCGGCGTAACCGTAGGAGAAACATAATCCACTCCACAACCACCTGGACATCCCTGGCCACAAGGATATCCCGTCGTAACAGTAGCAGCTGTGGCGGGACATCCACAAACCGAACTAACAGTTGACAACATCACACACATAGGTCGAATACATTTCGAACAGATAGTCGATGTTTCGGTAACCGTTGGGCACGCGGGCTGCTGAGTCATAGTTGGTGCTCCATATGCCGAAGCGTAGGTATAAGAGGTCTGACAGCCCTCGGGACATTGCGAGTTTGAGCAGGGGAATGATACTGTAGTGGTAGGAACTTGGGAGGGGCAGTTCTTCTGGCTGGAGATTGTCTGGATAGTGAGGCAGGCGGGGACTATGCAGGATGAGCAGAGTGTGCCAGTGGATGTTACGGTTGGGCAGGGCTTTGAGGATTTCTTTGCAGCGGCGGGAGAGCTGGAGATGTTAGTTGTGGTTAGGGTTAGGAACTGAGTGGGTGATTTACATGGCGAGGAGAGCTGAGATGATATAGAGGGACCACATTTTGATTGATTAAGTTGGTGTTGTAGAGTTTTAATGAGGTAAAGTTATCAATTATGAGATATCTACTGTTGAGGGATAATTTTGCCTTTAATTCAGCAGGAACGAGTTCTCTCTATATACCCAACACTGCATGCATCCAAATACCAACATCGTCAGCCCAGACCGAAATACGAGGTTCGTAAGAACATCTGACAGTTACCCCGACGATCCGATCTTGATAACCCAAACAGAATGGCAATTCACAAATGAAGGAATGATAATGACCGTGCAGTGATGTAAGTGAAACACACTATTGGATACGGCTGAACGATGGCGCACGAGAGACCCTGGCGACCTGTCCTAGATGGCCGGATTGAGCGTTGGCATTAAACGGGACGGGAGGGAATACGAAAGTTAATGGTTCTATAGGAATGATGGCATTGGTTGATGACTGAGCATCTCCTGCAAGAGTTAATTGTTTATCACACAAATTGCTCACCGATGCCGAGAGCCGTGTTGGCTGACACGTAGCTGAGACTTATCTAGCAAGTCAGAGGTTAACACAATGAATCCCTTGCAGTAAGGTCAGAGAGGACAATATCACCGTGCAGCAAGTCTCTAATGCGTCTAATAATTAGATATCATTTATCAGAACGTTCATAAGAGGCATAAACCAGGCACTAGTTCTGCGCTATAACCATTTATACTTTTGTCAGTAGTATACATGTCTGTCAATCACTTCCTCTCTTTCTTCCACTCATCGACAACTCCCTGAATAACCTTATCCAGATCCTCATCCTCAAGCCCCAACTCCTTCATCGCAAAAGCATCACCCCTCTTCGGCCACTCCGCATCTAGAGCTCCTAGCACAAACACAATCTCCTCCATAGCATGCTTACTAAATTCCACCGACAGCTTATTGACTTCTCTCTCCAAAAATGACTTTGAGTCCACATATTCCTTCTTCCATTCCACACCTGTAGCTTTTTCCAGCGCTGCTACTACCTCGAGCTGTGTCTTGCAGAAACTCTGCACGTAGAGGAGTCGGTTCTTGGTTGTGTCGGGGCGTTTTAGGACAGCGACGAGAGCTTCGGCTACACGGTGGAGTGTAGATGCTGAGGCGGGGACATCGCCCTTGTCGAGAATGACAGCTGTGTTGGTTTCAAGGTCGGTGTGTAGTAGACCATCGCGGATGCCAAAGTCGAAGAAATGTCCACAGACGAGTGATGTCCACGAGAAGCTAGGATATTCCTTTGCCAGCTCAACCGCCTTAGCTCGCACTGTATCTTTATCCCGATATAACTTCAGCAGCTTCTTGGCCTGCTCGCTCTGTGCATCACAGCTTCCAAAATCAGCTGGGATGAAACGCTTGACACCTGCTTTCGCAGAAGCTTCAGCGAGACGAAGATGCTGGTCAACGACTCCTGTTAAAGGAAACGAAGCGATAACAGCATCTTGGTCTTTAAGAACTGGAATCAAGCCTTCAATGGAGAGGTCATCGGGGATAGTAATGATCGATACTGAAGATGCGTGCGCAGGTGTCGATTTAGATGATGCTCGTTTCGCAACAGATACAGAGAAGGAGTTTGAAGCGACGAGACCGTCGAGAAGGACTGAGCCTAGAGTGCCGTTTGCACCAACGAGGAGAACTTTGTTAATGGACATGGTGTAGGTAGGTTGAAGAGTGAATGTTTGATGAAGCTTAGATCTTGGATGTGACACCGCGGGGTAGTTCAGCTATGTAATGCGGGGTACATTTTCCAATTGATCTTCAGCTCCCTTTTCCCTTATTTAAGCCTCAATTTAACAGTAAAAGATATCGGGATGCTACTCCGATGTGAGAAACCGGAATGTTACCCCGACAAGACATTGAACCCCTCGCGGATACTTTCCGCCAACGGTTCCTTCATTAGTGCACCATTGATAAGTTGCTCTTATGGAGATAGATCAAAGTTACACATGAAGCGGAAAGTCAGATGCTTTTGACATAATGTTGGCCGACCTGTAATATTTGCTTCCGGACTTCGGTCTTGGTTAATAGCGATGTTTGCTCCGTGTCCGAGTGTAAGTCCGGATGTTAGCGTGGTATCTCCGGCCACGAGCTCCACAGAAGTCCGGAGAGCTGAAGATGTTGGGGTTTTCGTGTAAGTGTAAGTGTTGTCTATGACGGTGAGAGTTGAGGCTGAAGGGATATTATTGGGGAATCGTATAGTTTACGCATAAGATGGACGTATTGAATAAGATATTGTTCTGTCAGGAACTGTATATCCTAGAGTTGTTTAACTTTACAATCGGATTTAGAGGCATCGCATGTGTATATTCAGGTCAAATCACTTGATTCAGCGTCAAATAAACGACCAAATAGAGAACGGTGAACGTAAAAACCTTAGTATCATGCTCGTGAATATACATCACTAAAGAGTCTGGCAACCCCGAATGACTGACTAACTACCAAGCCTCAAAGCTCTATCTCCACCACCAAACAGCTGCACCATGGATTCTCATCATCTATGATGGAGAATCTCGCGTGAATGAATTCTTAAATCCGTGTATCACTTCATCCCTTGGTACAGGTTCGCTTGATAGCATCCTTCCTGTTACACTGGGGTAAGTGTTCTAGCAGTTGCACTTGTAATTGTGAATCACTACCACAGAAAGAACAAACAGTTATATAAATGACGAGTACTTCTCTTCATCTCAACCAGACCATCAACTCTACTTCAACACATCTTCAAACGCCAACCTACCTTCACAATGGATAACAAAGAAATCGCCCTCATCACCGGTGCCAACACAGGCATCGGCTTCGAAACCGTCAAAGCCCTCTTTCGCTCTGCAAAGGCTTACCATGTTCTCCTTGGAAGCCGTGACCCTACCAAGGGTGAAAAGGCTATTACTGAGATTAAAAGCGAGTACCCAGACTCCAAGAGCAGTGTCGAAGTTGTTCAGATTGACATTACCGACGACCAAGCTATCGCCAGCCTCTTCGAAGCTGTAAAGACAAAATTTGGCAGGATTGACATTCTTGTCAACAACGCCGGTATGTTCTCTGATATTCACTTAAGCTTATTCTTTTACTAAAGATCGCATGAAGGCGCCAACTTTGATGCGTCCAACATGAACAATCCTAGAGATCCTGCCCAAGCCCGGGAGCTCTTCAACAAAACCTACGATGTCAACGTCTCCAGTACACAAGTCTTGACAGCTACGTTCATCCCTCTTCTTCTGGCCTCCTCGTCACCCCGCATAATCTTCCTCACCTCGGGCCTCTCCACCCTCCAAGGCGCACACACTTCATACCTGACAAAACTCGCAGGGGACATCCCCAAGGGATGGCCTAAGGAGGGAATTCCCACCTCTGTAGCTTACCGCTCCGCCAAGACAGGTCTCAACATGATGATGCTTTCATGGTACCACCTGCTCAAGGGAGATGGAGTCAAAGTCTGGTCTGTCAGTCCAGGCTTTTTAGCAACGGGGCTTGGAGGAAACCCTGAACTTCTAAAGAAGGCAGGTGCAGGTGATCCATCTACCGGCGGGGAGCTCATCAAGAAAGTCATTGAAGGAGAGAAGGATAGCGATGTTGGAAAGGTCGTCGGTCAGCCTGGAGTTCAGCCTTGGTAGTGGCGCTATCTACCTAGACATAAGGCTGCTGGGGCAAAATATGTCAAGTAATGCCTAAAATAAACATGTTAGGTCATTTTTGAGGCGTTCTCATTATTCTTGATGCCCTAAAGGCTTCACGGTCCCAAAGGGATGACGACAACCTGCTGTTGTGCATGAAAGACTTGACTCAGTGAAAGAACAAGACTTGGTGATAGCAATACTGTATAGCGAGTCAAAAATACTCAGCCGTTGTTTCATGTTGACCATACTGACGTGTAGATTCTTTGAGTGACAGCAATTAGCAAAGCCACAGTGATGATGTATATTCATCTAAATCATCTGCCCATATCAAGAGACTCAACCACAAGACAATCATAGCTTCAGTCTTGGCAATTATCCGAGGAGCCGAAAAAAGATTAAATGGAAAGATTTTTCTTTTGGGGGTTTATGCGTGCGTCATGGAAACTATCCCACTCAGCCCTGAAGTTATTTGTTGGCAGATGGTGTAAGGATACTCCATGTAAGCGGGATTGGGGTGATGGCGTACTGAGTAGGGCAGGTAAGATAAGGGACCCTTGTTGAACATGTGACAAGAATCAAGGTCGGATAGATAAAGGGAAGTGTTTCTGAGAATAGAATTGAAGAGGAATATGGAGGTGGCTTAAAAGGAAGATTACGAGAGACGGACGGAGGTGACCCAAGGACAGTGTGTGTAGAGTCAGTACTGTATTTCTATGGAGGTCAGAAAAGAATCAAACATTTAGACCCTAAGATTGTAGCTAGTATTTATGACAGCCTTAGCTAATTCTCACTCTCGGTACAGTGGGATATGACAAGTCCCGGAGCTCTTGTCGGCCCCGGCATATTAACCCACAACCCCTGATCCGCCAAGTGACGTCGGCAGTGCCGCCATGAGCTGCGTACTCACTTCAATCGGACGCGTCTCCACAAGCCTCCGGTCCAGTATCTGACTCTGAATACGTTCATCACCGAATAATTGTCACCACAGTATCACAGACAAAGCACAGCAAAGGCCAATAAGGGAAGCTAAATGTCTCGGCGCATGAAGCATCTAGAACATTGAAATTATGGACCCTGCCAAGAAAATAAGAAAATAGTTAGGCTGCGACCGTTAATTTACTCTATTTTATTCAATTTTATCTAAGTTCTGGCGCAGCACAGCCCCCGAAGCTGAGCTGACGTTTTGTTTTCGCCCTCGCTCAGCTTAGGTTGTTGTATTCTTGACTCAGGTTGTAACATAAGAAATGCAAGGCTGATCCTTCTTGTTCCTTTTTACGCCAAGGTTGTTATTTAATTCGTTCTCTTCTGCCACGTCGCATCACATCACTCACAGCTCAGTTTGCTATACACTACCTGTTTGATATCCATATTAGTCCCCCGTTTTCCCCTCGTTATTGTTCAACGGCCCAACTTAACTAACGCCTAATAACTTAAAAGTCATACTTGGACCTGATTAATACCCCAGCTTTTTTTTTCTTTCAAATTCTTTCTATTTCAATCATTCCATCTGTGCCCTGTCAGCACTTTCTTTTTCATTGTCCTGTCCTAAAATAAACGAGGTCAGAAGTGGGTTTATTTAACATCTCCAACCTCCCGCCGTTCTCGGGCTTCCCGTCTTCTTACTCCCGCCCCCACGCAGATCATATCTCACACTTCAACTCTCAACTCGACTCCCAAGAATGGAAGCTCGTTCTCTAACAGCACTCAATACTCTTGCGGGTAATCCGCCTCAATATCCTATCAATCCTGCCCAAGAGAGACAAGATCCCTTGACGCTCTACATCTCAAGAGTACCAGGAACTCGAGGTAAGACAAAGACCCTCCTCCCCCACCGAATCTGACACTAACATAACCTTTGTTCCAGATGTCATTCTATCACCTTTCAAACCCCAACTAAAAAACGTTACCGCCGAAGATGTCGCTAGCTGTCTTTACTACGTCCACTTCGAAGCGCCTTCGTTAGAACCTCTTAACCCACCGCCTCTGCGAGATGAAGACCCCCGATCTTCGAGCGATGAGAGCTCTTCGATACGAAATATCAAGAGAAAGCCTGTACCTGGTGGCGCAAAGCCATTGACACCTCCCCCCACCGACCATCTACCTGTACCAGGGTATGGCAACGAGAACCTAGATCCTACACGAAGGCGTGGGTTGTCTGTGAATTCGACCTTTGATCCCCGACACACGTCAGCACCGCTGGGCGATGGTCAAGATGAGCAGAGCCCCGTTCTACCGCCTCGGCCGACGAATATGCCTACCATTCAAACCCCTGAACCTTCTTTCTCTCGGAAACCACTTGGACCTCAAGCAGGCAATGCGCTAGGGCCTAATGATCATCCTCTTCCGCCTATTCCAGGCTCCAACCAAGCATTTACCGACTTTGACCGAATGAACCGCCCACCAGTACCGACCCGAACCAACGACAATCGTTCCCCCTCGCCACGAAAGAGCTATGAAGGAAAGCAACCGTTTCGATTAGCTCTGATCCGCCGTGATCCAAGCACAGGTAACCAGTGGAACGTCGGACATATTACCTCCTTCCAATCTGATGCACCACCACCTGATCAAGACGAGGAAAACCCATTGTTCACCTCCGTGCCGCCTGTTACGCAATCACATGACTCTGGAAATCCACCCATCAATGTTCAGATCGAGACTTTGGGATATGGAAAGTTCCGTGGTATGCCTGCTCGACGAAGTTTTGATATGGGTCCAGGCGCAGATATGACACTGCCAAAGGATGGCGGTGTTGTTCTGCAGAGACAAGTTGCGATGACATATGCAAAGAGTTGGACAACGAATTGGCGCGAGAAACTTCAAGATGGTAGACATGGGCGGCAAGGTAGTGTTGGGTCGGTTGATTCTGCTGAACCAGCTTCTCCTGTTGAACCTGCGATCTCAATGCACCCAGGACCAGGATTGAGACCTCGCGGATATATCTTTACAAGTCCCTGGAACGGAAGATGCGAATTCCGCACTGGAGCTGCTGGTCGAAGTCTACGATGCTATCACATCTTGCATGACGATAGACCAAGCAATCCACTTGCCGACATGGGCCAGAATATGCCAGGCGGTGGTGGTGGCATGGCCATGAGTGAACTTCGATTCAATCTTCCTACTGCAGAACTCTTTAAATCTCCCGAAGGTCGTGAGGAAGTCAAGAGTCAACTTCAGGGGCATTTCAACAAACTACTAAAACGGGACGAACGAAGTGACTACGCCAACGACGGTATGGTCTCACCGTTTGACATCAACCTAGGCAAAGAGAAAGCCGGTGGTGGCAATCGTGGAAAGAGAGCCAAGCTGGGCAAACTCATCATTTATCCCGATGGGTTGAAGATGCTGGATCTTCTAGTATCTGCGAACATGGGCCTGTGGTGGCAGGCATGGGAGAAGAGTTTTTAAATCTCATGGTCATTTCAAGGATCTTTTGAGATAAATGCATGATTTTAGGAGTTTTTGCTGTTATAAAATTGGTGGTATATATTTTGGTTGACCTTGTACATGTAAAAAGGGAGGGTGTCGCCATGAGGATTAAAACGACGTAACGATCATATGGAAACGGACTGAAATACCAAATACCAATTAGGCGTTGGATATAGATGAATCGGAGTTGATCACGTTTTTTTACTGCATTAATCATTAATAATTATGACCACTGAGTTCATCATCTTCAACATTGAGTGAAGTGATATTGACGTTGATCACGTGCAATGTCACGAGTACCTCCCCAACCAATCAACAGCCAGAAGTTGTAATCCCGCTGAGCAACTTTCGTAGCCGAACACATCCATCACGTCAAATCCTCGCCTCCCGCCCAAGCCCGTCGCCGCAATTGACCCCGGGACGTCGAGTCAATTGACACTCCCTCGAATCGAAATCTCCCCTCTACCTCGATCGTCCTCCTCGAGCAAATCCGACACAATGGCTCACGCTGCCATCATTGCGCGACGACAGCTCGCCTCGAGCTCCCTGGTTAGCAGCAGAGCTAGCATCGTCGGTCTCGTTCAGCAGACCCGTGGCTACGCTACTCCTCATGGACCTCCTCCTGCCAACTTCCGAACGAGCAAGCCTGTTAGGTGGACATGGGATAATGAGAGCACCCTCGACCGCATGGGCAAGTTTTTCCTCATGACAGAGATGGCGAGGGGCATGTATGTCCTGCTTGAGCAGTTCTTCCGACCACCGTATGTTACAGACTCTAAGCATTGAGAGGGGAGGAGAAATGGCTGACGAGGGATATAGTTATACCATTTACTACCCCTTCGAGAAGGTATGCGAGGTCGAATACGTATCCGACACATCCAAGTAACTGACCCATATAGGGCCCTATTTCTCCTCGATTCCGTGGCGAGCACGCCCTCCGACGATACCCCTCTGGCGAAGAGCGATGCATTGCCTGCAAGCTCTGCGAGGCTGTACGAGCAATTATATTCAGCACTACGATTCAGTTGCTGACATTAATATACAGATCTGCCCCGCCCAGGCCATTACCATTGAGGCCGAGGAGCGAGCTGATGGATCCCGCCGAACAACCAAGTATGATATCGACATGACCAAGTGCATTTACTGCGGTTTCTGCCAGGAGTCTTGCCCTGTCGACGCCATTGTTGAGTCCCCCAACGCCGAGTACGCTACCGAGACCCGAGAAGAGCTTCTGTACAACAAGGGTGCGTATCATACGCCTACACATTGTCTACAATGTGTTCAAATCGATATAAGTAACAACTAACACCATAATAGAGAAGCTTCTCTCCAACGGAGACAAGTGGGAGCCCGAGCTCGCAGCTGCTATCCGCGCCGACTCACCATACCGATAAACTTAGCACGAAAAGGAAAAGGGAGACGTCGATTGAATTGCATCATTTTGTTGTTTTATTTGTTCCCATCGTTTTGAAACGTCGTTATTGTAGGAACAGGATATTTTTTTGGTGGAAAGGCGGCATGAGACAGAGATGGGACGAGGTTTGGGAAGGGAGACGGGTGTACATAATCTAAGGATAGATGTCCAGAAAATGCCCCTTTGTCACTCAATTGGTTGGATTGTGGTGTGGTGATGTTATTCAGAGAGGTGCAATGCTCGGGAAGTTATCCAGATTTCAGAGTATGGGGGGCGAGGTAAGTTCTTTGGTGTCGTGGTCTCACTAACAAGTCGGTACGGATGTCAACTTTTTAATCATGATTCATTCGACTACAAAATATTATTACAACCACTCAATCCAACACCTCTCGATTCTTAGGACGAGTAAGGACACTTCTTAACCTCAGGCTCAGTATCAGCAGCCTGAAGAGCAACCTCTGTCAAACCAGAGGCAACCTGCTTCATCCACATATGATACTGCTTATCACTGGGATAGAATGGGCACGCCGCTGAACCGCTCTCCTCACCAAACTCAATAGTGTAGCTCTGAAGCTTGCTCTTACCACAAGCCTTGCCATAAAATCGACCAAGGCCGTAGTCAGTGCTGGCTCCGGAAGTGGGATACAGACCGACAGCCTCCTGGACGGTGAACTTGGTGGAACCGGCACCCTCCATAGCCTTCTTCATGCGGTTACCGGTCATCAATTGAACATCAAGGTCCTTCTTGGTGATGTACTCCTTGTACTTGGTCTGGGGAGTCTCCTTGTCACCGAGAACACCACGTTTGCCGTCAAACTTCTTGTTCGCGAAACTCTCCTTGGTGTTCGTGGTCTGGGCATCATCATCACCCCACGCATACAGGATATCACCACCGAAGGAGTGCAGATCGACGAACCAGCTCAGACTCTTGTACTTGTCCATAGTCCAGACAACGTTCTTGGTCTCAGGCTCTGATTCGGGCGCTGTGCCGTGGAAGACCTCGCTGGTGGGATCCTCAGAGGCAACAGAGCTGAGATCAATGCTTGAGCTGAATGCCTTCTTGTAGTTGAACAAGAAGTCATAGTTTCTGTTGATGTCGATACCAATGGCATCGGGCTTGCCGTTGGAGCTCTTGGGGTTGCGGTTCTTGCGCCAGCATGAGTTGGTCTTTTGATCATGTTTTACACCATCGGGGTTGATGATGGGGAGTACAACAATGCCTGCGTCGAGAGCCTTGCGGACCTGTTCGGCAGTGAAAGTGGTCTTGCCATATTTGAGACCCTTTTTCATCTTGCGGGCATGAAGGAGATCAGATAGCCAGTAGACTACATTATCAGGACCTCCACGCTCACGGGCATGGGCACCACTAATAAGAAGGAACTTGGGGTTCTTTCCAATAGCGGCACCAAGGAACTTCGCACCCTCATGCGTCTTGTGAGGAGGGTGAATAAGTTCAACCTCTTTGTAGCTCTTAGCCAGACCCTCAAGAGCAGATGAGACCTCTTCAGGTGTGAGAATGGACTTGAGGTTGCGGTCTGAAGTGGACAAGCCCTCTGGAGCGATAGTGCCCTTCTTGAAGCGATCACCAGTACCAATTGGGAAATCTGGTTCCGGACGGGTCTGACGAGCGGCCAACACGGCGCCACGCTCCGAGTGGGGAATTGAATCGGAGGGGATAAGGCAGGCAGATGCCGAGAGGGCGTAGGCTAAGAGTTGAAGCTTCATGACGACCAGAAAGATAAACAAACAAGAAGGATGAACGAGTGAGAGTAAGGAATGGAATGAAATGAACTAGAGTGAGGAGAGGGTTATATTTAGGCTTAAGGCAACACCATGTAAGCTTGCATTTCTCCCGTACAACCCTACATCCTTATTCCTTGGCCATAGTGAATCATTGGATGCCAATCCGTCTCCTTCCTGTCTCAGCCAGCTTTCCGCAAACAAAACAACAAAGTTCCTGGAGTACAAGATGCGAGTAACTGTTTGTGGTAGGTGAAGCGATAGATAACATGTAGCAAGGGGTTATGATTGGGTGGGAATAGGAACGTTTGCAAGGCGAGGGGGGGAAGATCTTCAGTGATTGCTATGGGCATACTATCTATAGCCGGGGATATATTCTAGGTCGGCAGTTGTGTGCTGCTTATTGGGGGAAATAGGGATTTGGTTCAGGGTAGATGCTCAAGGGTATTTAATGCATTGCCCCATATGTGGTGGCGGTCTAAGCCTACTATCTTACGAGGCAGGGCAGATTTAAAATGACAATATCGAAATGCATTGTAATTACGATATGAACTATTTAATTGGCCCATTAAAAGACGACATATGTTTCTGAGCCTTGAGTTGACTGTCAACTTGGACTATTTGTTTCCCCAGCTTTAAAGAGACCAATAAGGACAAGTTCGATTATGCTGACTAGACTACAAGCAGCATTTAATCAATCAACACCAGAAACTGTAAATCCCTTATTCTATAAACTCAATCTCAATTAACCTAATCATTCACTATACCTCAACTTTTTATGATGTCTGCCCTTTAAATCCGATATTCTCGGCCTCATCACCCAATCACATCTCCGACCTCGCTGACGTATACCGGAGCACTCCCCCGGCCTTTGAATCACGTGACTCCACCCAAACCGAGCTTAGCTTAGCTTTACTCCATCGGAACAGCCAGTCAATCCGGGTAGCAACGAGAAATTTATCATCACCACCTTCAACCTCATCATCCAACACTCCCCCCCACCACCACCACCGCCGTCGTCAATTGCTTCTCCCTTCTCTCTAAAACCTCAGAGAAAAAACCGATAGCCAAGATGTTCCGATCCGCAGTCCTCCGATCCGTCCGCGTCGCCGCCCGTCCCGCCATGCGCTCATTCGCCGTGGCGCCCCGCGTCGCTACCGTTGCCGTCCCCAAGATTCAGAGCTTCCAGGCCGTGCGGTTCTACAGCGCTGGCGGTGCGCTCAACAAGGAGGAGGTCGAGGGCCGAATTATGAGCTTGCTGCAGGGTTTTGACAAGGTGAGATTGGATCCCCAATTGGAACTGGGCTGAAGCTCGGTTCGGATATGATATTGTAAGAAATGGAAAACTAACGGTCTTCTTAGGTCAACGATGTCTCCAACGTATGTTTCGAAAACAATTGCTCTCGAAAACTCACCTAACACTCCATAGATCAAGTCCGGTGCCCACTTCGCCAACGACCTCGGTCTCGACTCTCTCGACACTGTTGAGGTTGTCATGGCCATTGAGGAGGAATTCAGCATTGAGATTCCCGACAAGGACGCCGACTCCATCCACTCCGGTACATCAATTCCTCATACGCTCAAAAAAATGATACTAACTCTCTCACAGTCAACCAGGCTGTTGAGTACATCCTGAACCAGCCCGACGCCAACTAAACGTTCATCTCCCTATAAACCGCCACCCCTCTTCTTTATTCCTCCTCTTTGTACAATTACCACTCTCATGACCACTGAATCCTTCCTCGGCAAGGATTTAAAACCTCCCAAGACGCCGAAGATAAAAAATCACGGGGGGATGTGAGGAAAGTGGTGGTGGAAGGAAGATAAAAACGCAATATAACGCATCAAATTCTTTTTAATCTCGGCGCACCATGAGACGGTTCATTATTTTACAGACGGTCGTGGAGGAGGAGGAGGAGTCACAGGGGAAGAGACGTACGAATAAAAGAGTTGACGACGAGGTCGGCATGAAATGTATTCTTGATCTTTCCGTTCATTTTTCACGAGATGCGACGATTGGTTGTTTCCTTTTTTGCGTACAGTGAAAGAGTGGATAGGCGATCAAGATTCATTTGATCCTCGTTGGGTTGATGATGATGACGAAGGGTAGATACTCAAATCTCTACTCTGTGGCTATGTATAGTGTATAGAAACACCCAATTTCTCTACCAACCGTTCTGTGACTACTAGCTAAGCTCACATAACCGACATCTCTACGAGTCTCACTATTGGACAAACAGACTGAGACTCTCCACCAGGTAGAGGCCTCATTCTCACATACAATGTCAAAGATCATCAGAGAATGGCCTTAAACATCACCGCTTATGATTGCAAACGTAAGTCCAGCGCCAACCAGGCCCGGTGAACACGCAATGCTCATTATGCATCCTCCCATACATGCAGCAACTATTTTCTTACATGATTTGCCTCGATATATCTAACGAGGTCTTGACCCCAATTTGCAATTGTTTTTGTAGATCCGATACCTCCCCAAAACACCATGCCCAGATATGAATATGCCAAGCAAGTAGACTCAAATGTGCCTCATAACAAAGCTCGAGTCTGCTCATATGCAATATCCATCAAGCCTAAAAGCTTTTATGGGCAATATTGACAAAAAAAAGCAGTTGAACCATCCCCTTCCCAAAAGCAATCCATGATATGATAGCGATTATCAAGCAAACAGATGAAAATGTCAAAACTCCTGGCCGTGTATCCTATATCCTTTTTGATCTTGGCCATAAATTGCCATGCATCCTCAATTTTTTCTTTCGTCCATTCCACTCATGTGTCGTCCGAACCGATAGGCCAATTCGTGAGTCAAGTGACCCGGTCGGCGAAATATTGTATGTCGTGTCGTAGCGATTGTGGTGCTGTCCACCCAGATCATGGCTCATCAACTCATCATCACCTTGCTCTTTTTGTCTAAGCTACCAACTCCGATGCTTGGCCGATAAAACCGAAAACAGTGATTCAAAGAACACGCTGCCCTCCGCCTTACAGCTTGGTCGTTCATCGGCCGCTGACAGGAACCTTTGTTCCGTTGGTAGACTTGCCGGCGACAGCGGCATAGCTGCCCCAGACGCTGGACAAGCCAGCTGAGGGCCTCTTAGGAGACTTGACAGAAGGCTCACCGTCTTCCTCCATACCCTCCATGTGGAACATTTCGTCATCTTCGTTAATGGGGGTGGTGAATCGGCCATTCATAGAGGAGCTGATGCTGCCACTTGACACATGGCGTTCCATGCCACCGCGCTCACGCTCCTTGCCAATAGGACTGATGGGGCTAATGGCGCTAGCGGCATTCCCAGCTCGAGCGGTCGAGGGGTGGAGAAGGGGGTTAGAGTTGCTTGTGGGATCGTCAATACGGCTTCGCTGAAGCTGCTGAGACAGCATGGACATGCCATCGCTACCAGATCGCAGGGAGGATGGACGGTTGAAGCCGTTTGTACCGCCCATCTCTTGGGCGAGAACAGAGTTTCGGAGTGGGCTTCCCACGTGGCCGAAGGCAGAGGCAGCTCGGAGCGATCGAGCGGTCTCTTCCTCTTCCTTCTGTCGTTGGAACATGGGACCCCATCGGCTGGGACTGGTTCCGATAGGGCTACCGTATTTGCTGAGAACGTCCGCATCGCCATCAGCTCGCATAGAGCCACGGCGGGCCTTTTCAACGGGAGTCAAGAGATCCTGAAGGTTTTCGGGTACATAGTTCTCGGGAAGGTTATCGTCATCGTCGCCAAATGCAAAACCAGGTTCCCAGTCTCGGTCAACAGACGTCTTAGGCATGCTGGAACTGAGCATCCGGGGTTTAGTAAAGCGGGACGAGTGCATAGCACGTCTACCAAAGTACTCCTCTCCGTTGGCTTGTTGCGAGTTAGGTGGGGATCTATCCAGAGGGGCCAGGAGGTGCTCCGACGAACCAAATGCTGAAGTGTGCAGAAGCTTGAGAGTTTCCGAAGTACGCGAGTCCTTGGCATTGCTGAGCGAAGGAGTGGGCGATTCTATGCCAAACTGGTTGGGAACAGAAGATGGCCAAGGACCAGCGGGGAAGCGGGCGGCATTCGAGATGCCATTGGAATCGAAGGAGGCGGGAAGAGGAGCATCTAGGACAGAGAGACCCTTGTTGTTAACAGGAGACAATCCCATGCCAAAGCGCAAGGACTCTTCGTCTCGGGGAGAACCGTAGTTGGACCCAGTATAGGACATGTCGATGGTGGGGAGACCATTCTCGAGGCTAGGCTGGCGACCGAGCGTGTGCTGGTCTTGTTCATCGTAAGGATATGCAGAAGTGTATGATGGGACGTCAGCGCGGTAAAGAGAGGTGGTGAGGGCGCTGGTGGAGGACTGATTGTTGCTTGCGGAGGTGGGGTTTGATCGACCAGCGAGAGCGGAAGTATTGCCTATCGTGACGCCATTCTTTCCGTAATTGATGCGTCGGCCGTCGGGTAGAATATGAATATTTGCGCATTTCGGTCCAAACTTGCAGTTTCCCTGTGATTGAGACAAGATTGTCAACGTTGTTGCGGATTGAAGACGTTGCGACTTGTAGAGGGGTGGATGGATTGATTGGTTGATGGACGATCATGATATGGCGCACTCACCTTTGCAAAGTATTTGCAGACGTTCTCAGCAGCGTTGCTCAAGTCGTGACTGAAAGGACAAGCATTGCCGGCCTGACAAGCACCTTGACGGAAGAACTTGCAGGGAACGTGGGACGTGTCTATAATCAAGTCGTGTCAGTAGAGGACGGCATTTTTAGGATTCAAGGTAAGGTTTGGATTGATTTGGCGGGGGGGTCGGTCGGTGCTCGGTCGGTCGTGTGCAACATGCACGCAACCACGCAACAATGAATACACGGAATATGACATACTCGGAGGACTTCGGGGTCCATCGAAGCGGGGAGTATTAGCCATAGTGTTGGCCTGTGACTGTGACTGTGACTGTGAAGTGCCGTTGGCAACGTTGAGGCTACCGCTCCGGGCGTGGCGGAATTCAGGCATGATATGGTTTATGTTGAGCGAAGCAATTCGCAAAGGCGAAAGCGAAATCGGGGGGCGGGCCGAAGTCGAGGTTTCGAGGGAGGTGGAGGAGTTTAAAAGGAGGAGGAGAAGAATCAGATTGGACCCGAACTAGACAAAGCCAACAAGAGAAGAGAAAGAGGAGGTCAGGTCCGTAAGTTAAGTTAATAAGGTAACAGAAGCCCAGCAGCGGAGAGGGCGGCAAACGATGGCCCGTAGTGGGTGAGAGCGGCCGAAGTGGGCGTTACTTTAGGCGTCGCAGAGAACCTGACGCGATAATGCGAGTGATGGGGTAAGTAAATGGTGGGGGCGCTTCTCAGTAAGGTAACTGTAGAAATGATGGCCCTGGCCTGGGCTGTTCTTTTGCGTGCGAAGCAACGAGCGACGGGTACTAGTAGTGACTTTGATCTACAGCAATGATGATATGCGCGATCTTGTACCTCCAGAAAATAGTACGGTATGTCGCCGTGTCCAGACGTTGTCTTCGATGGTGCAACCGGCAGCAGCGGCGATATCTTTTCCACTACCGGTGGATAAGTAAAGGCGCGAAAGGTGCGAGTGATTCCTTAATGATTGAAATGGTGGCGAAGATTGATAGAAATGATAATTGAATTGAGGCAAAAGTCTCCCTCTCTCTCTTAGCTGAGGAGAAATGGACGGGATGGTGGAAGACTTTAGGCACCTGACGGACAGGGAACCTGACAGGAACCTGGTCAAAAGATGCGTTATGCTATGCCCTGTTAACCAGTAATCCTACCCCGTATTTCCTATTTCGTCCTGCTACTTGGGAGCTCGGCAGGCAGATGCTTGCATCGAATAGCGATCAGCTTGTATGAGGCCACTTTTGATGATCAAGGTTGACAAGCAGACAAGCCAAGAATATTACAAGACTTTCTCACTAAGACAAAGACACTTCTGTATCCGGAAATATTCCAGACGAAGCCGCTTATATGAGAAAATAGTAACAACCGATAACGGATAATCCGGGATGTTTTTATTCTCGGGCGGGCGGCTTGTATAAGTAAGACGAGTTAATGAAGTCAGTGTTGAGAGGTGAGGGAGGTCGTGATATCTCAGGTGACCGCTCTGACAGCAACACACGTTGAAGGATCAAAGAATGTAGAAAGTCAAGAGAGAAGAGGATGAAAGAGCCATCATACAATACGACAGATCCTTTCATCTCAAGTGGGAAAAGGCTGCCTTTTAATAACTATCTTGCTTACTTAGCCCTTCAGGCGGAGACACCACAAGGACATATCCTGTCCTAGACTTAGGCAGTAGACTCAACCCGAAAACTGTCAGCGTGACTGGTTTATCGGACCCGAAATAAACCTCAACCTCGTCGTGTGTCTGTTGGTCCACACGGCCTCAACTCAACTGTAGGTAGGTTGGGTGCAGACACGGCTGAGGGTGGGATAGTAACTGTAATGGATGTAAAGTAGGTAAATTCTTCAACTCAAACTCCTGTACAATCTGAAACCGTCCACTACCCCCCTCCTGTTCTTCCATTTTCACTTTACTTTTAACAAGGTAGGTTTGCGTATACTCTTTGTTCACAGACGCGGAACGTTGCGAACCGGAAGTATATGGTGGGCAAGCCTTCACCCATGAACCTGGGATTCTATCTTTTGGTTTGCATATACGGTTGAGCTAGAAAGAATAGACTTTTAGGTTATTTGAAGTCCCCTTTATGGCTTTCATTGTCTGACCTCCCATTTGCTATGAAGCCCTCCCAAAGGAGGTATCTGGATGACAAGCGGACGAAGAAATCAGACCATTAGAGGGTCACACACGCAGTTTGATGTCTCGAATACCTTGTTCTAATGCATATCTACATCTATTTGGGTTGCATTGGAGTATAGGAAGAACATCATGCTAGTATTTTATTAGCATAGATCTCATCTCGCTGGTCTGGATCTTGCTGTGACTTGAGCTATCGAAACATACCTCCCAGACGTGTCATCCAGTCATATTTAATAGCACAATTTTAATCTAATAAGCTTCCAATAGACCATAACGGAGAGTCCGAGATTAATGCTGGAATGCAAAGCCACGATATAGTAGGATCGTTGACGTTGAAGCCCATGTCTAGATTCCTGTGTCATCGCCACCGGCATGTGTGGTATCCGCTCCACACCAAGACAAGACAAGACAAGACAAAGACACTTCGGCATGTTAGCAACATGACAAAGAGAAACATCCATTTTGGGTTTATATCGACAACAGCTGAATGCTCGTATCTTTGCGCATGTCAAGGGTCCTCCAAGATTCAGCAGGTCGCCACCCGCCGATTTATTGCCCACCTTCAACAGGACCCCTACAAAGGGTCAAGACCCGGATATCCAGGGTTCCGCACTTGGCGATTTTGCATTGCCTCTTTTGAGAGGGTAAATATTTCGTGATAATGACGAGAGAAGATAGATAGATCCCTGTTGGCTAGTGTATTCGTAATATCTTGTCACCCAATATTTCTTGACATCAAGCTGTCTGCTGTCTTAGATGAGTCTACGGCTTTACTTCATAAAGTGTATACGTATCTACATGGAACCCCTGTCTTGTCTGACATACATAGACTACTACTGTACATTTTGCAAGCCACCAACCGTTCACAGTCGTCTCGACAATCAAGGCAATCTATGACTATCCCCAACTCGGTCGACCAGACCCTCAACCCTGGTGTCCATGTGCGCCCAGGATGCATCCACAGAGAGAGAGTAGTACCAGGACCTCTCCCCAATGGCGAAACCTTTGGCGTTGAATGCTCAGCCCAGACTAATTAGTCAAGGGAGGCGGTCTCGATTAGGACAGCAACGCGTTTGCGCTTGCGCAGCTTGCCGTTTGACGATGAGGACCGACTGTTTGACTGTCTATGACTGGGTAGTCTGCACTCAAAACCTATCTTGGACTGTTGATATGAGGTGAATGACTTGTTGCAGTGCATTGTGTGACATCTTTGCCTCGCACAGCAGTAGATTTGGTATCACTGGAACATGGTAATATATCTCCGCAATAAGACGCTTACCTTCAGTTTGCGGAACCATTGCATCTTTGTCCTTCTTGTCTGGGCTATCGGTACTACCCCAGTGCATTGTTTGTAAGTCACTGACGACATAATCCATGCGCGACCCCTGTTACTGTTACTGTGTGAAAGTGGAATGTGATATCTTTGTGCTGAGGTCGTACCATAAATGCACAGAGATATCAAAGAGGGTTATTTCGAGTTACACCATCACATCTATTTGCTGCATGTATGTCTTTCCTGCAGAGGAACGTCGACATATCGGGAAGATTAAAAGATCAAGAAGATGGAGTTGAGCTTGGACCGCCGTTCTAGTGGAACTCAATCAATTGCTCGGGCTTCTTTTCAGCGCTCCTTGATCCCCTGACAAACGCCCAAGCCACTGTACTGGATTTACAGCGGACGATCGATTGAAGGAGGGGTAAGGCCCGAGCGTTGAGTCAGTGGGTCTTTGATCCAGAAATAGCTCTCGACCTGCAGGTCAGGCAACTTCAAAACTCCATCATATCAATCAATCACTCACTCTATCAATTAATCAGTAGTACAACTGACGAAAAAGACGATATTCACGATATGCTACAGCAAACATAACCGAGACCTTCTCATGTCTGTCTCACTCCAATTCAGGCTATTCTCTCAAAATGATACACTTATCGTCATAGCCCCGGGCGAAGCCGGATGTAGATAGAGTAGCGAGGCTTGGAGTGTCGTTGTTTATCATCACCACTTTTTCCACATGACCTCTCCTCTCATTACCGACTCACCGCGTGTGCTATCCCCGGGCTGCACTACACTCTAACTAACTATGTACACCTCTTCCCTACTATAGCCGCACCTTTTTCTTCTTTCTCTTGTCTTGTTTCCTCTCCCCCCCGGCTCGTTTCGTTCCATCCCGAGCCTTGTCCATCTCCACACCGTTCAGAAACATCCCGCGATACCGCTGTCTCCGCTCATCCTACCCGGCAGCTAGACTATGGCATTTCCCTGTTGTAGAGACAGACTAGTTAGGTCCGACTCTCTTTCACTAGGCTGCAGATGCATCTTACGGGTAGCTTCCGCAGGTCAGGATGGGGGTTTATGTCTGCCCAATGTACAGCATCTTCAGTCCAATTATGAGCCAATGTTGCCTCATCCTTCTTGCACATCCTTGCTCTTTCAGCTGTGATTGTACAGTGCTGAATCTAGCTGATTCGTTTGCCTCCAGACTATCTACAGTACAAGTCTAGATGTTTATGTTTTGCAGGTGTTCGCAGATGAGTGTGCATGGGAACAGCCTTGCATTGGGTTTCTTTGAGTTTCGACCTTGCATATCATCAACCAGTCAGCTTCAACTTTCTCTGTCTTAGGATCAGTTTATCGAACTGTATAACCAAGGAACTGGTACCCGATTATTGATCAGAAAAAAAGGAGAACATCCTTCTCCAACTTTGCGACTCGTCGTTACTGCGCCACGACCGGGCGAGATGTCCTTGGTCAAGCCATCAGCCTTGGTTGTCTCAGGCGGGTGATCATCAACACCACCACCACAATCAGGACCCTCCTAATCACGACACCATTCTTCATTCGTCCTTCCGAGACCGCCATCACACCCTTCTTTCATCCTCTCGAGACTGTCATTTTTGCAAGACACCCCGGAGGTTTTGTCTGGAGTGGTTATCAACTGCCGAAGAATACTGACGTTTCAAGACCGGGGGGTTGTATATCAATTTCGCCTCTGCGATTTCCCCAAACTCACTGCCTCTGTCTTGTTGGCCAAGTGTGAATGATATCCGACAGCCTTGGACAAATGTATTGGCTGTTGCGTCTGAAAAGGTATTGGTTGTTCAGTGGCTTGGCTGGCGTCCCCAGATTTGGCACGTCAGCCTTTCACATCGCATAAGTGGCGGCCTTGTCGAATGTTCTAATGTACATGCTCCCGCCCCCTCTCTCCGCAAAGCTGGGTTTACCATGGCTGTCTTGTCTCTGATAGTGATGCAGATGCCTGAGTCACCGCCAGATACACTACAACACCAACACCACGGGACGTCAACTCTTCCAGTCTTTCATTCATGATCCGGAATAAGCGCTCGGCAAGTGTTGCGCTAAGCAACCTGACACCCACTCATGTACACCACCCGTCCCCGTGCGCTCTTTCGATCGCCTAGAGACAGAGAACCACTCAGCCAAGAGAGTCCAGGGATGGCATGGTCACCACACCCTCATCCTCGATGAGATCGACTTATTCCTTGACATGGACAGCACAGTAGCATCTTGAGAAGCCTCATGATCCCTGCCCCACATCATCCGACTCCAATCCCGGCGGCGTCATCAGTTTTCTCCCCCACCATCGTCACGACTCTTTGGTGTTTTCGCCCCCTTGGACGCGTTATGCCATTATCGCCAAGACTGGATTATTTTGGAATCCTGTTCTCACAAGTTGAGAGATTGCACTGTCCGGTGAAAAGCCTCCGGTTCTTTGGCATTTCCCCACCTGCGTGAAGGGTCCAGTCCGCATTCCTTGCTGCAGAGACCCTGAGGACGATCTCAACGGCCGCTACGTTTTGGTTCCTGCAAGAAATCATCATTGCCTCCATTTGGAACACAACGTCTTGTTCGCTGTGAAAGCCAGGGGCCGAAGGAACCGAGATCGCTACATCCGTGTTTTGTCATCTCAAGTTACTCGTGAACACCCACTGACCTTAAGTCATGATATGACACCATTGTTATGGAATCACGACAAGGCGTTCTCTTGGCATCAAATCCGACATTCTAGAGCGCCTGACAGAGTCTTCAAAGGTCTATGATAGTACCAGTCATGCGGTCCTCTCGACCATTGACTAGCACAGCGCCCAGAGCCTCGTTTTCTGACAAGACTCACGGTAAAGACCTTGACAACCCAATGGTATACCTTGTTACGCTTCGGATGACCTTTTGCTTTGTGCATGTCTTGGTCTGAGTCCATGTTCGAGAGGCCGGGACCTCGTATCAGCACCAGCTCCATTGAACGCTCCAGCGAATGGGACGGTCCGGCAGGGTAAGTTGAGTCGAAAGGCACTCTGCGGGACTCGTGACGAGCCGCATCTCTCCACTGCGGAGGAGACGTTGCCTACAAGTGTGGCGAAGGTTGGTGTTGCAGTGAAGAGCTTGTGGCTGGTGCTGTTGATCTTGTTGGAGAATGGGTGTAGACCTGCCAGCCGTCCAGTGATAATGTCAAACCGTTGGGAGACGGAGATGACGAAGTGTGGCGCCTTGCTCCTTCTCGCCTACAATTTGAAGAACAAACATTGTCTCCTTATCACCTCCTCAGGGTAGCATAGGACACCAGACATAGGAGATAATCCAGAGCCCCAAGTCTAATGTCTGTTAAGAAATACCTAAAATTATATATAAATTCAGGTGAGATTTAGGTAGTTCTTACTCCGTACACTTCACCACACTTAAAGAGATGGACTTACGTCTGATGTTTTGTGTCCCCCTCTCCTTGCCTGCCGTGACCGTGAATCTTTGTCGCCATCATTGTGAGACAAACAGATGCATATCGGAGAGAGGGTAGGTCTCGAGTGACACTCGGTTAGTATGGATAAGTTCTGGATAATGTCAATGTCGAGTCATGTTTGGAGGAACGTGCCAAGGTATTCAGAGGACTTTTGATGCGGCTGAACCCACTTGAAGGGTCACGAGAGAGGTGTTGAGAAAAGAGATACAGCAAAAGAGAAGATGTTGATGTCATGGCTCTGCATAGTTTCTCGGAAAGGGCGGGATGCCAAACGGATGTATGCGAATGGGGTGAACACAAACCGAGGAGTAGATGAGGGCAATCAAGAGACACCCCATTGAGGTAGGCTATCTTCGACTCTGTTGATCTTTGAAGATGGATACACGGGGAGGGGAGGAGCATCGTGCTTGCTGAACTCGAGACACGGTGAGTCAAGGCCAGATAGATGGCACTGAAGGGGACTGCATCCCTTTCCCCCATCTCCATCCTCGAGTGTCCTGGCTTGGTGACCAATTCTAAAGGACCGAAGATGTCGCTCGGTAGATGTCCCCATCCCCTTGAATGGTCACCCACAACACCCGCCATCTTCATACCAGCTCAAGTCAGCAAACAGGGCAGGCCAGACGATAGATGAATGATGATGATGCCTTGATGGTTAATGATCAAGAAGAACAAAAAGGAACTCCGGTACAGGGAATCGAACCCTGGGCTCCGCGGAACTGATCTCTCAGGTTATGAGAGCGCGAAATGTTAGCCACTACACCATACCGGATGTGACTTTGTTAGCAGTTGTCGCACATGTGTTGCTACAATAGCCAATGCCGGTCCGTCAAAAGCGATATTGTTGAGAAGCTGAGACTAGAAGATTGAGTGTTGTGCGATAATTGGTATGGAAAGATGGCAAGAGTTGTACTGACTAGATGTAGATGATGACTTTTGATGCCGTAGTTGTGGAGTTGTGATTTACTGACAAGTGGTTGTCTCTCGCAAGAGTGAAGCCACTCTACTATAATTGATCAAGGGAAACATTGTCTCATTCAATGGCCGCTTAGCTAAATCAAGGCTACAAGTTGATAAAAGTATGGCTCCTTCTTGAGGGACTGACTATCTGATATTGTGTCTTGAATATAAAAATAAAGATATCACAAGAGTTGACAGAGAGGCCAGGGATTCTCAACTGTCGACAAACTAACTTGCTGACGGACCCTATAGAGATAATAAATAATTAAGCTTGACTACAGGACACGATGGGCGGCAAAAGAATAATTATCGCACAAGCAATAAAATAAGAGATGTCAAGATTGGGATTCGAACCCAAGAATCTTTCGATACTACAATTCATCCAGAAGAACTGGAAAGGATGAAAATCCAACCTTGAGTGTAGCGCCTTAGACCAACTCGGCCATCTTGACTGTTTTTGTTGTTGTGGATTTGTTTTCTTATCTTTGAATAAGTAGCCTGTGAAAGGATCGTGTCTTGAGGGCCCTCCAGGGAAATGGGATCCGCCCCAGATCCACAAGCCAGAGCTCAACAGAGATAGTAATGAGTGATGAATGAGACTGCTAGCACCTTTGTTACCTATTTATTTATATGCCTAGGCAGTGACTATGAAATCTCTTAATTCCGTTTACTGTAGGTTGATACGCTGGGAATCTTTACAATACAGTTAAATTGAAGCTTCCCATGAGCGTCAAAGTCTCACATTCCTAAAAAGGAAATCTTCAAAATGAGTCATTCTTGCTCATTCTTTATCGAAACAAAGAACCCCACTCTGCTCCACTTCCCGCTGCTTTGTCCGGGGTCTTTACAGTGTTTATTTATCTATGATGCACTGGGTTTGTATCACAACAGGTCAGAGTGATTCATTGTTGCTCATGAGAAGAGATAATAACGGCAAGGAGAAGGATTTAACCTGAGTGGTTTTGTATATTATATGAAGATATATCAGATTCTGTGGGAGGATGAGCATGACAGATAAAGCAATCACTGCAACATGTTAAAGCCATAAAACAAGTGAGCCAAACACCATGTTCATCTCCAGCCATGTATCTGTGAAGAGGAAAGAATAAGCCGAAAAAGGAAGAGAACGAGATCGTCATATACATCGCTCATAATGATTCACTAATTGCCAAAAAGAAAAAGAAAACATATATTAAAAGAAATACGCCCGCTAACTCGCACCATATCTAGAAGTCTTCTCAAAGCCCCGAAGCCAAACATTTGAACTGTTGGTTTGTTTCCTTTCCTATCTTGTCCATCTTACTTCTTTCCTAGCATTTCTCTTAGGGCATCCACTTCAGCTTCTCTCCTCGCAAGTTGGAGTCTCATGTCATCCCGTTCATTTGTCATGGCGGCAAGGGCATCTTCGAGTTCTGAGATGCGATCCAGTCGCTTTTGGCGGTATTTGCGAGCTGCCAGCGTGTTGCGCTGACGCTTGAGGGTGACGGCTGAATCTTCGTCTTCGGGTGAAGATTTGCGCTTGCGGGAAGAGCTGGATGATGAAGAGGGGGATGGGTGCAAAGAAAAGGTGGATGTTCCTGGTATATTTGATAATGGAGATTTGTTGGAGGTGGTTGAGGTGGATGTTTGATGAGGTGTGCTGGATGTTGAAGGCTGCTCGAGAGGTGATGAGTTGACAGTAACAAGAGGCTGCTCCCGAACAAGGAGAGCATCCACATCGAGCTGTTGAGTATTCATATTCATATCCAACGAAACGTTCATACCAGGAATCATAATCTGATCAAACAATCCCTGATCCATGGTCTGTCCACCAAAATCCCAAGACGCCTCACCAAGTCCCTGATTCTGATTCTGAAAGAGAGCTTGCGTATCAAAGTCGTAATCAAGAGGTAAAAGATCCAAGAAGGGGGAAACGTCTCCAACGAGATCAAAGTCACCGGATGGCAACGGGGCACTGATGAGACTACCTGTACATGGCGGAGGGTCGGACGCAGCCGGCTGACGATGCGCACGCTGCTGCCATTGATTCAAGTTAAGAGGGGCGCGGCCTCCCCTACGTTTGCAGAGAGGCCGAGTAGGCTAAAGAAGAAAGAAGAGGGAGTACGGACGGTGGAGAGTGTCCGCTTTTGAGGTTGATGAGAGGAAAGAAAAGGGAAGATGAGAGAGATGAGATGGGGTGTTTTATATTCGAGCATCTGGTTGTACAGTGTGGAGGATCTTTGCGCTAAAATGGAATGAAATGCCATGGGCCCGTGGAGCCGAATGGTGTGCTTGCTCGGATTCACCCCACTGAATTGACTCTATCTAAATGCGATAGGATAGTTGTAACGTTTCTCAATGCAATTGAATTCAGTTTGGGCTGTGTAACTTGTTAGGTCTGACTCAGATATGTTTGAACTGCAGAGATCGACATGGTTACTGCGGCTGATACGGAGAAATGAAGTGCTCCATCATGTGCAGACTTCTTAATACAATAGCAATGCGATTAGTTGACCAGATTGAGAAATATTGCCAATTGGTCTCAACTGACCTGATATCAATTGATCAATACTGGAGTGAAAGCCGAAGTGAATCCTACAAAGCAAAGGTTGTAGCAGTCGGCGGCATTTTCCACGGGCCCGAAAGCCCGATAAGATGTACGACAAAGGATCTACCCAAGGTGGGGGGGGTACAAGAATGCAGAATTTAGGGGTCTTGCACCAATTCGATTGTCTGGTTATCGTCTTCGCACATGCAAATCTTCAGTCGTGAAGCTGTCGGTGGCTGAGCTAACACGCAACGTTGCTCTTCTGCAAGACTGTAGACCTGTCCCATTCAACAAAGACATTAGTAAGAAAGAAGAACAAGAAAACAGACTATACAAAAAAAAGATCATTCCCAAATGCAATACTTGAACCTATCTATCAAAGGGTATTTTACCTGGGTTGGGGGGTAAGCCGCTGCTTGTGTATTCCACTTCGAACATCATTCCAAACTGTTACCGACCAGCATATCTCTTGTAAACAAGAATAAACGTCAATATGCAAGATGAATACTAATTGGCATATGCTTCTGAGTTGAGGTAATTAAACACAGCTTACCATTGGCCTGATGCTTTATCTCCGAATCTCACCACCACTCACCATAGCCTGCGCCCTCCACTTGTAGGGCTGTCCATTAAAAGGCTCGCCCTTCCTCCTCAGGCTGTAACAGACCGCTCAAATCGTATTAAAGAACCATTCAACATGCCATATTTCGATTCCTTCATGTCAATCTAACGCCTTTCTCTAGACCTTCCTATTTAATAGACATGCTGATGTTAAAGCCACTCCAGTGAGGTATTTAAATAGGTAGTTCGAGATCCTAGATTAAAACACCATCAAACCATCACTGAATAATACTAGCAATTTATTTACTTCTCACAAACGAACAATCACTCAATATGACCAGCAACTACCACTTCCGTTTTGCAACCACCGAAGACGCCCCTCGTCTTCAGGAGATTATTGAAGCAGCATTCCGCTTCACAGACGCTCACATTGACTGGATCGGTTCGCCCGAACTCGCCGCAACATTCAACCTGGATATATCTATCATTCTCGACAGAATCACCTCTCCCGACGGTAAATTTCTCATCGCAAGTGCCACCCCTGACGGTCTTGCAATCGGCTGCGTCAACATCTTCAAAAAGACCCCAGAGGATGGTCGCATTGCTTTACTCGCTGTTGACCCAACTCTGCAGCGCGGAGGTCTGGGACGAACGCTTCTCAAGAAAGGGGAGGACTATCTCACGAAGGAATTTGGCGTGGAGAAAATTGGGTTGAATGCGCTTGTTACGAGAAAGGAGCTTATCAAGTGGTATGAGAAGCAGGGTTATGTTAAGACGGGAGAGGAGTCAAAGTTGCCTATTGAGAGAACTGGACCTGACTTTCCCGAGGAGATAGTGTTTGTCGAGATGGACAAGGTCGTTGCTTGAAGTCATGATTGGGCTGAGAGTTCTGTCATAAGGGGTATAGTCAAAGCTTCTGGCTGTGTGCGCCCTTTGACTTGTCTTTGCCTAAGGTTTTGCGACAGGACATTTCTCAGGGCTATTTTGGGAAGTCTTCATACAGAAAACGTAATGATTACTCTCTGATGAACTCATGGCTAGCTCTGTTAGGGGTCCTGTCAATCAGATGGGATGGCAGATTTACCCCTTACCGACATTTCCTAAACTCGTATCCTTTTTTGCTTGACAATAACATCGATTGGAATGGTCAGCGAGACCCTAGACAGTTTATTCTCATATATCTCATTCTCATACCTCAAGTATGCCTCACTACGGACAAGTGAAACCTCATAGCACACCTGCACTTTAGTATGTGGAACGCTATCAAAGGCGCATTGGATCTTGAGGACATGATATGAGACTGATAGTAGATGTGATAGATCTCACATGCACCTAAAACGGTTGTAATGAGGCATTGTTAAGCTCGTCAAATTCATTATACAATAAGGTCTAGTGTAATGATGATGGATCTAGCCTTGACCCAACCATTACGCAGTCTTCTAATGCATTAGTGTACACCAAAACGACCTTCCCAAGATGGCTGCAAGTATACGCGTATTCCAAGCGAGTTCCAATTCGCCGAAGTCATGCTATGATGAATGAGGCTGTGGTATGGCTATGGCAGCTGAGTTTCTATTACTGTTACTCATCTCCAGGCGAATCGCATTGAGTGAATGGACTTTCGACTTCCCATTGCGGAAGGTCCTCATGTCACGAAGCTTAAATTGTGGGAGTATTGAGCTATCACGACGTCAGTTACAGTCCAGATTGTTCGGTAGATTTATACAACTACCGTTGTTTCGTTTAAAGTTTCGGCATTGATATGGAAATAAGTGATCAGAAAGAGAAGGAGGATTGAGAGAACTTTGTATATAAAGCTTGATTATCTCCTCTGCCAGTTCATTCTCATCAGCAGCTTCAATCAGCATCATTCAGCTCAGTTCAACACACAAGACTACCAACCTATACTCAACTCAAATCAACTCAAGCACCTCCACAATGCACACTCCTAAGATCGCCCTCGCTCTGGCTCCCCTTTTCTTCCTCGCCCATGCCGACGTGAATCTTGGCCGCGATGTTGTTACTTCTGTGGCATTAGATGGTGCCCCCGGTGCACCGGGCGCCCCAGGCGATGCTGCCCGACCTACGGATTCCGCTCAATTGACCACTGCCATTCTTGCGCCTTCTGCCACTGGCGGTAGTGGGGGAAACGGAGGAAGTGGAGAGAATGGTGGTAAAGGAGGTACTGGAGATGATGATAGCAATGGAGGAAAGGGGGGTGATGACAACAACGGAGGAAGCGGAGGCAGTGGTGACAATGGAGGAAAGGGAGGAAGCGGTGGCGAGGCTTCTGCTACTGGTGGTAACGGGGGCAGTGGTAGTGAGGGAGGAAGTGGAGGCAAAGGGAGCAGTGAAGCTACTTCTACCGGCGGTAGCGGTGGTAACGGAGGTGATGGCAACAACGGAGGCAAAGGAGGAAGCGGTGGTAGCGGTGCTTCACTTACTACCAGCATCACAATCACCACAAGCACAGGAAGCAGTGAATCCTCTGCTACTCCTACCAGCGGAGGAAATGGGGGCAGTCGTAACAATGGCGGAAAAGGAGGCAGTGGTGGCAGCGACGCCTCTACTCCCAGCAGCAGTGGAGGTAAGGGAGGCAATGGAGGCAACGGTAGTAATGCTGTTGCTTCTTCTACTAGCAGCGCTGCTACCACTGTTGCGACTAATGCTGGTGCTGCCATGGCCCCTTATGGAGTTGCCGGTGCTCTTGTCGGGGCTGCCGTGCTTCTTGCATAAGTCTGAGGGAAAGATTTTGATAAAGAGGTTTGGACTGGGCGATAGAATAACGGTATGGTAGGGAGTGGTCACTATTCCGTATAGCATATAAATATATTGAGAGGGATGCACTGAATGAGGTACTATGTTGTCAGATGAGTGACCAATTCGAAGTGGTATTAGAAAGCAAGTCTTAAAACGCAAGTGAGTCTGGATAGAAGCCCTGGCTCGATGCATCACATTCTCGAGCTTGAAGTATACCTCAAAGCATGTAAGCGAAATGTCTCGACACATCTCCCAATTTGAACATGATGAAACAGCAATGCTTATAAATCTAATACTGGAAGAGAATAGTTCTATATACGATCTCAAGTTTTGGCTGATAGAAAAAGTATTGCCCGATTTGCCAGATCAATGGTGGTTTGGGGAGAGGCAGATCTGATGGGCCATGAACACTCACTGATTCATGTCAATTGTCCACGTACAACAAAGAGCTCGTGAGGTCTTTTCTTCTGGAAACCGGAAGGTTTCTCTGCTCTCTCTATTTTCAGTCTATTGTGTGCCTTGCCATTCTAACGACGCGCCATTGTATGATCCAAACACATGCTCAGCCTCGAATAATGACAACGCAATAACCTTGTCGCTACAGAGTGAATATACCGCTACACTTGCACGGTCTTCACAACGCACAGAGCCACGTTACGACGACCTTTAAAAAAGTGCTGCCAAGAAGTCTGTGTTTCCATTTTACGTATTCAGTACATACCCAGTCGCAAACGAAATTCGCCGAAATCATCACGTTGAACGAGGCTCAAACACAATAGGGCTCAATCGCCAAGAGTCACATTCTTTTAGAGATGGGATCGAAACGCGTGGCTAACGAGGCTGTGACGTTGTCTTGGCAGCTGGATCGATAACTTTTACTCATCTAAACGAATCACAAGGCGTAAAAGGGCTTCTTGAAGAGGAAATAGCTCACGCGACAGTAAAATGAAGCATAAATTTGGGGAGCTGGGGAAGTGGAGGGTGTTGCGCGGCCTTGGGGGAAAAGCCACTGCCGATCGTGCTTCTTTTGTGGATGTTGATCTTTTTTCTCAAAGTCTTTTTGTTTCAGCCTTTGTAAATGCCGAACCTTGTTTTTAATTATGTCACTCACTCGACCTTGAATGATACACGAGAATGTTTTGAGTTTGATGCGACTCGGGAAGAATATAAGCTTAATCCGTCAAAGTAGCTTAATTTTATGCCTTGTTCCTCAAGTCTCTTCAAGCTCACCAAAAAACTTGGAATAATAGCATTAGCACTAGCACTACACTGTATGAACAAGTCCTCTAATACCCCAGACTCAAGATTTGCACTGCATGAAAGCACAAAAAGTCTTGTTAGTGGATCTCGCAGCCCAACGCTTTAACCATGACGCTTCGCCAAGACAGTAGAAGCGGAGCAGTGAGCTATCATGGAGCCACTAACTGTCAAGGTTCTGAGTCGTGCAGAGCATTAATTGGTGGGCAGATTTAAGCTTGGCATTACGACTGCCGTGGCTTGGTGAAGCGAGGAGTCGCTTCAAGGTGAGGCTTCGGCATGGATATGGGGATCTTCGGGAAGTGACATACATGGGAATGCCAAGAAGAGGTATGTTTCATGGATTGGCGAGAAGAGGCTGTATATAAAGGCTAGAGTTGTCCTTCAATTCGATCTCATATCAGCATCAGCATCATCAACAATATCAACACTGTCAACAGCTTCATCTTACAAACACCTTCAAAATGTACACTTCCAACATCGCCCTCGCCCTTTCTTCCCTTCTGCTCCTCGCCCGAGCAGACATGAGTCTCGACCGCGATGACGTCCCCCGAGCATGCGATTCCATTTGTGCTCCTATTGTCCAGTTGACCAAGACATGCGACACTGATCTTCGAGGTGATCGCGACCGAGAGGAAGACCGTCTTGAAGCTCAGTGTGTTTGCACCAACAAGTCTTTCAATGTCGGTCGCATTGCTGCTCTTTGCGCCGATTGTATTCATCAGAACGTCCGCCGGGACAATGATGACGATGACGACGATGATGATACTGAGGGTAAGTTTTCGGCGATTCATAATATGGACTGTCCTAACATTTGTAGAAATTGATGATATCCTTCGCACTTGCGGCTTCTCGTCTACCACATACGTTGCATCTGCCGCCTCATCAGCCGTCTCAGGCGTGACAGTTGATGCTACTCGACCTACCGATGCTTCTCAATTGACCACCACTATCACTGGTGGCTCTAGAACAGTTGATCCTTCTGCTACTGGTGGCAGTGGAGGAAATGGAGCAAGTGACGCGTCTGCTACCAACAGCGCTTCTGGCTCTGGTGAGACCAACGCTGCTGCTACCATGGCACCTTATGGAGTTGTCGGTGCTGTTGTTGGCGCTGCAATGCTCCTTGCGTAGTTTGATGGTATAGCTTATTATGAGGCTGTGAGGATGGGATTGGGACGACAAGAGTTTTCACTGCTATGATGTACACGAGACTTGTTAAATGGACACGCTTGATGATATTCTTCGTTATCTATGAAATACCACAGCCAACCTATATTAGAACTACTTATCTAGGTGTAGTGACCAAGTAAAATAAATGTGAGTTATATCACACCTCATCAGCAAACTGAATCTCTCGTCTGATCGGGGGTGTCTCGTCGCCAGTATGAACAGCTGGTCCTGCACGAAGGGCTCGGGCACCCGTGATGACAATCGGGCCAGTCGGCCGTGGGCGAACATTTTCGCTACTGCGACCAAGAAACTTTCCAATGATTGGAATCTGTCGGCTGCGTCTCAAAGCCGGAGTGTCGCTCAGACTTTCGCTGACTACCCGGCTCAATGTCCTGGGTGCGAGATAACCCAGTTTTCCAACTGGAATACTCAAACCATGGACAACCTATAGCAGAATTAGCATACGAAGAAACAATACTGGGGGAGGCGGCACTTACAACACTACAGACTACAAGGAACCAAACAATAATGCGTATCTGTTCACTAAGATTCTTCACATCATCCCTTGGCTTGCCATATTCATCACTGAGAAACTTCTCAATGAATTCCAAGCTGATGAAGAGATAGAAGATAGCAGAAACACCAATCGGTCCAAAGAAGCCAACAAACACAGCTTGCTTGACTTCTTCAATCTGATGAATCCACTTGTGCATGCCAAATACCCAAGGCAATCTCCTCAGCACCAGAACACAAATGCCCAGAAGCACAAGGCACCACAGAGAAATGACAGAGTTGTGGTTAAAGTCCTTCCAGGGGATGTAAGCCCCGTACCAGAGAAAGATGGTTACGTTGAGGAGCATGTCGATAGTCGGTTGCAGTGAATCGTCTTTAGTTTCGAGTCGGAACCAGTCATCCCATGTAAATGTGTTGCCGGCGATGAAGCAGGCCAGGACATCGTCGGTTCCAACCATACCGCATGTTCCCAGGACGAACAGCGCAAGGGCGATAGCAAACACGAGGAAGCTCTCGCGATCAACGTAGTTATGCTTCTCAGCGAAATGAAGCAGCTCTTTAGCGACCCATCCCACTACAGCACCATAAAAGATACTGAGAATGATGGTGTAACCCCATGTAATGGCAAACCACAACCCCATCGCATCGCCAGCATTACCAGATGTAGCGCCGGCACCGACGTACTTGATAAGGTAAAGAGCAAAGAAGAGAAACGGATAGCCCAGTCCGTCATTGGCGCCAGACTCTGCTGTGATGAGATGCTGAAGATCCTGTGGGATGTTATGGTCGGCGAATTTTCCCTTGACTATAACAGCGCTGAGAACAGGGTCCGTAGGTGTAACACATGCTCCGATGGCGAGGGCATGAAGAAATGGCGGTTGACCAGCAAATGCCCATACGAGAAGACTTGTAGCTAACCACATGCAAGTCATACCCGGACCGAGCAGAAGACTAAGAGACTTCCATTCTTTAACAAGATATTTACTTGGTAATTGCACACCCGCAAGAACAAGCTGAACACCAAGAACAAGACGGCTAAAGTTGAGCGTAATAGCACTCAAATCAGTCTCACATGAGCCTGGGAATTCATCACACTCAGCATAATCCTCTGGACGAATAAAATTAGCTCCATTGGGTCCAAACGCTACGCCTGCCAAGAGCGAAATAACTATGAATGGACATGTTAGCAATGCCAAGAGATCTGATATGCAAGGGTTCAGTTGGGGTTGTACGGACGTGCTTCGGAGAGGTAGTAGTTTTCTTTGAGGAGGTAGGACACGAGACCGAAGACGGAGATGAAACCACCAAGAAAAGCGACGACAATATTGAAGTTTGTTGTTTGGAGAGGGATAGACCATATATTATGAGTCATTTTGGGCTTTTTACGGTGAATGTGAAGATTGGAAGAGGAAAAGAGGAAAAGAGGAACGTCATGGGTTTAGTGGATTTTTGGTGATGAGTGATCTACACCAATTAGAAGCATTTCGGTGTAGCATGTGAGATAAGTGGTCATTAGGACGGAATTACCCATGAGTAGAATTATCCTGTCTAATTTACGGAGGATTAATAAGTTGAGCCATTATACTTTGCTATTAATGTCATTTCATGTTTTGGCAGACACTCAACTTTCACATCCATTGGCCGTGCAACATGAATGTCGCACATTGTTTCTTAAATCTTACAGGCATCGGAAGCCGAATATCCAAAGATCGTGTAACATAAATGTCGATATAAGCTCTCTTGTCAATATATAAGTAAAGATGGTCGATTTTACCAGTCTGGGACCAGTGCTTCATCTCGGTCAAGCTGACGCTCTCTTCTATACTGCATCAAAATGGCTATTGTAAATACTATAGTGACCTTTTATGTCCAGAAGCCAGGCCTGGCCCTGGTAATTACATTAGCAGTCTCTCTAATCATCACTGTGATCTATCGTGGATACAGAATCCGTCGCTTCTTCCGAGACTTGGTAACACCCCCCATGCGCAGCTCCAAACGAAGTAACTAACATGCCAATAGCCAGGACCTCCTCATAGCTGGATCTTTGGACATTGCAAAGCCGTCGCTGAGATTGCAGCTCTTATGCCTCCGAATTTACCCCCTCAACTTATCTACACCGAGGTTGTCTATCGATACAACATCAAGGGAATATTCTATCTTGACCTCTGGCCCATTGGTCCTGGTTTTGTTACAATAACAGATCTCAAGATTATGGATCAGTCGCCTCTGCCCAAACCTCTTCCAGCGCATCCCATGACTGCCATGCACCTTGATCCCTTGTTTGGGGAGGGCTCCCTTCCAACCCTCAACGGCTCACTATGGAAGAAACTATCCGCAACAATAAGCCCCGCGTTCTCGGCATCTTTCATTCGTGACATGACGGGCGACATAATCGAGGAGTGCTTACTGTGGCGTAAAAAGCTAGACAAGTTAGCTGCCACAGGAGAGTCATTCTCTATGGAAGAGCTAGTTGCCAAGCTCGCCTATGGAGTGATGTCAAAAGCTGTTCTGGGAAAGTCTCAGCATCCTCAGACTACTGGAAGCCAAGATCTAGTTGACGTGAGAAGTCTGGTCAATTTAGCTCGAGGGGAATCAGACGTTCGTATTGCATATAACCCCCTGGTTCAAATACCGCGACGGTGGAGAAGGCGTCAGGTTATTCAGAGGCTTGAATCCTCGATTAGGGATAAGATCAACGAACGGCTCGACGAGATACTCGAGGAGGGAGTTGTTCCTTCGAGACAGAATCCGAAGAGTATACTGGATACCTTGCTTCGTGAGTATGTTGAGGCACTGCTTGAGAAAGGGAATGAAAGACAACATGATTGGGTAAACCTTTCTAAAGCCGATGAGAAGAGTATACTCGGTAAGTGAGTATCTTCTCCCATCAGGTATTTATTTTCCTTAACTGACTTTACGCAGCATCAGGACTATGCTCTTGGGAGGACATAGTACGGCGACAAATTCTCTCTGTGTAAGAACACCAAAACTCATATCTTCTCCCCAACTGACATCAACACAGTTTCTATTCATGCTTCTGACAAAGGAGCCTCATATCGTGGGAAAGATGCATCAAGAGCATATTGAACTGCTTGGCAATCAACCTCAAGCTACTCTTCTCGATAACCCAGATATGATTCAGAGATTGCCTTACACAGAGGCTGTTCTCAAAGAGTCAATGAGACTTTATCCTCCCGGCTCAGACCTTAAACAAGCTCCTCCAGGTACAACAGTGATAGCACTCGACGGTCGTCGCCTACCGGTTGACAATAACCTCATTTTTACAGTCAGCGCTCACACTATTCAATACGACCGAAATATCTTCCCTGACCCTACAGCTTTCCGGCCTGAGCGTTGGCTTGGCCCAGATAAGGTAGCGTCGCGATATCTTCGGCCGTTTGGGGCGGATGGACGAGTGTGTCCTGGGAAGGGAATGGCGATGAACATGCTAAAGATAATTACAGTCATGACTATTAGAGATTATGCCTTTGAGTGTGCAGGTTTAAAGCCGAATTTGGAGCCTAGGACTCTGCATACAAATCTTGATGTAGTGTTTGGGGATATCGCATTTCAGCAGCTTGGTTCGGAGGGGAGGCCAAGGGATGGGATGATGATGACTGTTAAGAAGAGAGTGTGTCATTGATGAAGTAGTCATGACCCTTCACGAAGATGAATATACCACTAACCCTTGGAATCATGGAACTGCAAGTGAAATACTCTTTTCTCTATTCCTTCTATTTTATATACCCATATCTCATTATCTTTTAACCTGGCGTTGAAGCCGGCTTACACTCCCATTACCTTCCAGACATGCGCTTCTCAAGCCATCGGAAAGGTACATAAAACACCGAACTCATAACAAACGCAATCTCAAATCCAATATCACCAGTCGTCTTAGCGATGGGTCCCGTCCACCAAGCTTGCGCCATACAAGGCACAACAAGTGCATAGCAAATAATACCAGCAGCGATAGCCGCAATGCCCAGGGGTAGCTCAGATGCAACGTTCCAGATAGCATGGTCATATGATTCATAGCGACCCTTTCGGAAAACGAGATGCTCAACAGTGACGATTCCGATGAAGGATGCGGACCAGTATCCAATGAGAGCGACGAAGTTCTCGAGGTTGACGAAGAAATCGCGCTGGGCTTTAAGAGCGGTGGGTATGACGATGACGGTTACAACGATGGCGAAAGCGTATCGAGGGATCTTGATAAGACCTGGGATGAGAGTCTGGAAGTTCAGTGTGATGGCGTACATGGTACCACCTGTGTTACCCAGCAGAGTAAGAGAGAGGATGACGACGACGAATTTCCCAAAGCCACCGGCACTGGAAAGCATAGCTGCGAGGACACCACCAACTGCCGTTTTACCGTAGGCCTCTGACCACTCAGGAACATTGGGGAGAGCTCCAGCAATAGCAGCTCCTAATGTCATGAGAAGGATGGTAGGTGTGAGAAGACCGAGGTAAGTGTAGGTAAAGACCCTCCATGAGGGAACCTTGGGATCGAAGTATGTCGTAAGGTCGCTAGCAATAGCTGCCCAGGGGATCATATAACTCGCAACAATCATTCCAAAACTAAGAATAGCTGCCGCAGTCGCTGGTGCCGCAGGAGGAGCCTGCTTAGCAAGTTCTGAACCACCGCATCCAGTTGCGATAGTAATCGCGATGATAGCGGGAATAAAGGCATATGTCTCGTAATAATGCAGAACCTTGAAACCGCAGAATGAAATGAAGAGAGATAAAATGCCGATAATGACAATTCCGACATCGGGACTCAAGTGTCCGTCTGAAACGGCGGAGAGACATTGTCCGCCGACGACAAAGATGATGACCATAAAGCCTGTCAGGGTGGCGAGGTTGAGAAGAACGGGGATAGAAACGAGATAACGGCCAAAGCTGTATCGCGCTTGAATCATCTGTCTCATTCCCGTCTTTGGACCAAAAGTAGCAAGATACGCAGGTCCAACAGTCGAGAAGAGACAGAAGAAGATAATAATGAGAGCAGAGTCTCTTAGGCTCAAACCATACACCAAAGGACCCAGCATGCCAAAAGTGATACTATACTCAATGATTAGTATATGCTCGTAAAAAGACATGATGGTTAATTACTTACCCAAGAATATTAGAGTTGATAGAAGCCCAGATGGTGAAAATGTTGTAGAATTTTGTTACAGTGCGTTCTTCGAGGGGAATAGGTTGAATGCCCTTCTCCTCAACTCTTCCCATACGAAGAGCTTTGTGGAAAATAGCCGCTGCCTTGAGACTCTCAACATCGCTGTGATCTTCCTCCGGAGGCATGCTCCTCTCTTGAGGAGTGTCTGTTTTTGAAGCCATCATAAATCACAAAAACACCAAAAAGTGATGAAACAACAGAGAACAATACAGTCAAAATGAGAGAGATGTAGGTGCGGCTGACTCTTATAAAAGAGTCAGAGGGCGAATCCTCAAATTGATCGGTCGCCCCGGTCCCGGTCCCGGTGGTGCTCGGTTCCGCCTTTTTTTTTCTTGTATCTCCTCACTAGCTTTTTTATCAACCAACGAGAATGCGTTGATTCGCCAATCAGACGTGGTGTTAGTGTATATGCTAACGCGATTCTGCGGGATAAATGTCGCCGCATGTGTCTTTTTTACCGGCGTAGGGCAATGTTTGACAGGTCAAATGCCTGATTGCCGGTGCTAGCCTTTGCCGTGAGAGAACTTCAAATGTAGAATATATTGTGTGTTGTATAGATATCATGGGCTTTGTGAGGGAAATATCGCGTTCGTGGTAACGACCAGATTGATATGCACGTCAAATCGAATGTTCGACGCATGTTCTGCATCGTTCTAACAGGCCGTTAAATCTTCCATTAAGCACGGTCTCTGTGGCGGAAAAGCCTAATCTGCCTCTCCGCAGAATCTTTCCTTCCATTCGCCTCTCCATCTCGCGCCAAAAAGGGTCTCGACCTCCACTCACAAGGAACTCCCATCTTTGTACAAGCTCAAAGCAGTCTCGTGATCTGAAAGCTTCGTTATGCCCAGACTTGGAAATAAGAGCAAACCCTATTACTCATTCTGGTTCTTCTTGCCTCGGAAGAATCCTCCGACAGCGCCCATCAAACCTCCGAGACCTTTCTCGTGACTGTCTTTTACTAAACCTCCTCTGATCCACCCCGGTAGTTTGCCCCGGATTCGCTCCGTGCCATACCGTCGATCCACGAGGACTATCGCCGCGTAGTCGCCCCGGTGCCGAATTGCACGACCGATACTCTGGTTCACGGCCCGCATGCAAGCGTTTTCGTAAAAGTCCCGCGCCATCTGTTTCGCCTTGCTTGTAGCTTCTTCTTTTGTCACGCCCTGTGCCGTAAGATTATTCTGCGTTGTTGTCTCAATGTATTCAATCTTTGCTTTCCAATCAGGCGATGCGATATTGGGATAGGGTAGGCCAATGACAATGACGCATCGACCAAGACGGTCGGAGAAATTGATACCTTCGGACATTTTACCACCGACAACACTTAGAAGGAGGGCGCCTTTTCCATTACTTTTCTCGCCAAGGATGGCGTCGGAGTATTCTTGGAGTACTTCGTCGCTTGATGCGCCTCTCGATTCTTTAAAGAGAGCCTTGCGGGTTCCTAATCGGTCCCAGATTGGTTGAGCATTTCCTTGACTCTTTTGCCAAACAGCAACAACCTCATCCAAATATCCATAGCTGGGGAAGAAGATAACAACACCATCTGGCACTAACGAGCAGAGATTCAATATGGCGAGACCTAGCTGCGTTATCATCTCTGTATCGCCTCGCTTCTGAAAGCTAAACTCAAAAGGTGGCGCACCGGGTCGTGAAGATGCCAGTGTCCAGACGCAGAGGTTCTCTGGTGGAATGACATGTCCGCAACTCAGGGTTGTTATTTTATCTGTTCCCAGTGAAGGGAATAAGTGGTCTTTATAATCGTCAAACGGAGACATTGTGCCTCCAGCAAGTACAACCGCTCTCGCGCTAGATGCGATAGAGGAGAATGCGTGAGTCGGCGATAAGAGTAAGTAAGAAAGTTGTATATCGGGAGTCGGCCCCTTGATCTTCTGGTAGAAAATCCGGCCTTCAGAGCTGAGATTTGTGAGGGCTATGAGGAATGACACCAGGCTGTGAAGGACTGGAGTACTTGATTTCGGCGTTTTGGCGTTGGCATCCTCGCTCTCAACATGAGATATGTAGCTCTCAATCTTGAAGGCGAGTTTTGACTCTTGGATGTATTGGATCAGCTCAAACATGTTAATTTGATCAATACCTTTCACTCTCGTAAGATCATTGGAGTCTACAATGCCATGCTCTTGCTGTCGACTTGTTAGGCGGTATTTCAATCGTGAGGAATAAACTGACCTTGAACTTGAGAGCCCCATCCATCCATTCGGTGAGGCCTTCGATTACTCTGCCCACTCGGCCGACATTGACTCGATTGATGCCCTTAAGCCTCTTGCCAAATTTCTTCACATATACACCCAGCATCCCTCGTCCTCGTCGCAGATCACTCAGCTTAATCTCAGCTGCATGTACATTTGCCACTGCATCCATAATATTATGGGCCTCATCAATGATGACAACACTGCCTTCAAGTTTGACGCCAAGAGCATCTCTGGCACTCTTCTGCAGTAGCAGAGGATACGGAAGTGTGATAATCTCAGCCCCTGGGAGGGCAGTTCGTGAAGCGTAGTAAGGGCACACAGATAGTGACTTGCCCAATTGATGGAGATCTTCAATATCAGGGAGCGTTGCTAAAGCTGAGTCGCGAAACTGATGGGTTTGTGAAAGAAGGTCTTCTTTGGGGACAAAGGGACACTTTTGTCCTGACTTTGGTTGCTGGAGTTCTGAGCAGCGATCATTGATGGCTTGGACGGAACCAAGGCGTGAGACTGCGGGATTGATGCACAATCTCTGTCGGGATGATAAAGGTATGAGTTTGACTGCCTCGGATTTCGTTTCTTGGCCATTAACGAGTGATGTTGGTAATGAAGGCGGAAATGAAGGGCGGCGGAGTTCAGTAATGAACTGCGACAGTTGAGAATGTGTTCTTGACGTGTAATAGATCTATTGATGTTACTATTGCAACGTTTACAGCTCGTCGAAGTTATTCGCACCTTGATTTCCTCTTCGAAAACTTCATCTTCATCTTCAGGCTTCCTGGGACCTCCCAAGCCAATACTCGCGAGGACTTCTCGTGTCTCTTTGCTCAAGCCAGACAAGGCATCTTTGGGTCCCGCATCGCCATCATCAGGATCATCGAGCAACCACTCGGCATCTTCATCTTCTACGCGTCGCTTACTAGGGATGTACTCATCGACACGGCGTCGTTTACGGGCGCGTTCTTCCTGGGCTTTTTCTTTGAGGCGAAGGGTTTCTAGTCGTTTCTCCTTCTCTTCCCATCGAGTGACTAGTTCTTCTCGCTTGCGACGTAAAAGCTGCTCAACAAGCCACGATGGTTCATCTTTATAAGATTCTGCTGACTCTTGTATTGATGATTCGAATCGATTTGATTTGTGATTGCGAAGCCATGTCAACGAGGCGCAAATAAGGGAAAGTGATTTTCCCTGGTTACTGTTAGTGAACCCGGAGTATTACATGTACAACAAACATCATCAAAAGTCATCAAGATACACCAATAGAGTTCAGAGATGCACTCACTGTACCAGTTGGACTCTCCAAAATGCCAACTTGTCCCTTTCCAGTTTCCAAAACATTGTAAACAGCCTTCATAAATTGCTCCTGAACGTCATAAGGCGTATACGGATGATGGAAGTCCAGCTTCTCCAGATCATTTGTGACGTTATCAACATCAGTTTCCGCCATCTTGACGAGTAATAAGAGAGACTCCGCTGACTGAATCTCAAGTGGCCGCGTTTAGTCGCGTCTCAAGCAACAAATTACGATTGAATGCTCGTCATTGGTGGGTCCTCCCCGAACTTCACCACGGTCAATCCACGAGATCACCTGACCCTCATTGAATTCTGACAGCCCCACCTTCGCACAGTAAATTTTCTTAGGGTTGTCCTGCCCTCGCCTAGAGATTTCGAGTTGCTAGGCTTTACCAGAATATCACCACCCGTTTTCAAGTCTCGACTGTGAACACCGGAAAAGTCGACAACCACCACACAGCCGTCACCATGCCTACCCGTTTGTCAAAGACCCGCAAGCAGTATGTCCTCATCCCCCTCGCCGTCGACGAGGTTGGTAGTTGAGAGAGACCGCGTCTGTCGCTATTTTTGTTACCCAGTAATGAAATAGCGATGGACCGCTGGAGCTCACTTTAATCGCCCTTTGTCGGCGGCTGCTATCGAAATCCGACGATATCGAAGCGAAATATTCGAATTGAACTTGTGATGGACTGACTTGTGAATCAGCCGCGGCCACGTTTCCGCCGGTAAGGGACGTGTCGGAAAGCACCGCAAGCACCCCGGTGGTCGTGGTCTTGCCGGTGGTCAGCACCACCACCGTACCAACATGGACAAGGTTCGACATGCCGAATTTGAAAAGACGAGAAGAACATGAAATGGCTGACTCTATGATAGTACCATCCCGGTTACTTCGGTAAGGTTGGTATGCGATACTTCCACAAGCAGCAAGCCCACTTCTGGAAGCCCATCATCAACCTCGACAAGGTACATACAACCCCACGCGACTCGATCGAACAGAGCCGCAAATTTTTCACAAACATTTAACTAACTCCCTATAGCTGTGGTCTCTCGTTCCCCAGGAGACCCGTGACGCCTACGTCAAGGGTGAGAAGAAGGACACCGTCCCCGTCCTCGACCTCCTCCCCCTCGGTTACTCCAAGGTTCTCGGCAAGGGCCGTCTCCCCGAGATCCCTCTCGTCGTCCGTGCCCGCTGGGTCAGCCGTCTGGCTGAGGAGAAGATCAAGGCTGCCGGTGGTGTCGTTGAGCTTGTCGCTTAAGCAAGCAACAGATCTCTAAATTGTGCTTGCTAGGAGTCGGTTGGGCTTGTATGGGAATATCAAACGGAAAAGAATCTTCAACCCGGTTAACCGCCGGGCACTGGAGAAATAGGTATCCTGTGCTGTGAAATGGCCAGGGACCTAGGTCGGTCGGCTTCGGGCATTGCATCAGGGACTCTTGCACGGAGTTAACGAAATAAAAATCGATTTTCGCCCATGATTATGAATGATAATTTCTTTTAAATTTCACTGTGACTGTTCCATCATATGTTCTGTTATTTTTCCCAGTGAAACGTTCAACAGGGTATCATAGTCATGTTGGCCATGTACAAATATCTCATCAACCACCCCTAACACCATACGCAAAACCCAACGCCTGCCCATGCTCTATGATTACATTAGTTATACATTGTTTTGTTATTAATACTCCGAAGTCACCGGTTCCTCATTTTCCCCTCGCTCCTCAGTCTCAATGTCGCCAAGCTGCAGGAAATCATGGTTCAAAGCTTCCGCAGCAGTGATTCTCCTGCCAGGATCAAGCTCCATGCACCACTCAAGAAAGTTGATAGCCATCTTTTCTTCGAGTGTCAAGGGCTTTTCTTCGCCTCGGCATGTGCTCCACATGATGATCTTTTCCATTGAGAAGCCTCCTTGACCAACAGTGGGAATGCTGGTCTCGAAGACACATCCATGGAGGAGACCTGCAGCCTTCATGCGCTTGGTGCCAAAGATGGTTGCTATCTCAATCATGGCTTCAACGTCGTCGGCTGAATTGAAGAAGGGGAATCGCTTTGACAAAATCGTAAGGAGGATAACGCCTGCTGACCAAATGTCAATGGCTGTCGACTGCTCTGTGCACTTGAAGAGAACTTCAGGGGCTCGGAAACCTCGGGTTCCTGCACGATTGGCACGTCGTGATGAGCGTGTGTCAGACTTGGGATAGCCAACTTGGGGTGTCGCAGCATTCTGCGCCCAGACTGAGTTTGTCTGACGGCTCTTGCGGACCTCTCGGCTCTCATGACAAAGACAAGGCTTGGCATCAGATCCTTCCCTCTCCGCAAGACCAAAATCGACAAGAACACCACGCTGGGTGTTGGGGTCGTAGAGGAAGTTGGTAGGCTTGATATCTCGGTGAAGAATCTTGTGGTCGTGAACGCTCTTAAGCGCGGTGAAAAGTTCTCGAAGGTAGATGGAAATCTCTGTGACGGTCAAGTCGCGAAAGTACGTGCGGAAATCTCCATGGCGGAAGTAAGGGAGGATGGCCACGACCTGGTCGGTTTCGCGAAAAGCAGTGATCAGAGGACAGACGGAGGGACATTGGCGTAGATCATGAAGAAGTTCAAGCTCGTTGAGAATTCGTGACGGACTTGAGGTGACGTAAATCTTCTTGATGGCGACATAGCGTGCTTTGCGACGGGGGCGTTGAGAAACAGGACTGCCAGTGGCATTTGGAGGCGGTGTCCATTTTGATGAGTCGTCTTCATAGTCCCAGCTGTTATCGTAGTTGTCGTACATGATATCCTCAGCTTTATAGACGGTGGAGAATGTTCCTAGCATCGTTTGTGAGTCTCAATGGGCGGCTAAAGAAGAGATTTTGTCAACATACCCTCACCGATACGCTTGATCAAACGGTAGCGATTGCGAAAGCCAGGGAAATCACTCTGTAGCTTCTCCATGTCCGCTTGGACAGTTCGATCGACGGCTTCATCTTCAGATGATTCCTCAGCTGCCTCTTCTTCTTCCTCTTCTTGAGGCTCCTCTTGGGGCTGAGGTTGTAGTTGGCGATGGCCCTGGTGCTGCTGTTGATGAGGATGCATTTGCTGCATATGGTGTTGTTGATGCGCTTGCTGAAACGACTGAACGCGTTCATCTTCATCCATTGGCGCCGCCTCCTCAGTCCTTTCCTCTTCCGCCATCATCTCCGTATCTTCCGTCCTCAGATCCTCATGGATATCGAAGCTCTCCTCGACATGATGATGCTGAACGGCAGTAGCCATGATATCGCAGTAGCTTTGTAATACAGAAAAAAGAGCCCAGCAAAAAATTAACTTCAGCCGCTTGTCGTCAATTCGAACTCGTGCAGGTACAAACAAACTAAGAAAAACAACAGAATGGCGTTATTGGTCGTTGGAGGTAGACCAGAGTTTACAGATGCAGTCGAGGTTTTGGAGGGGCTCCATCAAGATTAAAGAAGGCCCCGAAGATTACAGGGGTCTGATAGGTTAAACGCGCTGTGATTTTAGCGGGACATAGAGGGGAGTGAGTCTGATTGGTCATGAGGAACAAAACAAAAACAATCGTTGCCCAGGGAGGAGGTCAAGAAATAATTTGCAGTCTTTACCTAAGGTACGAGCAGAGAAAGGAACAGGCATATTAAGGAATACCAACTTATTACAATAGTATCTAAGTTTACCTAATCGTCGCTTCAGTTTCTTTCTGCTATTCCACATCTTCTCACAAATATTAAACTTGAAGTCTTCTACTGTCAGAAAGAAGATTATTATAGGGGCATCTAGTTTTTGGTGTGCGCATTATTATGTCACCCGCCTACCAGGGTTCAATGGCTCACGTCCCCTCCACCTAATCCAAATCCCCTCCACCGACTCTGTTACCAGCATTTGTCAACAACACCAACGGTCAGGTTCAACGGTTAATACCTGGTCGCGATATACAGCCGGCGCATAAGGAACGGCGGCTACTTCAGTACCTGTTTTATGATACCCTCCCCATTAGGCCTCTGACGTTCTCCCCCGCTTCGTTTCTTTGCTATTTGTCGCTCGCTTCTTTGCGACGACATATTCGAATCGCCCACCATGGATACCATTGACTTTGACCTCAACGATGCCCTCAAGCACTACATGTCAGACCCGGCCAGCATCAGCACACCTGAAGCTGACGGTGCTCTGTTCGACTGCGAAAATGATCCCGAAGCCCTGACACTCCCTGTTGTTAACTCCGTGTTGAACCCCATTGTGGATGCTGTCGCCGATAACCCAGATGCAATCATGCGCGCCTCCCACATGGATTCGCTGCAGTTTCTTCTCAAGTTAGCCCCCTCTTCCCTTCACCAGTCCGAAACGACCTCTTTGGGACAACATTCTGAGCTAGAAAATCCCAGATACACAGCACACCTTCCCACCCACGCCCTCAGCAAGATCTTCGATCTTATTATGAGCGGCTTAAGCGCAGAAGCCGACTCTGTCCACTCCGATATCGACTCCCCCGACGAGCAAGACTCAGTACCCCACCATAAGAAGCTACTCGAAATATACGGTTTCCTTCTCCAATGGACGATCGCTGCAGTTGAGACCAAGGCTGCGGAGAAGTCATCAGCAGCTCCTGCTGCCAGAGGTCGTGGAAAGGCCAAGAAGGGGTCAGCAAAAGACAAAGATGGAGCTTGGGATTCGGCTACACAGCTGCAGGCAGCTCTAGAAATTATGTGCAAGGTCCTCAGGCTCAAGCTCTCCAAAATCTTCCTCACGACAAGTGAGAGGGATACCTTCATTGGTCTCCTTACTCGACCAGTTTACATGGTTTTGGAGAGTGAGCAACGAGTTAAGACAACAACTATCAGAATGCACTGTTTCAAGGTTCTTTGCATTGCCGTCAAGCACCATGGACATGGATATGGTATGTATCACGAAGAGCCAAAACAAATTGAGATGCTCACAATTGGTAGCTGCGCAAATCAACATCATCCAAAACTTGACATACTTTGAGCACTTGTCGGAACCCATGGCAGAATTTTTGCATATTCTAGCCGAGACATACGACTATCCTCAGCTGGCCGATGAAGTCTTGAGGGAAATTAGTAACAAAGAATTCAACTCCAACGACACACGAGGACCCAAATCAGTCTCTTCTTTCATTGCCAAGCTTTCCGAGCTGGCACCACGATTGGTAATCAAGCAGATGACCATGCTTGCAAAGCAACTAGACAGCGAGGTAGGTTCACGAGGATATGGGAAAGACCTTTAGCTAACAGCCACAGTCATACACTCTTCGATGTGCCCTCATTGAGGTCTGTGGAAACATGGTTGGCTATCTTAGCAAGCAGGATGAGCGCAGTGAGAACCACAAGTCCCAGCTCAACGCCTTTTTCGACGTGCTGGAAGAGCGATTTCTCGATATAAACCCCTATTGCCGATGTAGAACACTTCAGGTTTACATGCGACTTTGCGATCTTGAGCAGAAGTTCCCCAAGCGACGACAAAAGGCAGCCGAACTCGCCTGCAGAAGTTTGGAGGACAAGAGCAGCAACGTTAGGCGCAACGCTATTAAGCTTATAGGTACACTCATCAAGACCCATCCTTTCACTGTCATGCATGGCGCACAGCTGTCTAAAAAGGAATGGCAAGCCCGTCTGGACAAGGTGCAGGAAGAGTTAGATGCTCTCAAGCCCCCACCTGGCGTGCCTGGCTTTGGGGAGGACCAGGCCAATACTACTGTTGATAACGAGCTTCTGGATGAGGCTACACAACTTGGCTCGCCTCAAAAACAGCCTACTCAGATGACTGAAGAGGAAAAGGTCGCAGCTATCAAGAAGGCTCAAGAGGAGGCGGCCACAAGTGAGGCTATTGAGAAGCTCACCCTGACCAGGAGGTACTACAATGAGGCTCTCAAGTTCATCGATGTTGTCCACGATGCGACAACTACCATCTGCCAGCTCCTTGGCTCAAGGAACAAGAGCGAGGTTATCGAGGCCATTGACTTCTTCGAGGTTGGCGATGCGTACAACATTGAGCAGAACAAGGTCGGTATCCGACGTATGCTTCGTCTCATCTGGACCAAGGGCAACAGCGACGAGGGCAAGGGAGTCCAGACACACCTGATCGAGTGCTATAAGCGACTATTCTTTGAGGCCCCTGAATCGTTTAGTCCGAACGATGCGGCCAACTACGTTGCGCGAAACATGATCAGTCTGACCTTCGGTGCTACACCTGCCGAACTCACTTCGCTTGAGCAGCTTCTTGCGACCATGATGAAGGGCGGCATGGTTCCCGAGGTCGTCATCAACAAGCTATGGCAGGTCTATGGCGTTCAGAAGCGAGAGATCTCACGTACTCAACGACGAGGTGCTATCATCGTCTTGGGAATGCTTGCGACCGCAAACCCCGAGATCGTTGTAGGTGAGATGGAGACCATGCTTCGAACTGGTCTTGGTTCGCATGGACGCAATGATCTTCAACTTGCCAAGTTTACATGCATTGCTTTGAGACGACTCAACCCTACAGGACGGCAAGCCAAGGAATCTACTGCCAAGTTCTCGCGGTTGCCCAACGACCACGCTGTGTCAGTCAGACTTGCTGCTATCACCGAGGTGCCTTCAGATAGCAAGGAGTGGTACGGAGTGGCAGAACAGGCTATCAGCGCCATCTATGCTATTTCTAAGCACCCCGATACCCTCTGCTCAGATCTCATTCGACGAAAGTCGCGACAAGTATTTGGGCAGCCTCGTTCTCCGCCATCATCACAGCCCAGCTCTCGCCCCGCATCGCGAGATGAGACACAGCCTGCGCCAACAGCAGACCAGACTATGACCCAGGGCGAGAAGAAGAAGCGCGAGAACGCGATCGCTCTATCACAGCTTCTATTCATTGTTGGCCATGTCGCTATCAAGCAGATTGTCCACCTTGAGCTGTGCGAACTCGACTTCAAGCGCAGAAAGCAGGAGAAGGAGAAGGCGGCACCGGCCAAGAACGATAAGGACAAGGAGGATGCGGATGAGCTTGACCTCATTGGAGGTACAACAGAAGATGACTTTACAGAAGCCATGGCTCATATTCGTGAACGCGAGCTTCTGTATGGTCCTAGCTCACTTCTGGCTGTGTTTGGTCCCTTGGTCTCCGAGATCTGCGCCAACAACACGACATACGCTGATAAGGGACTCCAAGCCGCCGCGACACTCTGTCTCGCCAAGCTCATGTGTGTGTCTGCCGAGTATTGTGAGACAAACCTTCCCCTGCTCATCACCATCATGGAGCGATCTCCCAACGCGACAGTCCGAAGCAACGCTGTCATCGCGCTCGGTGATATGGCTGTCTGCTTCAACCATCTTATCGATGAGAACACCGATTTCTTGTACCGTCGACTGGCTGATGACGACGCGTCTGTCAAACGAACATGTCTCATGACATTGACTTTCCTGATCCTGGCTGGACAAGTCAAGGTCAAGGGTCAACTCGGTGAGATGGCTAAATGCTTGGAGGATGAGGACCGCAGAATCGCGGATCTTGCGAGAATGTTCTTCACTGAGCTCAGCACCAAGGACAATGCTGTATATAACCACTTTGTTGACATGTTTAGTTTGTTGAGTGCCGGCGGTAACATGGATGAGGAGAGTTTCCGCAGAATTATCAAGTTCTTGCTTGGCTTTGTTGAAAAGGTATGTCAATCATATGTAGTTGGACAAACAGTAACTAACGCGCCCATTAGGACAAGCACGCTAAGCAACTGGCTGAGAAGCTGGCAGCTCGACTCAGTCGATGTGAGAATGAGCGACAATGGAATGACGTTGCGTATGCGCTGGGCATTTTGCAGCATAAGAACGAAGAGATTACGAAGTTGGTGTCTGAAGGCTACAGAGTTGTTCAATCATCAGCTTAAGTGTGTTAAATACCTTGGTCATGTTGGATTGGCTGCAATGATGATGGTATGAATGATGCGAAATGGGATGCCATGATGAATATATAGATGGTTGGATTGGGCGGGAGATGCGTTGGTTGTATTTTTGCGATAGATACCAGTGTTTTTGAATAATTTTTGGTATTTTGAAATTTGTGCTGCCTCCACTTTTATAAAAATTTTGTTGTTGTTCGCAAAGTGAGGTTAATGTTGTATGCTTTCTTTGGAGTGGATTATTTGGCGGCTAAGACGTTTCACGATGCTGGGATGTATTATGTCACGTTCAACAATATTCAAGAACAACACATCCGTTTGCAGTATAACCAACGTCAGAAAAACATACACCGACAACTTGACCCAATATACAATGGGCATGTGACTTAATTGCCTGTTCTGAGGTTTAACTGGTGATGGATTATGATATCCCGAACCGATCTAGGGTAGATTGGACACGCCACCAACTGAGACCACTTCTGCGTCGTGAGACAACTCTGGGGCCCCACACAAGCTGTTCAAGTGATAGCCTCGGTCTTGAGCGTCCGTGACCAGTTTAACAAAGGGAATTGGGGTGTCGAGATAAGAATAAGACAAAGAGTTCGATGGTTTTTCTTCAAGGTAAGAGGATGTAACCTAGTGATTGAATTTTCTTTGTCTGTTGATAGTACTGGAGGAACTTAATTGCTAATAAGCTGTTGATTGATGGTTGATGATTGAATCATCAATGATGTGAGTCCTGACGGGGGGTAGGTCAGCCAGATCCAGCTGCCAGCTACCAGCTGCTCCAGGTACAAAAAGGGCGGGTCTTCCCACCTTTGTTTCTCTTCGCGGCAGTTAAATCGAGCCATCATAGGACGAACTTGAATAATTATTACAGATCTGATTGGTTCATTTGAGGTATGTTTTCCTTATCCCATGTCTTTGAAGTTGAAGATAGTTACTGATGTTGATTTACAGGGACTTTGTCACTTAAGATACATCAGCAACTTTGCTTTGTCTATCTTGACTGATACATCTTATATTCTCCCCCGCGTCTCGTGTGACGACACACAATAACTGACTTAACTCTGAACCCCTCTTATCGCGTGGCTTTGGACTTGAAAGAGAGAGTTGTTCTTTTGTTTCTTATTATTCTTATTCTTCTTGATAAAGATAGATCAAGGAAAAAAAGAGATAGTGAAACAAAAGCTACTTATTCCATTTTGTCCAAGTTACTTGCTTGCTTCTGTCACGTCGCATTCTGCTCCCGGAGCTTGGACCAACGATCGCGATCGCGGAGAACAACGCCCGCCACCAGTAAGGTTAGTTTTTACACACCGGAGTTACGTTCCAGCGCATTCCGGTTAGTGGGCAATTCCAGGCGATTATCTCCACGTGATCGCTCTATCCCATAGCGTTTTGCGAGCAGTACAAGGAAGGAGCTGGTCCACGCTACAGTGCAGAGCTGAGCTGAGCCAACCCAGTGCGTCACCTTTGTACGACCTTTGCTTGGAACCTACATCAAAGACATCGACACAAAAACACCAGCGAAACCGATTTAACCTATCATTACCTATTAATTCCTTCGAGACGATTATTCGCGTTCTCTTACATCGCCAAGAATTGTCCATTGACATCTTGATTACGCGATTCTATTCTTGCGATTGCACGTGCGATCCACCCACTGCGCGCGCTGATTCACTTCGCGACAACGCTTCACGTTCGGTTCTGGTGAGGCCATGGGCTTGACTGGTGCGCTTGCGCCGAGAAGGAATAAAGAAAGGGGAGCTCTCTAGGTATGTTTCTGACTCATCGGCGACGTCGCTTCTTCATCATCTTGAACGCGACACCATTCCTCTAAACTTTTATCTTATACACCCTGATGATGATATGCTAATGTTCCATGAACTTTATAGAGGCTACCAATATCATCGCAACAACCGTTAACACAAAATTTTACCAAACCCCGACACACAATGTACGACAAAGTCGTCCCCTTAAGCTCGCGCCTACATTACCCTATCACTGTTACCAAGCTACTAAAGAAACCCGGTGACACGATCAAGAAGCAAGAGAGTATCTTTGAATACAAATTTAACTGGAAACGCAAGATCAACGAAGATAACTGGAAGGACGAAACCACATACACCGAGTTTGACAGCCCGGCCGAAGGGAAGCTCAAGCAATGGCGCATCCGCGAAGGTCAGGAGATCGCGGCAGACGCGCCTTGCCTGATGGTCGAAGAGGCTTGTGGCCATGAAGTTCAGGTGCAAGGTCTTTGTAGTTTGTGCGGTGCAGACATGACCGAAATCAACTGGGCGAGTGATAACCTCGACACAGATCGCGCTATGATCAACATGAGCCATGACCAGACTGTCTTGAGGGTCAGCGAGAGCGTCGCCACAAAGGCCGAGCACGAGAACCAGAAGCGCCTACTGAGGCAACGGAAGCTGAGTCTCGTCGTCGATCTGGATCAAACTATTATCCATGCTTGCATAGAGCCCACTATTGGAGAGTGGAAGAACGACCCGACCAACCCCAACTACAACGCTGTCAAAGACGTCAGGGACTTTCAGCTGAACGATGACGGGCCTCGCGGATTGACGAGCGGTTGCACATACTATATCAAGCTTCGACCTGGACTGATGGAGTTTCTGGACGAAGTATCGAAGATGTACGAGTTGCACGTTTACACCATGGGTACACGCGCCTACGCCCTCAACATCGCCAAGATCGTCGACCCCGATCAGAAGCTTTTTGGCAATCGTGTCATCAGCCGTGATGAGAATGGTAGCATCACTTCCAAGAGCCTGCAACGTCTGTTCCCTGTCAGCACAGACATGGTGGTCATCATTGACGACAGAGCCGACGTTTGGCCCATGAACCGACCGAACCTGATCAAGGTGGTACCCTACGACTTCTTCAAGGGCATTGGCGATATCAACTCGAGTTTCCTTCCCAAGCGACAAGACATACTACCTATACTCAAGTCAAAGCCGGTGGAGGGCGCGAAGTTGGCACCCAAAGCTTCACCCATGGACGAGATTGCGAGGATGAGTGGTGCAGACGACGCAGCCAGTCTAAAGGTCCAGACGGAGGAGCAAGAAAAGACTTTGGAGAAGCAGATCAAGGACCGACCGTTGTTGCATATGCAGGAGGAGTTGGATAAGGAAGATGACCAGCAAGAGTCAAACACCAACAATGCCAGCAACCCTAACGAGTCACCAATGATCCACCACCGAAATGTCCTTGTTGACGATGATGAGGAGCTTATTGCCCTCCAAGACCACCTCACAGATTTACACACCTCCTTTTACGAGACATACGATAGACGAAGAGCGGAGCGGAGGGAGAAGGAGGGAACACATCCACCAGCACACAGCAAATCTAAGCGGAGGGCATCTGTGGACGATGGCGTCGACTTGTCCATGGTACCGGATGTCGGCGATATCCTCGACGATCTCAAGTCTAGCGTCTTGTCTGGTCTTGTGATTGTCCTTTCCGGACTTGTGCCCCTCGGAGTCAAGGTGGAGGAGTCAGAGATCGGTATGCAAGCTCAGAGTTATGGTGCTCAAGTCTTGGATACAGTATCAAAGCGAGTCACACATCTTGTGGTTGCCTCATCACGCCCTCGTACAAAGAAGGTGCAGCAGGCAGCCAAGATCCCCAACATCAAGATTGTCAACCAGAACTGGCTCATGGACTGTTTAAGTCAATGGAGACGACTGGATGAGCAGCCTTATTTTTTAGAGGTTCTCGACGCGGATAGGGAGAGGGGAGGAGAGGATACCACCGAAGTTACGTCCGAAGCCGACGAAGCCGAAGACGTCCAGACGGGTCAAGAGCTCAAAGGCTTCGACTGGAGTGGGGCTGAAGATGAGCTCGCCGAGTTCATGGATGATGACGACGACGACGACGATGGAGACAGTATTGCTCCCACTGCCACAGAATCTGATGTGGAAACCGTGGACGGATTAAATTCCAAGCAGGGCGTCAAACGTAAGGCGGACGCGGATGAGTCTGATGACGACGGGACAGCAAGCATAGGCGAGAGTGTCCTCGCCAAGAAGCAGCGTCTGGCTCGAAATAGAGGTGCTTCCGGTCTCCGATCGATACAGACGCCCAACGGCGACGATCAAGACACAGAAGACGGAAGTCTTCCAACACCAGTACCAACAGGCGATGAAGCCATGGAAGACAGGGACAAGGTGGTAGACGCGGACTTTGACGAGGATGAGTTGGAGAGGGAGTTGCTAGCAGAGCTGATGGCGGATTGATGCGACTTGAGACCTTGGGGGGTTGGAGTAAGGCGTGAAATGGCATAGGATATTGCTTACCTAGTAAAAAGGAAATAGAAGCGTGTATATGATGGTGGCAATGGGATGGGAGTTGGTTTGAGATTCAGTCTAATTAGCACTGTTAGTATACCCCCGAGGCATAGGAAATCAAGTCTTTGAAACATGATCTTAGTATTGGATCGGTGCATGAATGATTCTTGATAAGTTATATGTGAGCTAATGTGGCAGAGGTATTATCTGCTTGATGTTGAAGGCCAACTACGCTCCACCGGGGATATTCTCGCCGACTTTTTGTGGGCCATCAGGGATAATACACTATCCCGCACTAACAGTTTTACCGTCGAATTCAGACGTAAACGGGATAGTGCCTGCTATCAAAGAAACCCGTTCCATCATCGGTCAGTTATCATGCCGCCTCAATTAGAAAGACAGCCAAAACTCAACCAAGTCATGACGTTGGCTTTTTCGATTTGTAATTGAGGATCACAAGGGAATAGAACATTATCCCGAGTGGAAACATGTATAAAAAGGATGGGTTGTCCTTGAAAGAGGACTTATCAGACAACAACTCTTGTTCCTATCTGTATAAGTACACTTGAAACAACAACACTCTTCTTCTATTTTCACAACTACAATACACAACTACCAAAATGGTTGCATTCAAAGGCTTCGACCCTGATACTGATGTCCCTGACCTCTCAGGAAAAGTCATCCTTATCACAGGGGGTAAGTCTTCTCTCAATCTCCAAGACCTATAGATACTAACAACCTATATCAGGAACTTCTGGCCTCGGTAGATCTGCCATCCTCACCCTCTCTGCACACAAGCCTTCACATATCTACTTCACTGGCCGTTCCTCTACATCTGCTTCATCCCTCATCTCCGAAATCTCTCCCGTCCCAGCAACTTTCCTCGAATGTGATCTCACATCTATTTCGAGCATGCGCTCCGCCGCAAAGAAGTTCACTCATGATCGTCTGGACATCTTTATTGCAAACGCGGGAATCATGGCTGTTGATGGTCTTACCCAAGATGGATTGGAGTTGCAGTTTGGTGTTAACCATGTTGGCAATGCTACTCTGTTGATGGCTCTTTTACCCATCATGAACAAGACTTCTGAACAACCTGGTAGTGATGTCAGGTTTGTCAGTGTTACTTCACTCGGATATCAGGGCCATCCTAAGAATGGTATTGACTTTGAGACGTTGCATTCTAAGCAGGAAAACATGTTCCTTGGACCGTGGGGTCGTTACGGACAGAGCAAGCTTGCGAATATCCTGCTCGCCAAAGAAGTGGAAAGACGTTACCCTCGTATCAAAGCCGTGGTCGTTCACCCAGGCATTATCGCTACAGGGCTCGTTACAAACCTGAGTTTCTGGAGGAGGATGTTTGTCTATGCTACGGTTTGGTCTATGTTGACACCTGAGCAGGGTGGATATAACACTGTTTGGGCTGCGACGGCGGATGTGAAGAAGGATGAAAAAATAGCGCTTTATGAACCTGTTGGAAAGGCGCACAAGGGGGATGCATTGTGCTTTGATGAGGAGTTGGCAAAGAAGTTGTGGAAGTGGACAGAGAAGAAGATTGAGAGTGTCAAGTAGTTGCTCCTAGGGTTTGCGTTGTACATCAGTCACAGTTAGTCAATGCTTGTTAACCTTTCAATTCCACATGGTCAAAACACCATTTCTTAAAACATATATACAAGCTATCCCATTCTTTCCACCGTTTAGTTTGTAGTAGGAGGGGGGGTAACAGCGAAAGTCGGCCTCACGAATCTGCAATATATTAACACACGTGCCAGTAAGTTCAGTAACGAATTTAACTAACCGGTCGCTGTTGTAGACCTTGGCGTTGTCGCCGAGCAATTCCTTCTCGCGCTTCTGGTCGGCTAAGTGTCGTCGGACCTGATCACGGTCTTCTTCGGCTTGAAGGAGAGGAATGAGGTTGATGCGAGCCCACATCTTTTCACGGCCGAGTTCGCTGGAGGATGTTAGCTGTTGCTCGTAGTAATTGGGTTGTTTGTATGATTATGGGCGTTTGTATTGCTGGTGTTTGATTGTAGGTGGGTTGATTGTAGGAAGAGGACGTACTTGGCCTCGCGCATGCCGCCGATCAGCTTGTACCAGCCGTAGCCCATGATAGCGCCCATCCCGAGGAGGAGGATACCGGGACGGAAACCCTTTGCGGGGAGATTTCGCTGGAGAGAAAGTCAGCGTCTTGTTTCTTGATATTGTTCGTATGTTCCATTGCTCCATCTCTCGGCTCTCCAAACCCCCCGTTCGCCCTTGATCACATTCCAACCAAGCCAATTGACCTCCAAAATAGCCTCAAACAACATATTCTCCGTCTCTCAGTCCAATAACCTCTCCAAACGCACCTTGTACTGGACGGGCTCGTACCCGCCCCGAGGGGGCATATCTTGAGGCATGCTGGGCAATTCTATAACTCGGTTCGTCGGGTCAATCGAATATCGCTACTATCGTATCGTCCCTCGTACGGGCGGGTAACTCTTCGTTTCGTGGGCGCGGACGGCGATTGAAGGTGCTGTCTGGGTTTGTGAGGTGATTGATTGAGCTGCCAGTCAATTCCGGTTGAAGCCTTGACAGATTACGTAAGGCGACTGGAGAAGCTTGGGACTGGGCTGAACTGGAGGAGCGACATGTGTTACGTAAGCGGATTGGCCAGTAGACTTGCATGGATTAGCAAGTGATGAAGGCATCACCATTTATCATTTGTTCACAATCAAATAACAATTGTTTAGTTTGCTAATATCAGAGTTAATGACAAACAACAAGACTCAACAAAAACATGGACTTATAATCCAAAACCAGGTTGTTCACATTCGGTCCCACTTTCATCATTCATCAGCTGCCTCACAGTGACGACTAAACCACCATGCGTTGGACTCATTCACCTCTTTTGCATCTTCTGTTTTCACTGATTTCCATTACTCATCACGAATATCGTTGGTAATTGCGTTTTCCAACTACCACCGTTTGTTTAGGATGGCAGACCTCTCAAATGCGACTATAAATACTGTCTCTGGACTCATCAATACTTTGGCACGTACAAATTCTTTCTAGACACAGTGAATCATCATCATGGAGAACTTTCCAGAAGGCTATAAACCTGAGCCTCCCGGAAACATCGAGAAGACCTGGGAAAGATGCTACGCTCCCCTCTCAGACCTGTATCCCTACCCTCCTAACAAGAGTCCTATCATCCCATCCACGGATCATATGGATGACGACTGGCTTCTGGCGGCCCGACAACTCGTAGTCTTCTCAAGACCATGTCCTAACACAGAAATACGGCTCCAAAAAGATTACCACATTCAGTTTTACTTCTGGACCTCCCTCGACAGGGCCAACCGTCGCTTCAAAGACGTCAACAAGCCGAACGAACGCCTCTGGGAGTTCCACAATATGCGAGGCATGCTGGCCTGGTAGCGCGAGATCCTGCATTACTCGCATCCTAAAGATTCGCAGCAAGCTCACGAAGACGGGGTTTGGCGAAGGGCTCTCTTGAGCTCACCCTGGTTCGACTGTCCCATCTTTGAAGATCTTCTCATGAAGCCGCGTACAGACAAAAGTGGCGAGGCAAAGAGGGACACGAATGGTAATGTGCTGATGAAGCGACGGGACCCTTGTTTTGAGGAACTGGAAGAAGAGTTCTTGGAGCGGTGGTGGTTCAAGGCTTCCCAGTTGCCGTTGAGAAGGTTTGATAATGGGGATGCGGTTTTGCCAATGACGGCGGAGCACTATCGGGGCATGTATGGGAATAAGGCGATGAAGTGGAAGATTGAGGAGGAAGAGTCGGCTAGTATTGGATCAAATATCTATGCCGAGGAGGATAAAGGCGAAGAAAACGAAGAAGCGAGATCGCCCGAGGATGAGCTGGCTTTTGAGAAGTGGCTGAGGATGAATGTGCGATGATTTGGAGGTGCGACATGGAGTGGCGTCCGCCATTGAGTCTCCTATGAACCACTGCAGACAAATAACACGATGGTATCTGTAGCCTCAATGACATCTTGTTGAGACTCTGTCACATCTGCACTGGATCTTGTAATGACTTGCCGTGTCACAATCACACAGCACATGTTGTGGACCGTTATCTGATGAACCAACAGTACTACATAATGCTAGAGCCTGGTCTTTAATCAAGAATCATACCTCACAGGACCTCAAGGCACCAGGTCTCCATGAATGACAACCGGAAGCAAGAGGACTTGACTTTCGTGGAAGGGCGACTTGTACAGAGACGCTGAGAAAAAAGAGATGAGATTGTGATAAGCTGCTCAGTGACCTCAATAATGTCGACACTCGAGCTGGGTTAAAAGCGATTCAGATATGGAGTAACCATATTACCTTGACCCTCTCACTAGCCAACCCTCATAGAACCTTCTCCTCAGATCCAAGTCCGACACCATGGCTCCCATCCTCGATCTCTTCCCTTCGAATATCCTCTTGATCCTGCTGAACAAACTTCGCAGGCCGCTTGGCGATGATGGCGTCTTTATCCTTGATGACGATGATAGAAGGGTTCTCTCTGAAGTAGGCATCCATGTCTTCAAGTTTTCGGTTCGCTGGGAGTAGTTAGCATCACGGAAATTCTGATGGGTGCTGAACTTACAAGTTTCTGGATAGAAAAAGTAGATGACGGGTAGGAAAAGAGCGTTTGTGACTGTCCAAACAATCCAGAAGCGCCAGCCCAGGTTCTGGATACCGATGGGTGTGATTTCCACAACGATGAAGTTGGTGATCCTGCCAGTTGTTAGCACCAAACACGAACAGTCAGTAATAAAAGACGTACCAGTTTGTTCCAGTAGCAAGCGCCGCACCCTTTGTTCTCATTGGAAGAGAGTTGACTTCGGTAGGATACAACCAAGGAACTCCCAACATTCCAACTCCAAAAGAGATGAAGTAAAGGAAGAAGAAAGCCACCGAAGCTGATCCTAAAACTTCCTTCATATCACCAACCGCATACCGCAGAAGAATAGTGATGACAAGAAAAGACAAGAGTTGACCCGCCGTGGACAGGAGCATAAGCCCTCTTCGTCCCCATCTTTCAACGAGGAAAACAGCCATTGATGAAAAGACGAGATAGGACACTGCGTTGCAAGCAGAAAGGAGTCTAGCCATACTCTCTGAAAGACCGACACTGTGGATCAGGACAGTGGGCATGTAGTAACTCATGATGTTGATACCACCGAATTGTTGCATGAGCTGTGTATTTGCGCCCAGGATTAAGCGACGGAGAGTCTTTGTGTCGGAAGTGTCTTTGTTGCGACGAAGAAGGATGTCCTTCCATTTGACTGAATGTTGACGCTCGTAGTCAACACTATACTGGATCTCATGGAGTTGCGCTGCTACAACAGGAGAGGCAGTAGTCTTGTCCTCGATACAAGCGAGGATCTCAGTCGCTTCTCCAGTGCGACCATGTGCAATAAGCCAACTATCCACCACCATCAGCAGTCATTCACAGGGTAAGGTGTATACAACTTACCGAGGGGATTCAGGGAGCCACGGAACAGTGGCGAAGAGCACAAAGATAAATACAAACTGAAAAGCCAGAGGGAATCGCCATGCGACTGAGCCTTCGACGAAGGATAGGCCATAGTTGATCCAGTTGACGAGGCAGAAACCAGCAATGTTCATGGCCATTTCAAGAATGACGAGTTTACCACGCCATTTTGCCTGGGCTGTTTCGGTTTGCCAGATTGGTGCTGTCGCTGTGTTGATGCCATTCCCGATACTGCATACCGTTAGTACATCATGGCCGTGGTAGCAATGAATTCTTACCCAAGAACTATACGACCAACTATCATTTGTGGGAGACTGTACGAAGTAACCTTGATCACAGTCCCGATAGACATAATAACTGTACCAACAAGGATCGCCTTCTTCCTTCCAAGTCTCTCACCTATAGTAAATGCAATGACTGCACCTACAAAGCAGCCAATATCGTAAATAGCAGTCACAGTAGCGAGAAGGTTAGTCTTGGTAGGACCAACGAGGTTGTGTAGTTCAAGAAAGTCCTGAGTTACAACGACACCACCTGGTTGTGTCAGTTAAGCTCAACCACAGTGTTTGAGAACGTACTGAAGACGCCTTGGTCATAGCCAAAAAGTGTCATATCCGTTGCGCAAGCAACCTTGGATTGTTAGATAGTGTAAGAAAAGGAGGCGAGTAACCAACCGTGATCCAGAATGTAAGCCATCCTCCTCTGAACCCAAAGAAGGGCTGTTTAGATCCTTTAGCCATTGCAATAAAAGACTAGGAGTTCAAAACTCTTGAAATACTATTAAAGTGCCTGCAGATGATGTGCAAATCGTTACCCAGTCTGTCGGTTCTTATATACCTGACACCATTCCATCTCAACTTCCATTTAACCGTCTCGTGCAAGTTATTCTCCGAGTTATCCCCACGCCTACACCCGTTTCAACATATAAGTGAAGAATTATTTAGCTGCCTGGACCTCACCTGACTTTTCTTCGGTAGTCATCGACCCGAGATGCAGTGTCGATGTGATATTAGCCTGATTGTAATCATGAAAACTTATTGGGATAATCTCCGCACGCGACCACCTGCGAGAATCGGCTCCGACTCCCTGGGACGATCTCGGTTGATGGGATGATTTACGTGGGGTATTAAGCTTGTTTGGGGAACTGGGGATAACAAGGATGGAAATCCTCCTCACGTGTTGTTGACATATAATGAGCTGAGTTTATTTAGAAAAGACTTAATGTCTCAGAATGATCCAACTGTCTAGTTTCTAGGGACAGCCAAGCTGATAGACTTCGTGCTCTAACTGTATCTGCTTCAAAGACACAGGATCTAAGACATGGTCTGACCCCAAGTGTGAGATGGCATGGCAGTGAGACTTGATCTGCAAATCGTTGATTGTCTTCTTTTGCTCAACCTTGAAGGTGCACCGAGTAGGTGGGAACTCAAAAGCCACCTTGTTCCATGCGCTGCATACCTCAGTGTCAAGCTGGGACTCCCATGTTGCCTGCCATGTCACTGAAGCATTACCTTGATGCTTGCGATATGTAAGTGCGCATGCCAACTGAAGCGTACCGTTCCATAGAGAAAGTGACTGTAACTCTGGCATGCACATTGCAAGTTTTGCAGCATCCTTCAAAAGCTTATCGATATCCTTTGAGGCTGCCAAGGGTGAGAGAGTCTCGGATGTTAGCGTTAAAGAACGTAACTTCAACCACCGCCAGTCCGATTGACACGCTCTAAAGAAGCCGAGAGCGTCAGTCGTGAAAGATACAGAAAGATTTTCAAGACCAAGACTTCTCACGGCAAATGGTACAGCCAGTAATTAGGAGTGAGGTCGATTATATGGCCCTTCGGTCAATGGGTTTCCTTCATCCAACCGCTTTCTAAGGATGGACTGGCAATGGAAATCGTCGAAGTCTTCAAACACCGTGATGGACTCGACGCGGTCGGTATAAACCATCAAAAACCTCTCATAATCTGAAGCCAGAGTCAGTACTTGAAGAAGAACTAGGGGTTCATGACTTACCGCTGGCCCAGTCTATCTTTCTGTCTTCTGTTAAATACCACCCCTCATGATGAACGTCTTTCAATCGAGAAAACTTTGATAAGACTTCCATTAATGCCTCCGGATTGAATCGACGGCGGCATTGACGGCGTATAAGAAATCTCGTCACTACTACAACCTTCTCAAGGGGCTTGAAGTCAAAGGTGTCGATGACTGGAGATCACAGTCTCTTGAGCACATGAATAGGAGAAAAGGTCCATTGGGCCTTTCCATAAAAGAAGAAAGGAAGTACAGCCTCCCGAGATTCTAAACTTTCGGCTGGGGCTCCAAAGTAATGCCCCCGAAACCCTCGAAAAGAAAGGCCCGAATCGCTCGGGCAGTAAGCATTGATCTCCAAAGTCAGATCTTTCCATTCAGGCCAAGTCCCCGATGCTTGGAGCATGAGATAGACGGCAGATTTTATCGTCCGTTTATCACCATGGCCTCGGTTGCCGCATTCTTGGCAGTCATATGGTCGGAGTGCAATGTTGAGGCATATGTGCTTGACGAGACTTCTATGTCTCTTGTTGATCTTCGAGAATTCGTCGATATGAGAGTAGTGGTCGATGCGTATACGTTGGAAGAGTTGCTTCTCGATAGCATCGCGCCATTCCTCGGACAAGACGGAATACTTTGCTATTTGGCCTAGTGTTACAAAATATCCCAAGATGAGATCTCGAATCTCTTGTGGAAGTGAAATCAAGTCCGGCGTTGTGTTTGATGTGCTGTCGGTGATGTCAGGGAAGATCTGTTTTAAGGGCACAGATGATCAGGAGAAGAACCTCAGGGCTGGGAGAAGGTTCGTGACCTAATGAGTGGACTTAAGAAGTTTTCCTTTAATGATTCAATCACATGTACACCATGTTGTCCGGCGAATAGAGTTGATAGAAGTTTCTACGAGAAAGGGCTGAATCTGGGTGTAAGTTAAAGCACCACGCATGGCCTTGCCACGTAGTAATACTGAATCGACTTTTCATAGTTCTATATTTTGCAGCTCAAAACATGAGAGGAATATAGCCTCTGAGGGCGGTAGACGATCAGGCAGGTCAGAAATTAAGCAACACACCAAGAGCTTATTGACATCAATAGTTAAGCAGGTAGACCCTGAGACTTTAGATAAAGTTATCTTAATCTTTATGACGACCTTGCCTAATTCTCATCTTAAAGACGCCTTTTCTTTAACCTACCTGGCGATGTAGCAACAGAGTCAGCATGTAATACACTGCTTGGTAACAAAGTTCACCAAGATAAGATGAGAATAGCAACCTTTGGCTGCAAGGCTGATCTCAAAATAACCAGTTGTACGCGGTCAATATGATAGTAATGCCTAGAAGAAAAGTCAAACAACATGCTATTATTAATTGATAGTTCTGTTATGGGTGTGCTGCGTTGAGTTACGCAGACTTGCTAGACTCATTATAACACTCTTAACATACCACCTTCACATCACATTCCTCAATTCCCAACCCTGAAACATGAAGATCAAACAGTGTATTACTTTCATACATGTTCTATCACATCTAGACAAATTAAGTCTATCATTCAAAGCCACATCGATTCAGTCCAGACTCCTTCCCATCCAAGATCTCATTATTAAGCCATCGCGTTCACATCCAAATAAGCTCGAAAAAGAAAAAAGTCCACATAAACAGTTCATAAACGGCAGATACATTATGCCGGAGCCGTTGAAGGTGCCTGGCTTCCCAAAGATATAGGTCGCTCGCTGTCAAGTAATCCCTCGCTCAACTTCTTCGTCACGGCGTCGGGATCTGGCTCATCTCTTCCAACAAATGTCCAACTCTCTTCTGTATCGTCATCTTCAATTGCGTCGTGTTGTGCAGCCTTGCCGGCATTGCGCTTGATGAGGCTCCTGGCGTATTCGAGATCACGGTAAATACACTGGATGGCATTGTCGACACCCGATTCCTGTAAACTGTTAGCATTGGTCATCATAAAAGAAAGTAAGAGACTTGCACTGCGGATCTGTTCGCCGAGGACACGAGCCTTGATGATCATGCGCTCGTTACGCGTCACTTCCCAAAGGGCTCGACCAAAACTGTTAGTACCCCATTTTCTAACCCAGACTCCAACACCAAGATCTTCCACTCGGCTTCCAAAGAAGAACTGGTCGCCAAAGAATGGACGGATAATGGTGGGGATACCAGCTCGCAGACTAGCGCCGGTTGTTCCAGAACCTCCGTGATGTGCAGCAGCGTCGATTTGACTGAAAAGCCAGTCATGCGGCGCAGACTTGATCACATGGATCTCAGGAGGCATCTCTGGCTCTTCGGGACGAGGTTTTGCAGGGTCATCCTTGGGTGAGATTCGATCCGACCAACCCTTGGACAAAATACATCGTACATCAGACTTGAGAACGGCATCAATGACCTCTTGAGTCATCTTGGCGGGATCCTTGACGATGATCGAGCCGAAACCAACATAGACCAACTTCTTGCCATCCGCCTTGGCCTTGGCGATGAAGTCCACAAGCTCTTGAGGAGGCTTCCAGTCACCCCCCTCATTGAGGAACCAGTAGCCCGTCACCCTGATCCAGTCCGAAAAGTCCAGCGGTGGAGCGACAACGCTGGGGCTGAAGTTGTACAAGAAGGGGACCTTGTTTGGCTGCAACTTCTCAAGACTTGTGCTAGGCAGTTCCAGTGTCTTCCTCCTCCATCGGTTGACTTGGTACGCCGTAGCCTTCCAAAAGATGTTGTCAAACATGACATATGTCATGTAATTGTAAGCCCCACCCATCTTGTGTTCAGGCATAATGAAAGCATGAGGGTATGCTCGTGTCCTAGTCCAAGGCATAGTAAAGGCTCGGAAGTAAGGGATTTCGAGCTTCTCCGCAATATGAATACCTGCCATGGCTGATGGCGACTCGATCAATAGATCTGATCCCTCGCATGCTGAGTAGGCAGAGTCAAGAAGGTCGTCGAGCCAGCCTCGGAATGTCGAGTTTGCTTCTCGAAGGAAAGCCCAAGTGAATGTTCCATTCTCGATACAAAGGCGCATCAGCTCACCGGGATCTCCCTCGACTCGGGCAAACTCGATACCATGAGATTCAATCCATCCTTGGAACTCGGCATGTGTAGCAATACGAGGCTTGTGACCTTCAGCAAGGAGACCCTTGCACAGGGCAATGTACGGTTGCACATCACCTCGAGATCCGATGGTGAGACAAGTGATCTTCATCGACTTTTGTGGCTTGAAAGCAAGACCCGAAGAGTTGGGGTTGTCGAAGAGAATTGTAGGAGCATTTGATACACCAGAGGTCTGGCGAGGCAACTCCAGCTCGTGATTGACAAATTCGTCCTGTCGCGCCGCCTTCAAAGCGTCATGTTCCGCAATCGCAGCAGCAGCATTCTCATCTTCCTGCTCTTCTTGATCAAGGAAGCCAGACTTCTCAAGGAAACGGTTAGTCTCCATGAGTTGATGCAACGTCACCGCGCAATCGTCTCGAAGCCCTGGCCGTTTAAATTCGAAGAAAAGCTCCTCATGACCACGGATGACAACTGTGAGACCGTAGTAGCCAAAACGGAAACCCTTTTCCTTGTGGACGTTCTCAATATCCTTGAGAGGGAGGATGAGCTTTGTCCTTGTCCCAGGATACAAACTTCGGAAGCAAAATGACCGATCACTGATGTAGAACTTTCCGTACAGAGGCAAGACCTTGAAAATGGCACCAAAGTATGTTGCCACAAGCTTCTCTGACTCGGGGAGAGTGAAGTGAGCTCTAAATCGATCCATAGCGGTTTGAGTTTTGTCGTCTGCATCCGAATCGATATCATCCGCATCGTCATCGGTTCGGAGCTCTTGAGGCTCATCGTAATGGCGGTGTTCACCTTTCCACATACCGTGTACCTTTTCTACATATCCCAGTGACTCAGTCGCAAACATGGAACCCATGCGCTGACTTGTGCGACTCAAGTACTCAGCAAAGGCGTTTGCTCGTTGTAGAGGATATGCTCCGATCTTGGTAATGCTATTGAGCGTTGGGGTCACAGGACGCTGAGAACTACTCGATTCACCAGCCATTTCCTGCATGGAGCCCGTCGTCGCGGCATGTGAAACGTGGGGATGAGGGTCTTGCTTAGAGCTCGATTCGCGAGGTGTTCGTTTGCCGTCACGTTTTCTAGAAGCTGAAGCTGATCGTCGCATTGTTGGGCTGTGAAAGACTTCGCTTCCCTGGAGAATCTGACTCGCCGAGGGATCCTCAAAAGAAGAGGGCGATAGAGTAGAAATGCTCGGGTTTTCGACTGATGATTGAAGAAACGAGGATTCGGAATCGTGAGCTTGGTGTTGCTTAGGCGTCGTGCTACCATGCTGGCGGTTGTAGCTGGCCGATCGTCTCGCTCCACTGAAGCTTCTTCGAGGGCTGAAGTCTCCAACAGAGCTTGGGACCTCCATGCTCTTTCGTCCAAATCGTTTCAAAGCGTCGAAGCTTGATCGTGAGACATCCGCACTTGCGCGAGGGCTCAGTTGACTCGGTGAATGAGGCGATAACGGTGACATGGGTGCCAGTGTGGCCTTGACGGTATCAGGTAGCTTGCCTGTATGTAGTTTCTCCATGCTCGGTAAATGTCTGCTTGCTGCCATCGATGTATGGCCAGATGGAGATTGCGAATGCTCAGTATCCCCACGACTAGAAACCGCCTTCTCTGCTGAACGACTTCCCAATGAAGCATCGATGAGAATCTTGAGAACATTGATGGCCTCCTTTCCAAAGCTGAAGAATGAGAAGAAGTACTCGTCGATCGCATACGTCTCGTCGTTATCAATGACACGGACCTTGCAGGTGTCGGCAAAGGCAATCATCTGAGTGTCTTCAATATCGATCACATTCTTAATCGGTAAAGAAATCTTGACACTGTCACCATCATTATGGCTTCGAAAGATGACCCTCTGGAGGCTCTTGACCCACTCCTTCGCACTCGGGGCACTATCGGCCTTGAACTTGTATGTTCGATGATGTGTCTCGACAGTGAAATGTAGACCTTCCTTGTCCTTGTCGACAATGCTTGCTGAGATACCGTACCGCAGATCGATCTGCCCGTGAGGGAAGTAAACGTCTGTCGCAGTCTTGTAGTAGGCCAGAACGTCGCCTTTTAGTCGAAACCAAAATCTCGTGTAGCTTGGGTTGCGTTTGCCGCTCTTTGAGAGGTATCCCGATTTGACGGCCTCATGCTGCGCATCGCTGTTAGCAGCCATCCAACTATGATATAAGCGTCACTTACAGCCTTCTTGGGGAGATATGCATAGAAGCAGATATGTTTGGAGGTTATGTACATGTATCCCTGGAGAAGGACACTCTGGAGGAGCCAGCAAGGATATTCTGCACAAAGTTAGCATACTAAACTATAAAATGCTTTTGGCAGATGGCTATACCTTCAATAACCTGCTCGAACTCATCAAATTCGAAGATCTCTTTTAGTTTCTTTGCAAGAGCCGAGACTTCCTCGCCATCGCTGGATCGACTAACATCAGACGACAACCGATCCAGATCAAAACTCGGTCTGCTCGACAAATCTGCCTTGGCTTCCAACATTCTGCTCATGACGGGCGCCAGTCTCCCTTGTGTATCTTGTCGTGTGAGAGTAAGAGCTGGTGCAGGCGCCAAGGGACCGCTGTGTTCTTCATCCGATTCATCTGCCTCCTCAGCAGGAGCAGAAAGTCGAGAGGGTTGAGATTTATTTCGTGAGCGAAGTTTAGGTAACGCAGGTAATGAGCGCAAAAGCTTATGCTCTGAAAGCCTTTTTCTTCTATGGCTTTTGCCTTTGCCTTTACCAGCGGGTTGTAGAATCGAAGTTTGTGCGATATTATCTTTACGACTATTTTGTGATCCTGAGCTTTCCCCTTCTTCATCGCTGCTCATACCGTCGAATCGGTCATTGAAGTCGACACGAGAACTAGCGGTCGCTATAAGACCGAAGATACTCTGGTTCATGTTCATGAACATCGGGGGCCCTTGGGTAGGGCCATCGTCTTCGTCGGCGGAGTCATCGCTCTCTCGTAAAGGTTCGGGGAACACGGTCGCGGTCGAGTCTTGTCGCTCTCTCCTACGAAGCTCTTCGTGAACATGATCCTTGATGTCCCCCTCACCAATGCCGGCTTGTGTCGGAACATCATCAGCTTGTGAGGCCATGATGGCCAAGGTCGAAAGTCAAGCGGGGCGACGGGCAACGGGCGGCTACAGCTATGTTTGCGATGCGACCGGAAGAGCGGAAACGATACAAAGGTGTCGCCTTAATGTTTGTGTCGCGAGGTAAAACTGTTTTAGTGTGAGATCTGGGCACAGACATGTGTTTGGATGCCTGTTCATACAGTCGTGAAGTTTGGACCCGGTTTGCGCCGCAAGCAGCCAGGACTTTCCTATCGTGGGGAAATAATGAGACTCGGTGTTGATGCCATCCACCGCGATTCGTGATACGTTGACTATAGAGGAAACGCGAGTGACACGCTGTGATACGAATGTTAATGCAGTTGATTCAATAAAAGCAAATGTGAAGAAGAGAGGTTGGAGATCACAAGCATTCGGATCGGATCGTATGGAAGTAAAAGCATGGATGGACAATGATAAGGATCACGGCATTCCTGATCAAGAAGGAACCTGACCCTGGAGCTGACGTCTAGGCAACTTTAGGCCCTATCTGCCTGAATCTCCAGTGGGGTTTTAAGGGACGGATAGTGGACCTGGCCTCTCAGAGGTGGAAATACCTCTGGGGAAACTCTGGAGCCCTGTATCTTACCCACTTTTAAGAGTCAGTGAATATTTATGATTGGCTAACAGCATTATCGATAAGATATGACGCCAATCGGGAGGCTCATCTCTCAACACCGTGAATCGATCACATGCAAGTATTGGTCAAGTGGGAAACAAGCCCAGATGATGTGAATAACACAGCACGCTGACCATAAAGGCCCTCATTCACAGCAGTAAGATCACCTGTTGAAAGATCCAACGTCATAATGAGTGTGCATGAGATAAGTTTTGGTGCCTGAGTCAGTGGAGCGCCACTGCTAGTAGTTTTCTTTGTCTGGAGTCTTTTAAGTGGTAAATTGACATAAAGTTCAACGTGATCGACTCAGCCTCGAATGATAGCATGTGCGGTAAAATTACAAGCTCAATAAAGTCTCGAGCACCAAGAGACTCGTATTCGTATGTGTATTGTACAGGGTTCCAACAAATGCGTATGTAGCTCCGCCGTTGCCGATTGTAAGCCATTTTTCACGAGATATAGCAAACCAAAACTCCCGCTTAAATATCGACGATTCCATGCAACCAACCTCCTTCGAAACCGGAAGTCTACCAAATGACCATTACTGCCAGAAACACAGCTTTCCACTAGATGTAGCTCCAGCGACCCAATCTTGAGATGGGTGGAAGTGAGCGACAGCTGGCACTGCTGTAATACCATCGCCGTCCAGTTGAGCCAGTTGACTGCCGTCGGAAGCAAACACATCCACAAAACGGTTCATGTTGCCAATAACAAATTTGTTGATGCCGTCGTGGGGCCTCTTCTGCCATTGAGGCTTGAGAATCGTCACCCACCGGCCAGTCTGGTTGTTGTGGCGTACCGTGTGTGCTGTTTCGATTGTGATATCTTGTCCTTTTGTCCATGACGAAGCATTAGAGAAGTCGTAAATTTTGATTGTATCGTCATAAGAACTAGTCGCGATATGACCGCCCGGGCTCCACGATGCGTGCGAAACGGACAGTCTCGACTCATGTTCGCCCATGAGCATAGGGTGTTTAAGATCCCCCTTGCCAGTGATCTTGCGAAGGTCCCAAATCTTAAGTGTACGGTCCAAGGACGCAGTAGCCAGCAAGTGGGGTTGCAGCGGATGCAGAGAGAATCCGCCAATCTTCTGATCCGAGAGCATCCATATCTCGGCGTCGTCCTTAGTTCGAGTATCGTATCGACCGACACCGCCATCAAGTGTCGAGAAGAACAACAAGTTAGGTTCGGAATCGGCCATGTCAAGGGCCGAGAGGGGTAGATCTTCATCGTGATCTGATGGAGCCCAGACTTGGACGGAGGTCTCCTTGTTCAGATCCAGACGTCTAACTGATGAATCATATGAAGAAGTGAAGACCGACCCAGGTTCCTGTCGAGGGAATACGAAGGACGTTATTGTTCGGCTATGTGTCTTGAATGCAGATATGACGGGGTCGGGAACAGAGGCATCTTCGTCCTCGTCGTTAACCTCTGGTGCCGTCTGCGATGCGTCAAATACACCCATGTTACCCTCCTTATCACCAGCAAACACAAGAGGTTTCGATTCGTCGGGGTGGAAACCGAGGGCATAGACTCTCTGAGGTGTGATCTTGATCTCTGTATTATATTCGTTAGTATCAGTCCACCCGAATGCGCCAAGCATCACTTACCATTAGGTGCCCAATGCTCATACAACTTCAAATCTCCAATACGCTCTCTCAATTCCTTGAGACCCTTGTCGGTAGTTTCTCTGATATCGTCCTCGGTGAAGGTTCGCACGCCAGGTTGTGCCCCGCGGACGAGACCCTTAAGACCGTCCACACCAGCAACATACTTCTTGCCCTCAACCGCGATGTCACCAAGGCTCAAGTCTCCATTAACCCTTAGCTTCTTGGCTTTGGCCTGCGCAGCCACATTTTCTGCCTCGACCTCCATTTTGCGCTTCAGAGTATCATTGTCTGCGTCGAGTCCAGCAAGTCTTGACGACTGTCGTGTTGCTCGCTGGGGTTCTCGCTTGATGGGAGTCTTTCTCGTCGTTGGCGTCCTCTTTGTACGTGTCGGAGTCGGAGCGACATTTCTTGCGATAACGGCTACGTCGTTCAGAATCTTCTGGTTTGAAGCCATGTTCTCCTGTCTCCTGCGCTCGAAGGCGCTCATCGGAGTATCGGGCCCCTTCTTAGGAGGCATGATTGCAACAAGAGGGAAAAAAACAAGAAAAAGACTCAGCAGAGAAGATGTTTGAAGGGAGATTCGAGATCCTAAGAAGTGGGAAGTGTTTGATTTACGACCAAAACGGGTTTGCGCAAATGGAAAAGAATGGGAGAATCGTGAACGGTGGTGGTGACGTGCAGGGCGCAAAAGAAAACGCGACTCTTTAATTGACTTTGGCGCGAAGTCACGCGCTGGTGCCTGCAGCAGCGCGTTGCACTTCCGAAATTCAGCCGCTAGCCACCATAGACTCAGTAGTATCAATTTTCAACACCAGAAAATCTCATGTGAAAATTAAAGGTTTCTCCAAAGCCTTCAACATAACGTCAAAAATGTCTCGAAATCATTTACCATTTCTTTACCAAACACGGACACTGCAATTTGCTTGCAGACGTCCTGCCAGTATACTTTTCAGTCAAAGAGCTCGATATGCAACTGATTCAACGGCGACAAAACGACCTAGAAGAGTCGACAATTCAATTCCTTTTGAATTTGACGATGAGGATACAGCAAACGCCCACGAGAATGAAGTGGTTGATCGAGAGGGAACTTTGACGCCGACAGAAACAGAGATTTTTAAGGGGATCTTTGATGACATTGCTCAAGGTCGCTTAGTCAAGGGCAAGAAACGACCCCAAGCTAGCGAAGCACAGACTGCAGAGTCATCATCCTCAAATCAACCAGGAACTGAAAGTGGGCGAGGAGGAAGTACTCTCATTGAAAAGGCTCGAGATGCAAAGCTCAGTGAGGACTTCCTCAAACGTTATCCAGCATCGCTCCGAAGAGCTGCTGAGAATGCACTCGGCAAGTTTGAACTTGCACCCAAGCGTCCTAACTTGTATAACATGACGGAGCTTGACCAGGCAGAGAAGAAGCAGATGCGTGAGTGGGCAAAGTACGAAGAGATGAGGAACAAAGAGAAGGAGAGAGTTCAGAATATCATGCAGGCCTGCAAAAGTGACAAAGAACTTTGGGATGTTATGGAGCAAGAAGTTTTCTCACTTCCTGAAAGGTTGGGTATCCATGAGAAACCAAAGTCTTTGAAGAGAGGTCGCAAGCCCAAGAATGCCCCTGCAAGTGCAGAGACCAAGAAGGTGAAGACTACAGGGGAGAAGCCTGTTATGGATATCCATGGACATTTATACTCTCACTATCTCACCTATGGCCTCAATCTCTTCGATACCGCATTCTCAAAGCCATCTATCCTTGCATTTAACATCCTCCCTCGAGTAAGAGAACTCGGCCTCTCGTCTTACGTTCTCGGAGTCTCAGCCCCTTTCTTCCTCAAACTCGCCGAAATTCACTGGAAGCGCTACGGTGATGCCACATCTGCTTTCGACGCCATTGACGAGATGAAGCCCGTCGGTCTGTTCCCAACTGAAAACCTCGGCGATATTGAGGAATTGGTTGAGCAGATTTCCGATCACTTGCATAGCTGCACTTGGGGAGCCCAAGGCCCCTTTGTTATGGCCATGATGCAAGCACCTCCTTATGATGCCAGTCTCATGAGCCGCCTTGGGCGCATGAAGGGGCTCATTGCGAAAAAGCACTTTCATAACCAGAGAGAGGGTCGATATAAGGTTCAAGACGAGATTTAAAAACGGAGACGTTGGAAGTGCATTATGATTAAAGGATGATGGATGTGTATCAACATGTATTATTTATTATAAGGCTTGATAGCCACTTTGTATCAATAGAAAAGCAATAGAATATGACTTGGAATAGGATAATTCATGATTTTACATTTTCAGGGGAAGATCTGAAATCAAGCAGGATAAGTGAGAACCATACCTAGATCAATCAGAAGGGGAGGACTATGAAGGAACATGCCAGTCGACGAAAGCCATATGGAAAGTTAAAAAAGACAAAAAAGAGTAGCCTGTGTAGCACAGGTGGCGGATCTCTCCCGCCGGGAATTGAACCCGGGTCTCAAGCGTGACAAGCTTGCATACTGACCACTATACTACGGAAGATAACAGGTTAAACCTGTTGTAGCTGGTGTTGTGGTAGAGAGTGACCATTTGTATACTATAAACCCTCAACGTATCACACTCCACAGAATAAATTCTCACTCCCCAAGCTGAGTATCCCTAACAGTTACTTACTATTCCCCCAGCTCCCATACCATTTGCTGGTTCTATTATCTACTTGGACAGTAAGAGGGGACCTATGACCTCTAACCTGGTTAGTTCTCAGAGGCTGTTCTCAACACCTGGATCACAATGAAAATATAACATGTACGCAGTTGGAGTATAAATGATTAAATTGTTAAAATTTATTATGTTTGTCATATCTGCGTATCTCATGTTGAATTTATCCTCCCGTTCATATCAAATCATTAAGCCTCGCCCCAAATCTCGTCAGCCATCTCTCTGACCAACGCAAGCTTCTTCTTCTCCTCCTCAAGGTTAAGAGGATATCCGCTCTCGTGAGTACTGAATCCACACTGGGGGCTAACAGCAATTCTCTGGAGAGCCTCCTTCTGAGTCTCACCAGTTGCCTTTGCGACCCAATCAGCAGCGCTCAGCACGCGCTTCTTCATCTCCTCCTTATCCTCAAGTTGAGGAAGCTTGGTGCTGATAACACCGACAACAACGTTCTTGTCCTTGGGGAGGTACTGGAGAGGCTCGAAACCGCCGGAGCGCTCGGTGTCGTACTCAAGATAGAATGTGTTGACGTTGAGGTTGCGGAAGAGCTTCTCGGCGATGATGTCGTACTTGCCCTCAGCGAAGTGACGGCCGCCGATGAAGTTACCACGGCAGAGATGGATACCTGTGTGCATGTCTGCGGGAATCTTGGAGAGACTGTCATTGTAGAGCTTGATGTAAGCGTCTAGGAGATCATCGACAGTGCCGATGTTGTCAGGGTCAGCAGCCCAACCGTCACGGAACTTCTGACTGCAGAAGTCTATGCCATGTTAGTATAATCACTTTCTTTTAGTGGTGTTCACTTACAAGCCATTCCGGGGTCATCGAATTGAACGTTTCGGAGACCAGCCTTGTAGAGCTGATCAAGCTCATCCTGGTAAACCTTGGCGACATCCTGGAAGTACTCCTCATCGTTCTTGTAAGCCTCAGGGGCATAAGCCTTACCCTGCTTGTAACGCATGTGGAACCAAGCAGGAGTAATCATAGTAAGTTTAATAGAACCCCAGTCCTCCTTGGGAACAAACTGCTGAACAAGCTTGAGCTCATGAAGGTTTGAGACAGACTTCTCAGGGTTGTGAGAGAGCTTTCCACCAGCGATGACAGAGTCACCAGGCATAACCTGACGATCCTTCTCGATCAAGCTGACAACATCGGGGTGGTAAAGACGGAAGAGAGCAGCTTCGGCATTGCTGAGCTGCGTGGTTCCGTCAAACTCATCCCACATGAGACCCCAGAAACGGGTACGGGTAAACTCTCCACTGGTGACAGCCTTGTAGCCAAGCTCCTGCTGAATCTTGACAACGTCCTTGATGGCCTCAGTCTCCACAGCATCGAGGCCAGCATTCTCGGGAGTAAGACCCTTCTCACGGATCTGCTCTCTGACGTCAAGGAGGGCCTGAGGTCGGAGCAGAGAGCCCATATGCTCAGCGCGGAAAGGCTTAAGGGTAGGAGCCATATTGGTGGATTTCGAAGTATTACGTATAAAGTTTAAACTTGTAGGAGCAAATAGTTATGATCTAGGAAACCCCTCTTTATAAAAAATCTTGAGGCAATCTTACTACGTCGTAGAGAGGAGGGGCGTTGCCATGAAGAATGCGGGGCGTCTTACCGTGGAGCGGGGCTATTCTAAGAAGAAAAAGGCTGAATGGGCCGAGTCTAATGAGATCTTGACCGTTTCTATCTGCCGTTTTCCGTATTCCCGGTTTAGGGTCTTGATGGTGGGTGTTAGGGGGAGGGGTAAGACCGGAAGGGCCAATGCCCGATGATGAAAAGAGGGATATGTCATGATCGGTGATGCACTGTGTTGCATTGGGGAGTCGCCGATTCTTGTTGGTGTTTTGAAGTCGGTGTGAGGATGATACTCAGCTGAGGGGGAGTCAGGATATTTATATCCGATATCCGAGACCCTGAGGTCTACATCCGCAGGACGGACACCCTGATAGTATGGAGTTAAGCTTACGATTCTTGATTGGTGTATAATTGGACTTATGATACTTGTTGGAGCTGCTATTGGATCTAACTGTTATAAATAGGTAGTGTTCGGAGATTTTGACTGCATTTAATTCTATATGCAAGCAGGCCTAGTGAAACATGTTCCATGCATAGAAAATCTGGGGAAACCCAAGAATAGAAAAAGAGAAACATGCATGTTGGTCGTAAATAAAAGACCTGCCTTTTTGGGATGTTGGTCGATACCCGAAAACTTTAATCAACGTCAATTGCATATTGCTTGGCAACAAATGATTATTAAAATGCTATTTGGGAGTTTTGCTTAGTTTTCGCATAGTTTTCGCATCATGTATTAGACTGATTGGTAGGAAAAACGAGGCAGCTAATTAACTTGGTATCTGACAATGCCTCGTTAGGCGTCCTGCAGGGCTAATCAATCAGCTGAATTGGTGGCGTCCAGGATCCATCATTTCACAGCCCGATTTGCTGTGACTTGATTCTGATTGATCCCCGCTTCTAGAATTCATCTGTTTTCCAAATTTATTACACTCGTTTGTAGGCACATTTTTGCTTGGCTTCCCGGCGCCGAAGCCGCCATGGACGGCCTCTCTGTTGCTGCCTCTTGTATCGCTGTCATTCAAGCTGCTGACCAAACTTATAAAGTCATATCGAGTTTTGTGAGGGATTGCAAAGATGCTAAAAATGACCTCACTGCAGTCAGTCAAGAGCTCACCACTTTAACAAGAACTCTTTCGCAGCTCAAAGACCTTGTTCCTGACGGGAGCCAATTCGCTGACAATGATTTAACCAATAACACAAAGAAGGATATTCAAGAAGTTATTCAGAGTTGTTTAAACATTGCAAAGGATATTCAGGATGTCCTGTCAGAGCATGATGGAAGACTGGCGGCTGTCAGCTGGGCTGCCCGAGGGAAGCGAAAGGTCGCAACGTCCAAGGTGTTGTTAGAGACCAATCGACGCGCTCTTAGTTTGGCAGTTGATACTATAAGTTTGTAAGTCAAGGCAAATATCTATATGCCGCTGAGTATTGACTTATAACAGGGCTACCACTCAAAACATCAAAGATGATACCACCAATATTCTAAATGACACTACTCATATGAAAGGGGATATAGGCGATCTAATAGCAAGGATCAAGAACCTGGAGGCAATTATTGCCAACAAGGACCCGGATGATCCTCGAGCTTTCATGCTGATGCGCTACTTGAATGATCTATCTTCAGTTGCTGGTTCAGTATGCGATGTGTCTTCAGGGCCAGCAACTCCCGAATCACCCACCAACGAGTATGTGCTTTCAGGAAGTTTTGAGAAATGAACCGCTACTAATATCAGGAAGAAACCAAGCTACAGAATCACTTCCTGTCAATATTCCATTGGAAGAGAGTACGAATAATAACATGACGGAAACTGTACAAAGATTTGGCAAGCTAGTGGTCACTGTTACCAATCCTATAGACACCGAAGAAGTCCAGCCTACACCTCCTACATCGGAGAGTACCAACCAGGATTCACGAACTGGGTCAACAGAAAACTCATCAACGAGCCGAACACTTCCGCCTCCCCCTGGGACATCATGCAAACTTGCTTATATAGCAACTCGTGAACGCAAAATCTTACCATCAAAGCTAAACCCTCTATCTAAGAACTTTGGCGAATGCACATTGTCACCGGATGGTACTAAGCTCTTTTGGCGAGATGGGCGGTACATGATCTATGATATGGATTCAGAAGAAGTCAAAGACGTTGACCCAAAGGCACCTCCTCTCGGCTCAATCCCCAACCCGGCACGGCAATATTTCGCTACCAAGACTCTTCAACTTGAAATACTCTCAACAGATGCATCGATCCTTTTTGCGAAAGTCGACACAACTGCAGGCTATTGGTGGATATTTTACGATGCACGCAAAAACTCATGGCATCTGGGCGGTCAATTCACACCTCCAATGTCAATAAGTATCTTCCCTGTATCCCAAGATTGTGCACTATACACAAGGTCAGGCCGAGCTTTAGTAAAGGTGCTCAGGAAGAAGACTGCAAGCGGAGTATCAACGATCGAAACAAGCGAAAAGTTACTGCCTGGGAGTCGATTTCTCCAAACAGACTTCTTTACGTTCTCACGCAGGCGTCAGACTGTCATGACTATCAACCAAACAAAGGATACAACCCAACTATATATATGGAGGCTGCATCCAGATTGGTTTGCAGACGTTGAAAATACTCCAGAAATCGAAAGGCCTACCATAATTCAATTACCGCCTCATTTTCAGACAGAGGAATTGGCTTTTGTCGGCCTAGTTCCCGGGGATAGTATTCGGGCACTCGCAATAAAGTTGCCCAGCGATGGTCCCCCTGAAAACTTCACAGTCACTGAACACGAGCCCGTGTCACGCCCCAGTGGCCTTCGAAGCCTCTTTAGTCGTTCACAGCAGAACCTACTACAAAGTTCATCGTACAGTTTCAGCAGATCTCACTCTGGTGGCCAAGTTTTGATCTCTGAAGATCGAAAGCTCATACGGACGAAATCCTCTGTCACGAAAAGAGAGGTCATCAGTGAGATATACGGCAGATATGACATTCAGAATCTCTCGACGGGAACGCATGAATGGAACATATTCTCACCAAATTTTGACCAGTTTGCATACCTCACTAAGTGTCCAGAGAGTAGCGAGACGGAGCCTGTAATATACATCGAGACTTTCGAGCTTAGATAATATTATTTCGGCCTTTTGATTTCTATGGACACCCGGCGTTTCATTCTCAGATCGAGTGTACACCTAGAATGCGCTTCAATGTATAAATATTACTAGAATGCTTTCTATGTCAAGTCTCAGGAGCTGTCCACATACTAAGCATAAATATCCTGTGGGTGATTTTTGAGGCCTTTATTACTTGTTCCCCGTACAATTGCCACTTGAGTATAGATACATAGTTTAAATATTTTCTTTTTGTTATTCAATATCCAAAATCATTATATAGACCAGCCCGGTGGTGACCATGATCGAAATTCACCTCAAAAGTAGTTTTTCTTCGTTTTGTGACAGTATGATATTTGTTCTCCCACACGAGTATTGCATTTCTTCAACAGCTCCAGAGTTCTCAGTCCACAATTGTAGAACAGGAATAGTGGTTTGGTAGCGTCTACAAGTCTAACAGAGACCGGCCGAGGCTTGACAATATATAGGTTACGCTGTGTGTATTTCCAAATGCGAGCACTTTCATGTGTGCCGCTGGCCCGGAGAAGCTAGGAAACTCAATAGGATCTGTAGTTTGATTAATCCAACTGAAAAGAAAGTCGGCCAGCGCTCTTGTATTCATTTCTATGACCATGAATCTGAAATCCCCATTCAGGAGGCCTGGAAAGTCTGGCTCGAGTTCGTATGCTGCATAGAGGGAACCGAAGAAGCCATTTATGTCAACCATGCCATCCACAGCCTCAGGTGCTTCTGGATCTGGCTCAAAAAAAATTGGGAATGTGGCTGCCATAATAGTACCTGCTTGAATGAAAGCTTGGCAAATATCTAAGGCAACAAGAGCCAAACTCTCCTTGTCATGAGGATGATTCGATTTTTTCACCATACGCTTGAGCATTAATACGAGTAGCTTGAACCAAAGGCTTCCGATAGGGTGATATGATGTTTTGGGCATAATCCAGTTGGGGCTGTAGCCGTGCTCGAAGATATATTTGATAGTTTCCATAAGTCCTCTCCGGCTTCCTGTAAACAAAGCAGAATCGCATATGCTGTAAAGAATGTAGAGAATGGTGTTATGTACGATCGCCATTCCAGACTCTTCTAATCGATTCATTACAAATCCACGATGCCCAAAGCGGAATGCACATACAAGGAACTTCCCCACCGGATACCTTAAATCCAGCCAATTCTGGCTACTTGTTCTCGGAGGTGCTATGAACCCTAGGTTATAGCATGCATAGGCGAGTTCAATAAGGGAGTCAGAAAGCTTGTCAGAGAAACTTTGAGCCATTTTCCAATCCTATAGCATTTCCAACAACTCCTCGAAATTCCAGCTCGGCGAAAGGCGGTTCATGGCCAGGATAGCTTTGAAGCTTCGTATATAAAGGTCCTTTTGCGGAATATTGCAGGGTTGCCAAAGACAGCGCCCTTCTTCTGTCTCGAGCAAAAACTCATTCGCAGATCTATGTGTAAAGTCTATCGTACCACTCTCACGAGAAACTTTCAAAAGCCCAAAGCAGTTCACATTTGGACGGTTACTCGTCGTATCAGACTTCTTCAGTAGGTACTGGTTTTGGAATTCATCAAGACTGGCATATGTCTCCAGTAAATCTGGTTCCATGACCATCATAAACTCAAAGCCTGTCACTTTCGAGAACGGAGACTCTCTTGTCGATGCAAGAAAGACCAAGTTGATAGCCATGGATATATGCTCCCGGTAGATAGGCCGTCGGCTTCAAGAGTCAGAGCACATATGATAGCGATCTCAAAGTCATCACGAGACTTTGGACGACGGTGGTTCTTGGGAGGCATGTCAGGTAAGCAGACTAACAGCCCTAGGATTGACAGAGACGATGAAGCATGTCCAACATGAAGCTGACGGCGAGAGCCTGATTAGACGTTTTTCAGCCGCACAAAATTCACCCGACTCAATGCAGCCCAATCACCAATTAGGGATGCAGATAACAACGAGGGGATTGAAACAAAAGTTTCAATTGGATAAAGCTTTTTCGCTCATTTTCGTACCAGTGATATTGAAACCACTTGAGTTTATGAATACTTATACGAGGTTCAACTGTCGAACTTTAGGGTAAGCAGTTGACTGAAGCATATTCTCTCGCAATTGGCAATCAGTCAAAGTTTAATAGTCTCAGAAGTAACCCAACGTAAATGAATTATAGTTAGACTGCGAATCATTCTCCTTTCCCATCTTTAGATAAACTCGGTGAACCTGTGCTGCAGCATTTAAAAAATAGACACTATCCCTGCGTTCAGACGGTGACGGAACCTGGGTCAAAGCACGAAGACGAAAATATGGAACTCGGAAGATTTTATCATCTGGCCGGTTACTGCATGGGGCTTGTGCAAGCAACAAGACGAGAACGGTTGGCTAAGCGGAGAAGTTGGTGCTTAGACGTGGGGGTCAGTCATCGGGGACCAAGTCTAGATCATTTGAAGATCAGGCCCAGCTTGAGAGTAAAGGGTAGTATGAATGGTGAAAAGAATAGAAGACTAAGAAAGAGCAAGAAATGAAATACGAATGGGTTATCAGTGGTGATTTTACGGGATATATCTCACACCTAATGCTCGTTTACCGTGGTGAACCAAGTTTAGTTTACCAACCCATCTCTCGTGAACCCCACGCTGGTGGTCATGCTGAATACAAGGATTGATCAAATTGTGCAGCGGACCAGCGGCTGAAAAGCTGGGGTTACGGTCAAACAGATCCAACGTGATTGATACATAATCATTATTCCCTTGAGTAGAAGGTCATCACGATGAGTTTATCCTATCTTGGTGCCTTTGATGACTCGGGGAGTCCGGGGAGCATGTGCTGTGTTTAGCCTTTAGGTGTCGCAGATCAACAGATCGGCGTCGTGACAAAGTTACTCAAGAACTTCGGTTTCCGAGGAGAAGAAATGTTCAGACTTATAAGCATCTTTCCCTTCTCATGTTTGTTACTCACTTCCTGCAACTTACGATGCTTACCTATCACATCCACCTTCAATATCGATGACACCAACAAGTGACGCCATTAAGCGGGACATCACAAGGAATAGCCATATGTCAGCAGAGATCACCCACCGGTAGTGGCACGCGAGCCCCCCCGCGCACAAGCATCGCGACGCACAAGAGTGGATTGGGATTAGTATTAGTATCAGTTGAACCTGTGTACATATTGCGCCATCAAACCCCTCGTCTTTGCAACAGGGGAGTTTCCAATCATTCTTGCTTTTTCTCTTCTTGTATATCAAGCCACTGACGATCTGTTGGTTGTTGGGTACCTATTTAATAAACAAACATAGCCCCCCATGCCGCCTCCTACAAACCCAGAGGCTGGCCGTCTTCTAGACTCGGAAAATATGACGGCAGATAAAGAAGAAGAGCGTAAAACTTACGGAGCGATCAACAATGACGATGAGCGGAGGGACAGTCTTGTTGAAGCAGTCGAAGATGATGCTATCATTCCCAAAGGAGCTCTCGATCCAGTGTACGAAGCGAAAGCTCGTATTTTGAACCGCGCTGTGAGTTTTCCCCCCTTCTCTATTGATCTATCAGATTTATTTGACTAACCCCGCCAGATTCAAGATCTCGGAATGGGAAGATACCAATGGAGCTTATTTGTCGTCATAGGCTTTGGATGGGCGAGCGATAATCTCTGGCCAATTGTCACATCGCTTATTCTACCCGCCGTCGCAAATGAGTTCAACGTTAGCAGTCCGCCATATTTGACTCTGGCGCAGAACATTGGTCTTTTAGCCGGTGCCATGTTTTGGGGCTTTGGCTGTGACGTCTGTAAGCTACACATACAGCATCTTTTCTTTTACCCAATTTCCTGCTTATTGACCTTTCTTTAGTTGGTCGAAAATGGGCTTTCAACATGACACTGGGCCTTACAGCGGTTTGGGGTCTCATCTCAGCCAGCGCCCCCAATTTCACAGCAATTGGTGTTTTCGCAGCATTGTGGTCTTTTGGTGTTGGTGGAAATTTACCAGTTGACTCTGCCATTTTTCTCGAGTTTTTACCTGCTTCGCATCAATATTTGCTCACCGTTTTATCCATCGATTGGGCTATTGCACAGGTCATCGGTACACTCATCGCTTGGCCACTTTTGGGCAATTATACCTGCGAACCAGATTCGACATGCCGACGTCGTGACAACATGGGTTGGCGATATTTTACTCTCACAATCGGTTCTATAACCCTATTAATGTTTGCTGCGCGCTTTTTGCTGTTCAAGATTTACGAGTCGCCGAAATATCTCATGAGCAAGGGTCGTGATGAAGAGGCCGTCAAGGTCATTCACATCGTTGCAAAGAAGAATGGAAAGACATCGGCACTTACCATTGAGGATCTGAAAGCTTGCGAACCGGAAGGATATGTCGCGCAAACGAATGCAAGCGCTGCACTGAAGCGGTACATGGAAAAGGTCGACTTGTCCCATATCAAAGCGCTCTTCGCTACGAAAAAGCTCGGTCTCAGCACTGGATTGATCATGGTGAGTTCCATGAACAAATGGAAGTATTCGACGCTGACAAGTGGATGTAGGCGACATGGGCTTTAATCGGGTTGGGCTACCCCCTCTACAACGCCTTCATTCCGTACATCCAACAGACAAAGGGCGCTGATTTCGGCGATGGAAGCACTTACATCACATACCGCAACAGTCTCATCATTGCTGTTCTCGGTGTACCGGGTGCGCTCCTTGGAGGATGGCTCGTTGAGTTGCCCCGGCTAGGACGCAAGGGAACCTTATCGCTTTCCACCATTTTGACTGGCGTCTTTCTCTATTGTTCGACCACCGCGGCGAATAGCGATGCCTTACTCGGTTGGCAATGTGCTTTCAACTTCTGCAGCAACATCATGTATGCTGTTCTTTACTCGTTTACACCAGAGCTGTTTCCTACACCTCATCGTGGAACGGGTAACGCTTTGTGTGCTTCTTGCAACAGAATCTTTGGAATCATGGCGGTAAGTTCATCCCGAGCTTGAAGTTGAACGGTCGACTAACGAGAATAGCCTGTTGTTGCCATATTTGCGAACTTGGAAACGTCTGCACCTGTTTATACGAGTGGTGCATTGTTTATAGCCGCTGGACTTTTGGTATTGATTATGCCTTTCGAGTCTAGAGGAAAGGCAGCCCTCTGAGATATAATACTGTGATACCCTACTGGATATACGATATAATGACCGGAATGAATGTTGGCAAAACTTAAAAGGATAATCTCTTTTGAGCTGTAATGAGATAGCTTCTGGATTCATGATAGCATGGCGTGGATAATAGCATATGGGCTGATACCAGCCAGCTTTTCTTCTCTCACTTCTTCTCATCCCTTTCCTTAACAAGATCAGTCTCAAATGAGAGACCAGCATCCTTTCTTATAATCCCATACATAGAAGATGAGTCCAACTGTCTCCCCTCAGCATCAGAAAACTCCTTCGCCTCTTTTAGATGCTTCATAGCAACTTCAGCAACCTCCAACCTTGCGCCAGACTGTTCGGCAAGGTGAATACCATGACCAACATCCTTGATTGCCAAGTTCAGGTCTGACCATGGTTTAGCGCCTCTTGCTGGCATATATACTCCAGTTGTCAGTCGCTCAGAGATTGTAGATGCTACAGGCCCATATTGTTGATTGATCAAAGCCTCGAGATTCTTACTTCCTAGACCAGACTTTTCGGCTAGGACGTGTGCTTCTGCCACGATTTCCATCATACCGGCGGTGATAAAGTTTCTCCCATAACTGTTAGCGACTTCTTGAGTTATAGGAATGCACACTTACCCTGCTATTTTCATCTTGCTTGATAATGTCACGTCTTCACCAAGATGGATCATCCCTCTTCCCATAACACCCTCTATATACGGGCTAATCTTTTTCACAGCATCATCAGGTCCAGCCACGATCCACAACAACTTCCCCTGCGCCGCAACTGGACTTGCTCCAAAAACAGGAGAGGCAATCCACTGAGCACCCTTCTCACTGACTCGAGCTTGAGCTTTGGCGGCAGAGTCATGACCAACGGTGGTTGTATCAGCAAAGACTTTTCCAGCTATTTGACCAGAATTGTCAGAGCCGATAATTGAATCAATCATTGATTCAAGCGCAGCGTCGTCACTGAGGGATAGGAACACGACATCACAGCTTCTGACGAGGTCTTTCGCTGATGATGCAGACCTGGCACCGATGTCCTTGAGGGGATCTCCACGAGAGATAGTGCGGTTGAAGTATATCAGACTAGGTCCGCCTGTTGAACTCAGATGTTTCTGGAGGTTCGTGGCCATGGGAAGACCCATTGATCCAAGACCTGTTACTCATGTTAGCATCTTGGTGGTAGATGCGGAACCGACGTACCAATCCAACCGATTTGAGGAGATGACATGGTGGAATGGAGTTAAGATTTGTTTATATAAATTTAACGGAGTCGCTAAGTTTAAACTTGATAAATTTATATAAGCGTTTTGCCAAGACATTTCATTAAGCCATTTGTTTGAGTACTATTTGAATATTTATATTTAACAGGATGAGTGATGATGATGAGTCAGTGGCACCTTCGGGACTGAAGCCCCGCAGACTCGGTCGGAGCCCCGAATCTTATCTCCAGAGGCAAGGTATATATCTCCGTCGCCAATGATACCAAATCGGGTCATGCATCCGCTTGTCTAAGGCGGCAATACCACTCGTTGAATCCTTATAAGGCAAAGCATATTTATTTTAGTGTGACTTTAAAGGGTCATTTCATGTTGTGGCTTAGGAAAAGATTTGGAACAAGTAGTTGAATCTTTATGGTGGCTGCGGATTTGGAAGCTGTCGGCGCTGCTGCCAGTATCGCTCCCTCTGTGACAATTGCGTTTTCGGTAACCAGGTCAATCCATGAAGCATTGTCGACCATCAAAGATGGTCCCAAGGTAATTGGTTTTCTTAAAGATGAGATCACCCAACTAGAAGGAAACATCGCCGTCCCTATTGGGATGATCAACCTTGGCCTAACCATGCGGAAGATGAGTGGGAGCACAACATCTGGCCAGGAGTGAAAGGGAAACTTTGTGAACCCCGCAACTCTTGTGCAAACGAGTTGCGTTTCAACTGTCTTAGATGTGGTGTTTGTCTGCCGTCCCTTCGTGTATTTTGCGGGGGTATTGACCACCAACATGACTCAACTTGCGGCATAGTACAAGTGGCAAGCTGGGGAGAAAACGGTGGAGAACGGTATCTTGAGGAACGGGAAGAATCAGTGGATGGCAAAACTGATAGTGATTCTGAAGATGATCAGACTTACTCCGGCCAATGTTCAGATGGTGATGACATTGTAAAAGTCGATGAAGATGCCCATAGCTGTGGCGAAAGCACGAAGTGTCAGCAACCTTCAATGGATCGTGACGAATTTGACGACTATTTATGGGAGGACATTCCGATGGAAACTGAATATGGCAGATTCGAAGACCACCTTTATATTCAGCCACAAGAAGACTTATATGACAATCCATGGTGATAGAACATGGAGATAGCGATGGTGAATTCAAAGGGTCGCCCTTGACGCCTCTGAGCGTCCAGAATCTATGCTGATGAAATATGAGGTTTAGTGTTTCTTGGTTGACATCTCTTTTGAATCCTTTATTCTCATCAAAAGATTCGTTCTCAACTTTCGTTTAATCGTTCTTGATGTTTGTCCATCCCTCTCCATCGCGCTCTGGTAGATCCATGATGGTGTCATCGGCTCCAAAACGATCTAAAATATCCTTGCCCCAAAACTCAGTGAACTTCTCTGGTCTCCATCTCCAATGCTTGGCAAACCTTTCTTCTAAAGTACCCTCCATACAATCGGAAATAAACTTTCCAATTGACGTGATGTGCTTGTATCCGGTACCACAGTCACCTGAAGCAATTACGAGTGAAGGATGCCGAGGATGATAGGTGATCAAAAACATTCTATCCTTTGTATCGGCGCACCAGCAGATTCGAGCATGAACAAGTGGTCTGTCTGCCAGATGGGGCATAATATCCCTGAGAAAGTTTTTCAATCGGCGTTCAGACTCGAGGGGTACTTGGTGCTTAGCGAAGGGGATAGACTGTGGAAATTTGGAACCTGGCTTGACCACCCAATTGCAGTAGCCAGGGTGTTCATCACACATCTTGAGTTGATGTAGATCCTCGTCTGGCTCCATGAAGAAGCCTTGGTTGATGTTGAAGAGAGGGGGAAGATTCTTGTACAGTTTTGCTTCTTCGGGGGTCATCTGGATATGGCCCAGAGTCCATGCCGTTGGACGAATCTGATTCTCAAAGTCGAGGAAGAATTCTGCTGAAGCACCAGCCGAAAGAATGGTCCGATCAGCTCTGTGCTCTTTGCCATCTGCTGTCTTGGCACCTCGAATATCACCATCTTCAAGAATCAGGCTCTCTGCCTTTCCTTCAGGCGAGCCAGTGATGAACTTGACGCCAAGTCTCTTACTCTCTTCAAAAGCCGCACTCAAGGCTTTTCTAGCATGAACCCAGCCAGAGCCTTTAGGGATATAAAAGCCCCTCCAGCCAGGAAATTCTCCTGTCAAGACACCCTCTGGCATTGTTTTTCTGAAATCTTCTGCTGTGTTTAGGGGTGTATACTTGTTGATATTGTCGCCAATCTCATCTTCTAGTACTTGTTTGAAAGACTCTGGTTTTGAAGCAGCGAGTACGGATCCCGTGTTATGGCAATAAGGCATGAAAACTGGGTCATTGAGCCAGCCTTGAGCTGCGGCGTAAGTGAGAGACTTCCAGATTGAGTCTGCGTCATCGTCCTTGCTATCAGAGGTGCCTATTTTGATTAGTGAAGGCTATTAAGTGATAAAGTTGAGGTGTCATACTGAGTCCGCCTGCGAGCTTATTTACATCATGTCCGGCAGAGATGGGTGATGGAATTGGGTTGACATCGAGAACAGTGATGTTGGTATAGCCACGACGAACAAGATGCAGGGCTGTTGAGCATCCCCAGGTTCCACCACCAACGATGAGAATTGGGGACTGTTTGGTGAGGGTCGAGGCCATTTTGTGAGGATTGAGTGATGATATGTGGGTTTGGGAAACTAAAAAGTGAAGAATTGCCAGCTTATACAGTTAGAGATATAAGAAATGCTCATCAATGTTATTTGCAATAAAGGTCCAGCCGAGAATGAATGTCGTTGAAGGTACAGCCGAAGAAGATGTGGTGGGGCTAATGTCTGTTAAGAAATACTTAGAGTTGCGGATAAAGTTGTATTGAGTCAGGGTAGACGCTATCAACGTTTACTCCACAATCCTGCAACATCCAAACAGATCATCAGGTGATTCGATACCAAGTGGAGGTAACGATAATTAACGTGAATAACGTATGTACATAGCATCGCGTCAAATCTCCCCCGCTTTTTTCACCTCAACCCAATTCTCTCCAGCATAAACCAACCGCAAAGAATCCTTCAGTTTTCGGCTTTTTTACTCCGAGTCAAAGTCCGCATGCCCCGACGCCGTCCCCCCGGTAAAACCGGTCCCGTCCAAAGACGATCAAGATCCGGTTGTCAAACATGCCGGTCTCGCAAGGTGAAATGTGACGAAGCTAAGCCAAGCTGCCAAAACTGTGTGTCCCGTGGACTCACGTGTAATACTACTTTGCAATTAAAGTGGGAGTCTGAGTTTACTGCAAAGGGACTTTCTTTTGGGAGGGAGGGTGTTTGGTGTAAGGATACTACGTCGAGACGAAAGCAGCCGCAGGTTCATTCAACGGTTCTGATTGATCACTACATTGAGCCGAGGCATTTCATTAATACTTACCATAGTGACTTTCTTCATGATCCGAATTATGAGGAGAGTCTTGTGAGGGAGGCTATGGAGCTTAGGGATGAAGCTGAACCTTCATCGTTATCTCTTATCCGTCGACCGAGATCACCACCAAGTTTGATACCCTCATTATCGTCATTTCCAACTCTCAGCACTGTCGAGAGAAGCCTGTTCGAATATTATCTTTTACGATTATGTCCTCTCACAACACCCTCATCACAACTCTCATCGCCATTCGCAAGTATGGTTGCGCCTCTTTTCACCCATGCCGGCCAAGACCTTCTTGTTCAGTCTGTCTTGGCATTTTCTGCTCGACATAGAAGCATAACAGACCCAGCATGGTCTCGATCAGCAATGAAGATGAAGGGAAATGCCTTAACGGGTCTCCTCAAAAGAATTCGATCTCCAGATGTCACTGCAGACGTCATCTTGGATCCTCAAGTCCCCGCAACAATGATGTTTCTCTGTCTTTATGAGATATTGGATAACGGCGACTATCGATGGGTGTTTCATCTAAGGGCAAGTCAAGACTTTATGAGAAAGCGTCAGCAAATTGCTCCTCCATCAGGTAGAAGCTCTGCATTTGACAGTCTCGCTGAGTTCTCAGAGCGATATTTCGCTTTTCAAGATGTCATCAGCAGAACAGCCTGTGGAAATTCGCCCATTTTCGGTCTGGAATATTGGCAAAGGCCAGATCATACAGAGGATATCGATGCCTGGATGGGATGTAGTCCAGCAATGGCATCTGTGATTTTCAAAATTACAGAACTTGCAAGGACGCGAAGTCGAGATATGTTACCAGTGGAATATGAGTTTCAAGTTGAGGAACTTCACAAGGAGCTGACGATGGTTAGCTCTAATATCACTGCCGTGGAAGCCATGGATGAGAATGTTAGGCAATGCGTTGATCTGAAGAAGACATCTGTGCAGATATACTTTCACTGTCTGCTTCGGGATGCAGATCCTTCAACACCGCAGGTCTCACAACTCGTCACCAGTGTCTTGCGCAGCATCCACAATCTCATAGAACAAGGCAGCGCCGCAGGTCTGCTATTTTCACTGTTTGTTGCAGCCGTTGAGCTGGATCCTTTAAACGACGATAGGATATTTGAGCATCAAGGATTAGGGGAGATTCTGTCAGGAAGACAATTGGTTTTAGAAACTCTCGACGCCATGGTTGGTTTGACGTTGGCGAATGTTGAGAGAACAAAAGCAGTTATTCTTAAGGTCTGGAGGATGAGAGATCTGCAGACCCAGAGGGATAGGGACTCGCCGCGTCTGAATGAGGCTTCGAATGATTGGAACACGTTTGTGAGTCCTTATACTCAAAACTTGAACTTGGCTTAGGTAGGTTGAGTTGCAGATTATTTAAAATATGTTGGTAATATGTAGCGGGCTTTAAAATGTTAATGATTAATGAGTGATTCTGGATCTGTATACTAGAAATACCTTCACCGCAATAGAAACCCTGGAAAGACAGTATCTTCAGGATCAATAAAGAAGTCCATCCGTCCAACCAAGTTCGCAGTCCCTCTCACTCGAGGAGTACAGGCTGGAAACTCTACAGGACTTTCCTCTTCAGAAATTATACCTGCCTCAAAGACCGTGTCAATAATTGATCGATGTACAAGCTTTGTTTTCCCAGCGATCATTCTCCCTTCAGCTAAAAGTACTGCCACTCTCGCAGCAGTTCCAGATCCACAGGGTGAACGATCGATCTGTCCATCAGCAAAGACAGTAACGTTGCGTTGCAAAATTTCACCGGCAGGTCCAGTGCCCTCTTCGTTATAAAAGATAACTCCATATAAGTCGTAGGTGTCGTAGTGGGCTCTACTTCCAAGAGAGGCTTTGATCTCTCGTCCAAGGTTGATGAAGTTGATGTATTGACTTGGCTCAACCTTGAGGCCTAACTGAGCTGCGTCGATCGTGGCGTAGACAGCTCCCCCAAAAGACAAACCGACTTTGAGATCTATGTTTCTGGATGGGATCGAAATAGATAGATCTCTGGCTATTTGAAAACTCTTGACGTTGATGAAATCAGCATGAATAGGCTTGCCATGCTTGACAGTCATCTTGGCCACAACCCTTCCAGAAGGAACATCAATCACAACATCGACACTTCCATCCTTAGGTGTCTCAACAAGTCCTTTAGCAATAGCCCAATACCCCAGGGCGATAGTGCCGTGTCCACATGCCGTCGAGAACCCATCCTTATGCCAGAACAAAACACCCAAGTGGGCGCCAGAATCATTCGGCGGGGTTATAAACCCTCCATACATATCTGCATGACCGCGCGGTTCATGGCAAAGTGATTGACGAAGTTGGTCTAGTGGATGGTTGGGGGTGTTTACGACTGTGAGACGACGCTGAGATACTGTTTTGTCTTGGGGTAGATGGCCAGCTGGGAGGTTTTGAACGATGCGGAATGGTTCACCAGTGGTATGCCAATCTTCCGTCTCAATCCAGAATGACATTTTGAATATGTTTAATTAAGTAGATATTTGATGATGAAATATATTCGTATATAATGTAAACCGTTCACGAACACCGTTGCGAACCCGGTCGCCGGTTGGTAGATCCGATCGGAAGCTGACCCCGATGCGGGGACCGTTTGGCCGACTCCGGCTCAGGACCGGTCGTGCTACCTATCAATTCTAACACCAACAAACACCGCCAAATCACATAATTCCATCGAAAATCAAGCTTTAATGTTCCGGCAGTTGATTCATGACGGAAATGTGTAACGATTGCGTCACCCAAAACAAACAAACAAACAAACATAAAGTGACAATCGATCGGTGCGACTGTATTTGTTGTATCAGATTCGTCACCTATTGAGCAAGACGAGACGAGACGAGACGAGACGAGACGGTGGACGATCAGATGGGAACACAGCCACGATGATCAGCTGGAAATAACACGTAAGTATGTATTCTTGTTGGGCAGGCCATATCAGATCATCGATTTGTCACAGTGGCTCTGAAAAAGGCCCGAGATACGATCTAAGGGTTGAAACAAGTGGATCAAGTAAACAATCAGATATCTAATTATTAAGGTTAATAATACAGATATCTCACCCGCCCTTCATTCAAGCTCTAATTAATTGGAAGATATACGTAATAAAGTTTTTGAGTTAATTTTTAGCCACAGATATATTCCGATTATGAGTAGGTTCGGGTAGTGACTACAGTAAAAGCTTGTTCTCAGACGGGCATGCAGGGAGAGATTGTGGCATGTTAGATGAGGCTCTCCCTTGCGTTGATCATTATTCCGTGGCCTACAGAACGATACCCCTTGCTTTATTTCCACCAAACAACGGAGGGCAGTGAGTCTGACATAGAAACATACAACTTTCCTTTTTTAGATGTAATTGCGTGCAGAATGAAGGTGCAACTTGTAGTATTATGCCTTCCGTCTCCGTCGCCTTTTGTGAGGTGACACTGCATTCGTCGAGTATCACTGTCGGCTCTTCTTCTTTTTTCTCTCCCCTCTCTAACAACTTTCATACTCATCATTGTCTTTTCTTCTTTGTTTTCTTTCTTCAAACTTCTTTCTCAAGCCCTTTGCGTCACTTTCTTCATGGTCTTCAGCATCCCGTCTTGGCTCTTGTTTTGTTTCTAATTGCTTCTTCCTACGCGTGGACGTCTCACTCTCTTTTCAGGATCGTCGTGTCAGATCTCAAGGTCAGAGCATGCACAGGGTGTTTCTAATTCATTCCAAACGCCCTCCATCCATACCAATATGCCCCAGCAGTCTCAGGGGGTCAAGCCAGGGGTGCAACCCTTATTATTACGCCACCAACCTAACTCTTCACACTTGTCGAAAGCCAAGAAAGCCCTTTATCTTCTCATCTCGTCACTATTTCACCGTCTTCGAAAGTTAATTTCCTTGGCTGCAAGCTGTACACGACGAAAAAGCGCCTTCTTTATCATGTCGGAATCTTCTCGAGCACGAGCCTTTGTGGCAAAATTCCTTCCTGTTGTCTTTTGCCTTGTTTTGTTTTCTTCTTTGACTTTACATAACTTGTACTCCTCAAGCGATCCGTACCGATGCAATGCACTTCTCGGCGAGAGTAAACGAAATGGTAGTTGGCTCCATACGCCGGACGAGACGGGAGCCAGGAAGCCTTTCAACAATTGGCAACCTGATGGCTGCATGCTACACCACTACACAGCACAAGATATCAAGGATTGTATAGGCGATCGCTATATGGTCTTTTCGGGCGACTCTACAACACGTCAAGTCTTTTGGGGTATGGCTCGACTGGTATGTTTTGCGGATATACCTGCGCTTGTTCTGCTACTAACTTACCATTTAGTTGGATCCCAAGAGAGCCAAGGAAAGCCGTAAGAAGGCGCATCCTCATAGAAGCTACAACACAACCTTCAATGGCGTTCGAATGCTACATATCTGGAACCCGTACTTCAACACTACTGGGCACTCTCCTCTAAAAAAGCACCTCGAGCGATTTGCTCAAGTTAAACATAAAGAGGCCAAGAGAATGGACGAGGAGGAGAAGAGAGATGAGAAGTATCACAAACCGGATCCAGGTCTCATCATGCTTGGCGCTGGGAGTTGGTACGCCATGGCATTTTATGCAAATCAATCTGAGGCTCGGTTTGAAAAGGCTCTTGACAACATTACCGACATCCTTCACCTCGGAGATCTACCAAAGTTTGGTACAAATCCAATGGACCATGTTGATGGCATGGGAAACGAGATATTTCTTGCCCCTGTCGCACCTCCTTACTATTCGCAACTCCCTCCTACGCGAACCGGTCCTGCAGGAGTTCACAAGGGAGAGGTTGAAGCTATCGACAGTTTCATCTACAGTCAGCAAGAGAAACACAATCTTCGTATCCTTCGAGCCTTTCCGCAACTATCAATCAATCAGCCTGGCGCCATTGTTGATAAGACTGGAACTGGATTTCACGTCATTAACTCTGTCGCTGAGATCAAAGCCAATATCCTGCTTAACGCTCGATGCAACGCCAAACTTGATAGGATTAACGGCTATCCCTACACTAGAACTTGCTGTACTGACTATGGCTATGGTTCACGGCCATGGATCCAACTCTTTGTTCTTACTGTCGTAGCACTCTATGTTTTCGCCTGTATCTGCTATGAGGGTATCAATCTTGTGGCGTCTATCGAGGTGAAGTGGCTTGACATGAAGGTTGGCATCTTCGCTGTTGCCCTCCTCTACTGTTTCGCAGCAGACCGTACCCAGCTGTTCGCCAAGGGTATGAAAGAATTTGTTCCACCTGAGTTCTACCTTCTCATTACGATTTGCACCATCATAGCGGTTTGTACCTTTCACAAGACGAAGTTCCGTCCGCCTCGCCTTCCTGGCGGAGAGGCTCCCGCTACAACCTTCAAAGAGGATGCAGGCGTCCTCTCAAGGGATCAGACAGAAGAATGGAAGGGTTGGATGCAAGCTGCAATTCTTATCTACCATTGGACCGGAGCTATCAAAAACCTCCCTATTTACATCTTCATTCGCTTGCTCGTTGCCGCCTACCTGTTCCAAACCGGATATGGACATACCATCTATTTTTTGGCTAAGAAGGACTTTTCGTTCCGTCGGGTCGCGAGTGTCATGCTACGTTTGAACATTCTGAGCTGCGCCCTTCCGTATATCATGGGGACTGACTACATGTTTTACTACTTTGCGCCTCTTGTCAGCTTCTGGTTCATGGTTGTCTATGTCACCATGGCTGTTTGTTCCGGCTTCAACGATAGCTCCAAGGTCGTCACTAGCAAGATCTGTGCGTCCTTTGTCCTTTTGACTATGGTTCTCAACTTCACACCGGCTATTAAATGGATCTTCTGGATTCTTGATGTTGTATTCCGCATCAAATGGAATCTGCAAGAGTGGACTTTTAGAGTCACTCTTGACGGAGCCATTGTGTTCGTGGGTATGCTTGCGGGCGTCATGCAGCAACGCATCGAGCGTGATTCTTCTTGGTACACCAACTACAAAGCTGCAATCATTCCATCGACAATGGCTATTATTGGCTATGCGTACCTCTGCACATATTTTGGAAGAAACTCATATGTGAGGTTCCATCCGATAATATCGATCGCCCCAATTCTCGCCTTTATTGCTCTCCGAAACGCAAATTCCATCATGAGGAATTATTACTCGACGACAGCGGCATGGCTTGGTCGATGTTCTCTCGAGACTTTTATTCTGCAGTTTCATGTTTTCTTAGCTGCAGATACCAAGGGAATTCTTCTCTTGGATGTCTTCAAAGGTGATGGCAGTCTCCTTCATGATCGCTGGCGGGCTCTGGCGGTGATTGTCCCAGTGTTCATCTGGATCAGCCACTTGGTTGCTGAAGCATCTGGAAAGATTGTTAAGCTCATTATGGGCGATGACAGGCCTAAAGGAGTGATTCGGGACGGAGAGGAAGATGATAACGAACTGAAGATTGTCGAACCTGTATGGGAGAACATGCCCATGCTCAACAGTGTTCACTTGGATCGTGCCAGGACCTTTGCCAAGTCTGTTACAAGTGGACTTCACTTGCGAATTGGAGCCATTCTTGGAGTGATGTGGCTACTCAACTGGGTGAGTTGACTTGATATTCTTTTCAGGGTTGCTTTACTAACAGATTGCAGTTGTGGTAGACGCAAAGACATTCAACATAGAGTAGGACGGTGTTTTTGTTTCGGTTGGTTCATCGATTGGGTGTACATGGATATCAGTAGACTTGAATATAGAAATTGAGCATCTTGTATGAACACTTTTCAGCTCTCGCCGCTTGGTGAGAAGAAAAGGCAAAACCAAAAGGTAATTCCCTCCTGGAAAATTCGAACTTCCTCCAACTTGGCTCGAAAGCAGAACGGTTCTCAAGAGAGTGACTGTGTTTCGCCGGCTGCGCTTACCAACTACGCCAAGGTGGGTTGTTTGTTTGTTGGTTGTTGAAGATATGTTGTGACTTTGGTTATATATCCAGGCCTGTAGATATGTGACTGGCGCCGCTCATCAGTGTCAGGCGGTCCGTTTGAAGGACGGAGTAGCTGCTTGGTTTCGTGCAGCCTGTACTAGGGGTTCATAGCGAGTACTTGCTATAAGAATTAATACGTTTGCTGCTTGGAAGCAGTTGTATTTGACATATATAACCAGAGTTTGCATGTTGGTCGCACTGCTGGCTACACCTTTGAAGCTCTCTACTAACGTTAGTATCAGCTATGCTATAACTACACACTACCTTACTCTACCAATCAATTTATGCATAGAACCATTCTCGGGTCATGGCTCTGGTCTTTGTTGTAGTTGTAGGGCTGCTGAATCTCGAAGAGGTTGGTTCGTGTCGGTGTAAGCGTGTCATGAGGGCAATTCCATCATCCCGGCGGAAGATACGAGGCTTACAAGGTACATATCAATGAAAACAAACAGCATAAGAATACTGCCTTGAGGCTTTGTGGGTATATATTTAGGTATCACAGGGATTAGCGATACGAAAAATAAGCAGCAAGTGTCGACTCATTGTGAAATGTTACTAATTGGGTTAGATCAAACAACCACCACGATGATTACAGCTGCAGCAGCCTATCAACTTCGTCCATCACTCCAAGTGGGAGTCGTATTACAATGCAACTATTCTCAAACAAGCAGTCGACTCATCTCGATTCACTGAACAATGGATATATTAACTACGCCAAGCCCACCACTCAGTTAACTAAGCACCACTTATGAGCTTGACATCCACTTCATCCATAACTGCAACCACATCAACATCTACAATGACCACATTCGAAATCCCAAAGTCGGCCACTGGCCTCCGCGAAGTCGACCCTTCACTACTCGATCTCCGAACAGATTCAGAGATTATCGCTCAACTTCAGGAATACCAGCCCATTATTTCCGAAAAGAATGTTTGGGCTGTATGGGACAAGGGCCTAGACTCTATGTATCCTACTCACAAGCAAACGGTCATAAACTGGGTTCGAAAGCTAGGTCCCCTCTGGACTGTTCGCGTAGTGGATTTTGTGGATGAATCTCTGAATAATATCTACAACTTTGTCGACGAAAAATGGTTCCCAGAAGCTTTCATCAACAAGACCATGGATGGTAAACATGCACCTCAGCACGCGAGTGATCTCGCCCGTCTTCCGCTCCTCTACGAATACGGTGGAGTCTGGCTCGACGTTTCCAACATGTTGCATATCCATCTCGATACTCTCTTCTGGGACCAGCTCTCATCACCTGATACGCCGTATGAAATGGGTGCATGGATCATCGCAGGCCAAATTAGAAACAAAAAGGAAGACTTTGCTAATTTCGTCCTTGCTGCTCGAAAGCACTGCGAGTTTATCAAGGCTTGGCATGACGGATACAAGGAGCTTTGGAGTGGCGGTAAAACAAACGTTGATGGTTTCCATAAGCATCCTCTGATCGCTGAGATCGGTCTAGCTGAAGGTCTGGCCAATCCTGAAGATGAAAACCAGATCTATTACATGACAGACTACGTTAGCCAAATGGTCATTGGCGATCGGACACGTAACCTGACTGGTTACGAAGGCAGCTTCTACGGGGCAGGCTTTTGGGAGGAAAAGGTCTTTATGGTGGAAGGTATCAAGAACGGAATTCTTGGAGCTCTCAAGACCAATCTCGATGGTCAAAAGCAAGCCGACTTCTTTACTACACGCCTCGACGAACCTGATCTTGAGAAGAGAGCCGCAGCCGAAGCTTTCATGATTGATATGCTTGAGAACAGCCATATTTACAAGCTCTACCATAATAGCATGGGTTCGCTTCCTGCTCTTGGTGATCTTATCAAGAAAGAGGAGAATTTCGACATTACATTCCGTCCTGGAACTTTTGGGGAGCTTTACAGATATGGAACTGTTCATTGGGAAAAGACTAAAGAGGTTGAGAGACTTGAACCGCAGAGAAGTTCTGAAGATTACATCTATGGTACACCTACAAAGACTAATCTTCAGGTTATGAACGAGGACAACCATTGCGACTGTTATTTTCCTCCCTCCTCATCTAGGCGGTTACTCCGGTATAGACGGTAGCTAGCTAGGCACCCAATCAGTCATATACACGAATGAGAATTGGGAATTATTATATGGATAAGGTTCAGATATTTAACGCTAGTTTTATGATAATATTATTTTCGGTTTGACATATAACTTCTTATAGACTCCGCCGTATCTATATTACTATTGGTACATATATCAAGGTTCAGCCCCCATCAGGTCAGACTTTGAGTTTTCGCTTAGGCGCAGTCTTCGATATCTACAACAATTAGCATCAACACAACAGCGCGGAAGCACGATGGTACTCACATAAATCTCAACTGCAACTGCGTTCACAAAGAAACCAGCCCAATATCCAAAGGTATATCCAAGTCTCACAGCAGCTGTGATGGCTGGGAGGTCTTTCGTATCCCATTTGGTTGTCACCATAGCTTCTTGTAACAGGTTCTCTCCTGATATGTATGGTGCACAACTTGGGAACGGGTTTTGAGTTTTTCCAGGAAAACTCTCGTGCAGATACTCAATAAGTTCACATGGCAAGCTCACCGAAACCGCCCGGGATCCTGTACCTATGATATACGCCAGTGAGATTGCGAAGATTCTCAGGGTTATAATTGAGGATGCCTTTAATATGTTAGCCGCTTCAGAATATCAAGGTAGTCATGGCTTACCCAGACCCAACCCCGTAACATCCAAGCTCGATGATCCTCAATTCGCCTCTGCCTGATACTCACAAATCCCTTCACCATAGCGATGATAAACAAGACGCTCAAACTCCATGCCGCAAACCTATTCAGTAAAGTACCACCAACAGCCTTTCTCTCAATGATCAAAACCCCAATAGTCCCCAAAGCAGAGAGAATCAAAACTAAATATCCGTTTACACGGTGAAACTTGGCATACTTAGGTCTTCTAAGGGCTGGAATGAACTGAAAACACACAAGAGCCCCAGCAGGTAAGAATGTCGCCAGATGCAGCAACATTCCATAACGCATAAGCCCAGGTTTCTGGAAGACAAAGCATTCACCCGGTATTGACGAGGGACCTCCGGGAGCACAAAGGACGCCATCGATATCGAGATACCGAAGTTGGAGGGTGGAAAAGAGAAAGAGAATGCTCCCAAGGGTGCAGAATAAGACATAGGAGGTGGTATTTGAGAAGCCGAGGCGGGTTTTCAGAGCAGCCATTTTGGCGGTACGTGTGTGTGAAGTGTAAGAATATGCTCACAGGTCTCTAAAATCAGGCAGTTGTACAGAGTGAGTATTAGAAAGGGTGAGCGGTCTAGCCAAGCTTACGCAAGCGCGGCATGGTCCCTAATTCGGTTCTTGTCAGAGTGTGTCTCACTTAATCTCTCGTCATTGGCTGCCCACTGGACCCCCCACGTACCAGAAGGCTACAGAGGCTTTATACTAAAGAATACTGTAGCTATAAGAGCCTGTATTTTTATGTAGCTTAGCTACTTGTATAAGGGTATAGCCTTCTGTAATTATAGCTTTAATTGGCTATTTATCTTCTATATTTATTCTTATCGGCTATAAGCCTTCTGTATACAAGCTGATCCTATATTGGCCTAACATCCCTGTGTTGACCGCTTTGTCGCCTTGTGCCGCTCAAAGAGATACAAGGTACAACTTCTCTCCGAAGGATGCCTTGCTCCATATTGATCATCAGTCTCTCATTGGCCGGTTCGTTTGGACATCCTTCGCTTCAGAGGCGCGTTACCCGAAGCAGCCTAGTGAACGGGATTCCGATGACATGGAATCAAATATCACGATCTCTTTTTCCAACTCATCAATCTTTCTCGTTCATTGCAGCTTCATGCTTCCTCGTATGGGCATATCAACAAAATATGACACGTGTAAAGCCTGGACAAAGACAACGCGTCAAAGCGCCTAAATCAAAAACCGGGTGTGGCACTTGCAAGTATGTCATCAGTCTGAGGAAGCCCCCGTAGCTAACGCATTGCAGGAGTACGTATGATCTTTGAACTTATTTGAATAGTCTGACCAGTTTAGTTCGGAAAATAAAATGCGACGAGGCCAAACCTTCTTGTAGAAAATGTACCTCCACTGGTCGAAAATGCGACGGTTATCAAGTCACCTCTCCTAATCCTCCGTCTTCATCATCAACAGTCTCCCCCCCTACCTCGCTCATCTCCACATACAACACTCATCCGGAAGCCCGCTCGTTTCAGTTCTTCATAGAAAAGACTACAGTCAGCTTCCAGACCTTCTTTCAAGACGATTTATGGAACAGAAGAGTTCTCCAAGTTGCCCAGTCGACAGACTGCATAAGACATGCTCTTGTCTCTTTGGCGCACTACCATGAACAATATCTTATGCATGAGCAATGGAGAAGTATCGAGTCTGTGCCCGCGTTGAATCATTACAATGTTGCCATAAAAGAATTACTAAAGCCATCACCCAAGACCTCATCGCAGGGGCATGTCCTTGTTCTGTCATGTCTGATTTTTATTTGCATCGAGGTAGGCATTCCCTATTGCAGCCATGAAACATGCTAATGGACAAAGCTTCTTCAAGGCAAGACTAGTTCAGCCCTCGGTCTATTCAAATATGGCTGCGGAATGATTCAGCAGTTCAGAAACAAATACCTTACTACCAAGAAACTTGGATCTCAGTATTGTTCTGATGCCGAGGCTACTTTCAGCTTGGCCGATGCTTGCTTCAAACGTATCGCGGTGCAACTGATCATGGTCTGTCCTTATCACAGAGAGTTTCGAAGTACTTTCTGACTTAAACAGCTTATGGGAGATGTCGACTCCGGTCTTTGGATATCCTTCCGTGAGACTTTTACAAATACCCAATCCCTTCCCGAAATACCGTTTCCATCATTTATGGATGCAAGAGAGGCACTCCTGGAACTTATCGCTGAGCAGGTCAGCCCCGGTCTGAAAGGCAAACCAACCTACGAAGTCCTTGTATACTCTCGCAAGGTTGAGCGATGGGGCCACTCGTTTGACGCCCTCCTATCCGAATATGGCTCGAAGGATAAGGAACTAAGCGGCGCTGAGAAAAGAGCTACTGCACTTCTTCAACTTCATCGTAGATATCTTGAGGTCAACGTGGCGAAATATCTCTATGGCCAAGGCAACCCTTGCTTCTGGGATCGTTTCACTGCTGAATTCGGCGAGATAGTCGACTACGCCGCCACGGCTGCTGGGCTAGACCAGGATTACACACGGAGAAACTGGTCCACGGAATCACCTTCCAAAGCATACTTTCACGTCGACCTCGGCTTCACCTCCGTCTTAGTCTCCGTCATAGCACGATGCCGTGATCCGTTTGTCCGGAGAAGAGCTATCGCGGTGATGCTGGCAGATAGGGTACAAGAGGGAGTATTCAACGGCGCACAGTCTGCAAGAGTTGGTGCAAGGGTGATGGAGCTTGAAGAGGCGAGGAGTAAAAAGGAAGTTAAATGTAGTAGCGATATACCAGAGGAAGCAAGAGTGCGAAGTATACGTGTTCACCTAATGGGGCCTGAGAATAAGGAGGCCAAGATAGTGTACGGGTTTGTCCAAGGCTATTGGGAAGAAATAAAGGAGATGGTAGAGTAATTTTATGGATCGATAGCCGTTGGATAGAACTTAAAGCTGTGCAGTTGATTTTAGACTTTCATGTCGTATACGTATAACTTTTAGTCTTTATCAATATACAGTCGCTATTGGATTTCCCTATAATAATACTTGCTTTACTGTTGAGAAAGCCCTCTTTTCTTTCTTTACCCTCAGGTCTATTAACTTCAGTGAGGTTCTCTAAGGCACCATCCTCCAAGGCATCATCATCTGGGGTGCGGTTCTCTGCCATCCTCCCTCCCCCTACCCGGGTAGGTAGCTTTTCTCTTAGGTTGCCTTAGGTACCTATATTTACCTGACTTCAGTCTCTCTTAGGCCTAATTTTAGGTTCTCTTTAGGTTACATAAGCTTAGGGAAGATGGAGGTAAATGTTGGATCATATTAATCAATGCGATACAGCTTAGATACGATACATAAGAGAAGAGCCCAGATACCAGATGTATCAAGCTTTAGGAATCCCAGGTAGCCATAAAGGATATTTATCTGATATCTCGAGTCTTTTCTTGGTCTTGGTCTTTCTCGTCACTCTCTTCGTTCTTTGCATATGCGTCATAGTGTCTGTCAGTATCTGATTAACGTTTTCATTCGTGCTATTGTCTTTCTTGCTTTCATTTGCTTCTGTATCCTTCTTCTCATCTCTTTGCTGTTACTTCCTGACGTTCGCAGGTCATTGTTCTTTGTTATTGACCCAATCTTCTATGGCGTTTAGGACATATCTCGATCCAAGGCAAGTGAGCGATTCTCCGGTCGTCCCAATTGGCTGCCCGAAAAAGCATCAGCATTCAGGACTGTTCATAGGGAAATTGTTTCAATGTAGTCATCTTCTGGTTCTCATTCAAGTTACGAAAGTAGTCCAACTCTCCATTTTTCGCTTGCTGTTGGTTGATTGGAAAGCAAGATATTTCTGTTTTTCTCACGCAACTTTCAAGAATGCATAACTAATTAGAATCGATTAAACCGTGACTTTTTTCTTTCTTATCCAATAGAATCCAACTGCCGTGAGAGGGGGATATTTGTTTTTGTACAACACGCCGAGGATGGTTACTGTACCTGTGCTGGAATAGGCTACGTGGTTGGGACTGAATTGAACAATCCTTATGGCCAGATAGAATCAAAACTATTTTGACTCCATTCTTTTAGAATACCAATCTAAACAACCAGTCAACTCCGCATCCTTTTAATGCTGGCGGCGTTGCGAGATATCAGATAGACCGAGGTGGGTCGGTTGAAGGGTAGGTATGCTGGATCGTATCTCCATCATGAGAAGATATAACCAAAAAAGAAAAAGGAAGACTTCCCGGCTATGAGAGACACAAACTCATAGCGCCCAAACCTTTGGAAACAGAACGATCTCCAACTAGGAACACCGTAAACGGGCATGTTACCAGTTACACCAAATTACACCAACCCGGTTTGACTGTTGTTAGAGACGCTTTTTGTAAATTGAGATTATAGACCTATGTATGAGGCACCTGGATTATGTTAGCAAGCTCAGTGAGTATTCCCTTCAATGTATATCAGTGACAGGATGGTGGGTTGTTTGCTTGTTATTGAAATGGACTGTGTGACTTTGGGTTATAAGCCTATGCATATCACAGCCTACCTACACAAGTCTGTGCTCGTTTCTACCACTGCCTGCCACTTCCTACCGCAGAGCACCTCTTAAATATATAAATCTTATCATTCCATCAATACAGTCTCGTCCTTGCCCATCGCAGTCCACTCCCAGCAGGCCTTCCATAACAGTTCCCGCTTGTGAAGGTCTCTAGACATGACATCTTCTTCCTCCCTCCTTAAACCCATAAAGTACCCCCTTTTTCCCTTGAACTCATCACCCACACTAAGCTGTACAAGTTCTCGGCCCGATTGCTCCGCAGTTCGCATCTTGTAGGTAACATGTTTGAGTATAGGGAGGAGGACGGTTATGAGGCCAAAGGCAAAGCGCATAGTTGGTGTTTGGATCTTGTGCGCTCTCGAATCAGTCATTCCACCTGGATCCATGGCAATGGCTTTTATTCCAGAGAGTTTGGGGTCCTGATATCAAAGTTAATGTTGTATATTGAATGCTCGGAGGAGCTCACCTTTTCAAGTTTGGAGTTGAGATCATGCATGAACATGACATTCGCCAACTTCGAATTTCCATATCGATGGAACCCACCATCATATTCTTTTCCAGGCTTATCGGCCGGCGGTTTGATCAACAACTCCACATCCTCAGGAATGCCCGGTCGTTGCTTGAAGAGTGGATGGGTCCGATCTGTGTAATGCGTATCCGACGCTAGTATAACAATCCTCCCATTCTTATCCATACTCTCAAGCAGCTTCATCACAAGAAGAAAATGCGATAGGTGGTTGACTTGAAACGTTCTCTCGAAGCCATCAGGCGTATAAACCGTTTCTTTAAGAGACATGGTGAAGGCGTTGCAGATGATCGCTTTTATGGGTGGTATCTCACCCAACGATACCCGCCTCGCTGTATTTTCTGAGAATGAACGGACTTTGGAGAGGACAGACAGATCTAGGACTTCAATAAATGATTGGGGATGTGAGGAAAGGAGAGTTGAGAGTTTGGCGGTGTTGGGATCATTGGGAGATGGGTCGCGAACTGTGGCAAGGATTGTGTCGTTTGGATGGGCGAGCAGAAGGTGAGAAATGAAGCCAAGGGCTAGAGAGCCGTTTGCGCCGGTTATGATGATTGTTCCGGTCATGGTGATAGTGGTTTTGACCGAAGCTGTGATGACTTGTCACCTTAAATAACAGACTGGAATTGGAAAAGGGCAATCATCTCATGTATCTATTATTTATATACTCTCATTTCTACACTTGATTCTTACTTTTAATTTCAATTTGGTCTATGAGTTCTCCTGGCGGACTTGCCTGGAGTTCCGTATATGACGGAATTCCGCGGAACTCCCGGTACACGGAACTCCGGGGCAGCCCCATGCATTTATGTTTCAACTATCAGAACAGATAATCTCTCCATATCCCCAGAGGACTCTGGTATACCATTTGGGGGTTATTTTAAGGGTTGATCTGCTCTGCGTAATTGGGACGGGCAATGAATATTCTCTCACTTCTCAGATTTGCCACTACCTGTGAGACATGCATCTCATCTGCTCTTCGTGATTGGCCCAAAGGTCAGCCACTGTATGCTATTGAGTTCCATAGGTATGCTTACTTAACTTGCAACTGTCAACTCAGTCTTCAATTGGTCTTTCAGCCTCAATATAAGTGAATATGCTCGTGTTCTTGTATCTCGGCCGGGAATAACATCGTGATTCAGCTTCATCAACGGCATTGTCTTGATTGGTCAATGACCTCATAATCGTTAAGGCGATCCACAATCTCCTCCAACCTGTTTATCCGTGGACCGCATGACACAGATTACCAATCTAATCTCTCAGACTCATCAACAGCAGCAACAACATCACACTAAACAGTTACAAGATGGCGGAAAGAATTCGATACAACAAGCCTCAGCTGAAGGCTTACTATGATCGAATCGCCTTCCCAGAATCGGATCAAAAGTTCACCATCCGGGATCTTCCTGATGATGCCCAACGAGACTACCTCTACGCCCTGACAAACCAGCAACTCCTTACTGTTCCCTTCGAGAACCTCACCCTTCACTACTCATGGAATAGAGTTGTGGACGTAAGTGCAGACCATCTGTTCGAAAAGATCGTTGGAGAGAAGCGAGGCGGCTATTGCATGGAGAACAACACCTTCTTCAACACAGTTCTTCTCTCCCTTGGCTACGATGTCTACTTGGTTCCTGCCAGAGTATTCAGCCCTGAGACCAAAAGATACGGCGGGATCACCCATTGCCTCAATGTTGTGACCATTGCGGGAGTCCAGTATGCCGTTGATGTTGGCTTTGGAGCCCGTACCCCCACTGGTCCTCTGAAATTTGTCCCTGAAGAAATCACCGAGAGACCAGACGGTGGCCAGATGCGAATCATGTATGAAAACATCTCGCAGTATGTCAGCTCACAGTCTGTTCAGATATACGAGTATCGCTCTCACGACGGTGGCGAATGGGTTCCCCAATGGTGCTGCATGGACTATGAAGCTCTCCCCGAAGATATTCGTGTTATGAACATGTCTCCTTCTCAAAGCCGATCAAGTTTCTTTACGTTCAAAGTTGTCTGTGTTCAGTTCACTTCTGAGAACGAAGACTATTCGGAAGGAGACGTGAGAGACTTGAAAACCGCCAGCGGTAAAATCGATGGTAGTTTCACCATCGATGGGAGTGTTTGCAGATTTCGAAAGAAGGGGCAAACTAAATGGGAGAGGACTTTCAGGGATGATGCTGAGAGGCTAGAGGCCCTGAGGAGATATTTTGGCGTTGAGCTGACAAGGGAGAATCAGAGGGCCATCAAGGGAACAGCTGGTGCTATAGCCTAATTGGTTGATTATGTTCTACAAGAAAGCTGAGTAGTTCATCTACTGGTACCTATTTCTATATACATAGCTTGAGGCCTATTGAAACTCTATATCATCCAGAAGAGCCCAAGCTGTCGAAGGACTCATCTGAAAACCACACTCGTGATAAGGCTCCTCACCTTTAGCCAGCATAGCACGATATACTTGCCCCTTCGCCCTTCGATCCAGTTGACGAGAAATAGAAAGCACTGTACTATGTGGCTCTTTTTGCATATACCTGCCCATTTCCTCAGCTATGGTGAAGCAACTGTCCAGCAGCTTTCGATCCTCCATGACCAAGTCGTGATCTGGATACTCAATCGTATTAACAAGGAGAAGCATCATTGACGGGAGAAAAGTACATATGTGAAGCCTATTTGTCTTTTAGCATGGGCGTCTGGGGGGGTTGGTTATACTTACCAGACTATGTACTCGGTCTGTTGTCTCAAAGTAAATAACTCTAACCATACTCTGCTATAACCAACGCATTCCGTCCATGCTGATGGTAGTGGGGCGAGATCAGTCCTTCTTACCTCCCCGTCGACATGATCACTAATATCTATCACAGTGGGCGATAAATACAGGCGCACCCTGTTAATCCAGGCGTCCTCAAACGTAAAGATACTCTGGATCTTTATCCGAGTCTCGAGATGGCGAGACCATAGAGTCATCATCATATCCCTCGCTATGGGAGAAAGTCTTGTCTCAATACCCGCGGCAGTACGTAACTCGGCAGGTATTTCATTCGTCCATTCGGACAACAACTTTTCTGTGTGTGCTATTGAGCTTTTCCTTTGCTCTGATGTGAGTTTCTGGGCTTTCTGACTGTAGAGAAAGTCGTGCGCTTTCCCTTGGATATATGCCAACTGGGTACATGAACGGAGATAGTTGAATCGAATACTGTCGGTTGAAGAACTGATGATACCTAGATTGTCCTCGGGGTCTGTTTCGGGCAGTTCCATGTCTGTTTCGCTATCAGACTGTGAATATGGGCCTCGAGAATGTTGAGCCATTTCCTACAAGTGGTGAGCCAGCGAAGCACTACGGTTTGATGCAAACGTACCCTGTCATATATGTATGAAAGCCAGAATAGGCGGCTTCTATATGTCTTCTCTCCCTTGGATAACCCCGTTAGTGCTTGCTTCGAGTTGAGGCATAAACTCTGCGCAAGACGAACAACACTCCCGACCAAAACGATGGCGAGTTGAAAGTCGGGGCTGCCTTGTAACAGAATCACCATACCCAGGAGGACTTGTAACCCCATTAATCCATGCCCTGGTGTCATTAACTCAGACATCATAGAGCGTAAATTTTGAAGACATTGAGAATACGCTGGGTCATCCATGGGTCTTCCTTCGAGGACACGATAACTGATGGCCAAGACAACATTTATAGCGGCCCATGAGATCATTGAGCGTTTTGTTGACGAGGAGTACCACTCCAATAACATACGCATAAATGAAGTTTCATCGAATAATGGAATGATGGTGTTGTAGTTGCGGAAATAATTGTCGACAACTGGAAGAACATCTGAGAGCGGAGCTAGTTCAAGCTCATCTGATGCTGTAACTTTGACAGTCCGTGGTATAGAATCAGGGAGAGTGGTGGACTGGCAATTCGTCATTCCCAAAGGCGTCGAAGCTGGCGACGCGGTCCAATCGGTTGAAGGTCCGGAAATATCAACGTCGATGAGAGAAATGCCGGTCCGAATCTCCGGTGCCGTAGGCCGTTGCGCCCCAAGCGCGGTGAGCAGAGCTTCAATGCTAGCTAAACGTTCTTCAAGGGCGGCGATGCGATCGGGCCTGAGTAGGAGTCAATAAGACGGTCAAACGAGTCATTCGGTTGAACTTCTTACTGGGGCGTGAGTCCGCCATTGTGAGACGTTCCAGCCTTTCTTCGGCTCGTTACAGTGGTTTTACAGGTTACAGCGTAGAGCCTACAGTTTGAGCACGTCGGCCGCGTGTTGTCGCATTTTATTTTTCGTGAGACGCAATAATCGCAAGCTTAGAAATGAGCTTTCGCCTTAACATTTGACGAGTCATTTTTGTTGTCACTGACCTTTTCTTCTGCTTGACTGCACAGTCGTCGTTTCCATGTTGATTCTTGATGAAGAGCAACAATGAATGCACTGAAGAACTAAAAGATGGATTTGATTTGCTAACGTCGGATAACGGTGAACTCCCAAGACCCCGCTGAAACTCCGCACATTAACAGGGGGCACGGGGGCCTTATCTAGGATACCTTGGCATCCACTGTAACTGAACCTTAGGACCCGTAATTTCATCCCTGAAGATCTAGGTATCTCCTTATCGTGGCAAAATTCGGAGATCTACGAAGGACAATGCCGCTCAATTGTGTCTTGACAACTTCTGGAGATAGAAATAACTGTGTTGATTATTATTCTCTACAAGTTAAATTAGTTTGAGGCTCTAATGCATGACATTTGACAGTTTCAGAGTGCGGAGTTTGCATCGGCGGAAGATAATCCGTATTCCATGGAGGCAAAAAAATGAAAGTGCGGGGATGTTAAGGACTTGGCCTCAACAAACTCACTCAGGGGAATCACAATCTCCAGTTTTAATTAAGAACAACAAACTCCATTTTATTGCGGCCCAAGCTAAGCCAAGTCGATCGTTGAAGCCAATGCTTCTCGTCCAGTTCTAATCGCGTATGTCGCGTTTCATATCTAACTTGATCTATCGTTTATGTCTTGTCTATCAAAATTGTCTGTGTTGTCTTATCTCGTCTTGTCTTGTCTTTGTCGTCTATCATATCACGCCAGACAGGGGAGATTTAATCCTTGTGCCAGCGCATGGCTCCCTTGTTGGTAGGATCGTGCTCGACGTACTTGAGAGTACCGAAGATGGTCCAGAGCTGGCCAAGGAAGCTTCGGTCGTCGTGGCAGTAGTGGTCGCCGATAACAGGCTTGATGGCCTCGGTGGCCTCGTCGGCCTTGTAGAAGGGGATCTTACTGCGATGGGGGTCAGCGATGAATTGATCGAGTTCGATTGAGACAACTTACGGGAACAGGTGGTGAACAACGTGCTTCTCAATGATACCGTGGAAGAGGTGCTTGCCGATGAAGCCAAACTCACGGTCCACAGTGGCGAGAGCACCCTTGACGTAGGTCCAGCCCTCAGCGGTGTAGTGAGGGAGCTCGGTGTGGTGGTGGTGAAGGTAGGTGATGGCAACTAATCCCGATTAGCATCATTTCAGCGACCGATTCAATCGCAAGCAAAACTTACCGAGCCAGTGGTGAACCCAGAAGTAGGGAACAGCGTAGAGGAAGAGAACGGTGGAGACACCGACTTGCTTGGAAGCAAAGTACAGAGCGGTACCCATCAGAGCAAGACCGAGATCGGAGATGGCGATATAGATGGCCTCGTTGGGTCGGAAAACAGCGCTGGTGGGCTCGAAGTGGCTGACTCGGAACCACTTGGCAAAGCCGCTCTTGGGTTCCCACTGCTTACTACCCTTACCACAGGTGGCGTTGAAGAAGAGGTATGCCCACCAGCCGAAAAGCTGGTGGAAGACGAGCTTGATCGCCTGGTAAGCAGGTGTGTCCTCAACAAGCTCAGCCAGGTCAATGCCAGCAACGACAAGAGGCTTGGAGGCCTTGGGCTCAGTCTTGGGAACGAAAGCCATGTCGAGGTCCATGTGGCCGGTGAAACGGTGGTGGCGGTGGTGAGAGTACTTCCAGCTGAAGTAGGGGACCATGAGGAATGAGTGAAGGAACCAGCCAGTCACATTGTTGATCTTTCCGTGGAGAGAGAAGGCACCGTGTCCACACTCATGGCCGAGAATCCAGATACCGGTGCAGAAAAGACCCTGGACGAAACCGTAGACCATCCAGGCAGCGACGCGAAGCCTCTGGTCGGGGATGTTGGGGATGTAGGTGAGGGCGGCCCAGACGAGGGAAGAGACCATGGCAAAATCGCGGAAGACGTAATAGTAAGAGGTGACGAGCGAGGGCTGGAAGCAGTGGGCGGGGATAGCATCCTTGATGGTCTTGATGTCGGGGAATTGAGGTTGAGAAGTGGCCTCGAGAGTGACCTGAGGGCGAAAGAGTTAGAGCTGCGATGAGAAACAACAAGCAGCTTGACCGCCGACTTGACTTACCTTGGGGAGGTCCTCAACCACGACGGTGGTGGCAGTTCGCTGTCTGGTCGCCATTGTACCTTACTTTTGGGTATGCAAAGAGAGTGTACAAGGTCAAGAGAAGAAAGTTTACAGAAAGAAGAGAGGAGAGGAGAAGAAGAGAAAAAATAGGACCGCCCCAACAAGCTCTTTATTATTTCTCAGGCTCTAGCAACCACTACCGCTACCCTACCGATAACAGACTCGTCTCAGGATGGCCACTCTTGACCTAATCCGAAATAGCTAGCATACGAAAAAAAAATCTCAGAGACCACAATTCTTATTCAGGGACCCATGAATAGGGGTCCAGAACTGGAGCTCCGTTTCTGAACCTAGGCAAGCCAATCAAGACCCCACGATGTGCGGGAGATCATGGAGAGTAGAGGGAGACGTGTTCACGATGTGGAGAATGGTCCCTTAAGCTGTGAGCTTAGCACAGAGGTTAACCGAGGGTATTTTACAAGGGGGCCTTGTTATCTGTACACTTTTTTTTTGTTGAGGTTTTGTTGCGGTGAGGAGAAGTTCTCTCTCTCTCGATTGTCTACCGGGTAAAAGAGAAGAGAAGGCAATTTCGAGAGTGAAGATCTAATATCAGATGAGGCTTGGTTCCTGAAGATTGTGGAGCTAAGACAAGATAAGGGTCTTACCTTTCGTGAGTGGCTGGATGGTCACGTTGTGAAAAGAAGCGAAAAATGCGAAAGAAAGCTTCTGGAACAACTCTTGTTCCGCCATTTCTTAGAATTTTCATGCGTCTCGAGTCGCGTAGAGCGCGCGGACCAAGGGAGATTGGGGCCGAAGCGTGGAAGCTAAGCGCCTCTACTTGAGTCAAACCTGTTCGAGTCAAGTCCAGTCAAGTCATTGAACAAAAGGTTTGTTTCATGTCACATGTAAAGTCAATGAATGATTCAATGCAAGTTGTCGGCAATAAAGTGATTGACTCTCTTTTCATGTGATAATTAATAATATGATAATGCCATTCTATTATTCGTATGCCCTTGACTTGCTGATCTCTATCTTTATGCTTTATGCGTGCACTATATACTGTATACAAAATATGAAACATCCCAACAAAACACCTAACGTACGTGCATGCATGGTCTTTGCGCCTATTTTTATCCTTCCAATGGATCAGATTGTTTGGACTGGCTCCCTCCACATTATCGTTACAATTCATTTCGTTATTAGTATCCCATTTTGTCCCCCAATTCATTTCCTTTAAAAGATAAAAGAGCAGACAAAGACCAAACATGTGTAGATCGTAGTTGTCGTGTACTCCAACTCAAACCACGCTGCCTGACCGCCAAAAGCAATCTTCTTACTCGCAGGCGTAGGGTGCGCCACTTGCGTCTTGGGATCTCGGTTCAGAAGGTCCTCCCTGTCAGGCATGGCCGGCGGGTCAATCGCATACGAGATTGGTGTCCAGAGCGAGCTGCAGATGAAGAGGAATGTGAGAGGTGGCCAGAACGCGTGGGTCAACAGAGCGGTGAGGGTATCGCGGACGGTATCGGTTGTGACGAATGATCGGAAAGAGGTGAGTACCACGGCAACGAGGGTGAGGTACACGAAGCTCAGGTGGAAAAGAGCCATATAGTTGATGAGAATGCCCCAAAGTCGTCGGAACATGTTCTTTCGAAGCTTGGCGTCGCGCTCGTTCAGGGCTGAGCCCAAAGATCCAGTGGGCTTGAAGGCTTGGGTTTGACCGCCGAGCCAGGTTGGCAGAACGAATGATCGGATAATGCACAGAGCGATATAAGGTGACATCCAAAGCTGGTAACGCGAACCTCGTTGACCGGTGTGATAACCCGCGGGAATGAACAACGCAAACTCACACAGACGGTTCGAAATGACGGATGCGAAACAGGCGCGAATCAACCATCGGAGCTGCTCATCAGTGGCGTATGCGACAAGAGGCTTCTGCATGATCAAGATGATCGGGATAGCGAAGAGCGAAATGGTGAGGAGAACAGTGTACAGACTCAGCGAGGCGTACAAGAAACCGGAGAATCGCTGGGCGCTGGTCATTTGCTTCACCTTATCACCCCAGAGACAGAAGTTCAGCTTGAACGAGGTGTCGACCGTTCCAATAGCCCATCGAGTTCGCTGCTTGAGATGACCTCCGTAGTCTTCAGGAACGGTACCGAACTGGAGAGGTTCGTGGATGAAAGCTGTCTTCCAGCCCTTTCCAAGCATGAGAGTAGATGTAGCGACATCTTCGGCGAGAGATCCAAGGGGGAAGTTACCAATTTCGTCGAGGGCCTCGCGACGAGCTACGTAGCCTGATCCTGTGCACCATGCGACACCGAGAGCGTCCTTAATGGGCTCGATGACGTGGACGAAGAAGTCGAGACTTTGGGCCAGAGGATCCGAGGGAGGGGTGTTGTAAAAGAGTTGAGGGGGACACGCGAGAGCCATCTTAGGGTCGATGAGCATGTGAGGAAGAAGAGCACGAAGCCAGTCTCGCTCGGGAATCTACAATCGTAAGCATGCGTTTGCCCAGCGAAGCGAGTGAAAAGACTTACCATATCAGCATCCAGAGCTGCCATGAATTGACCGGCTCCTCCAGGAAGCTTGTGCACTTCGTCCAAACCATAGTTGAGGTTACCAGCCTTGAAGTGATGAGGTTGACCAGGAATCTTGACTCGAGCCATGTAGTACAAGTTGGGGTATGTGTAGGCCAACTTCGCACATTGCTGTTCCAGGCCTGAAGACTTTCCATCGTCCAACACAATGACTCTGAATCGATCGCGGGGATAATCCTGATCGCAAGCAGCTCGTACAGTATCCATGACAAGGTCATCCTCTTCACCACAGCAGGTAACAAACGCATCGACTGTTGGTACATCGTTACCAGTCAATCGAAGCTTGGGTCGATGTCTCTTCTTCATCGACATCATTGTCCACATATTGTGCATCAGCGAAGGAATCGCTACAGCAATCTCGACAGCGATAAACACCCACGCTCCCGCATATGTCGCATTTGCTGCATTCTGTGCCCAAATAACACAAGCAATTCTCAGCGCCAAGTACGCCATATACAAGCCGGTGTTCATGAACGTGAAGATCGGCACAAGCTTAAACACCCATCGCTTCCAACCGCCCCAGATCTCAGCATCGTCGCGCTTGTGGACATGCTGGATAGCGGCTGTGTCAACGATGAAATCCTTGTTAAAGAGGGTGCTTGCGCTGCCACTCTGATATGCTCCACCGGGTAGAAGAGCGGCGAGACTCTGATGGCTCTGGTTCTGTTCGTCGGAGTCAGTGAGATGTGAGGATTTGTTGACGAGGGTGAGGCTGACCATGACGCTGTTGGGTCTCCAGTCGACGGAAGAGTTGCCTGGGTGGTGATGCATATGGCGGGGTGTTTCTGTACCGCCGATAGATGGTGTAGCAGAGCGAGAACCGCCCGGTGTATCCTGAAAGTACTGCCCAGGGCTACTCGCAATCTGCGGAGGCCATTCGGGCGCTGGACTGTAATCGTTAAAGTGAGCTGGAGTTGGTTGTGTCGGTCTCTGCTCAGTGATGGAACGACCCTGGAAGTCTTCGGTAGACGACCCGTAGGGTGAATACGCTTGGTATTGCTGTTCTGGAGGACCGTATGGAGAGTGGAGGTCTTGTTGGAAGTACTCCTGCTGCTGATACTGCCTCTGCTCATGCTGTTGCTGATGTTGACGTTGTACATCGATCTCTACCATCTCTCTATACTCCCTATCCTGCTCCCCCTCTTGTGCTGCATATCCGCGATGCCCGTTCATCTTGTTGGACGGGTTAGACGCATGCGTCCTCAGTGGAACGTTAGACGAAAACGCAACACGATAAGAGTCAATGGCGTGCCTTGGCGGATATGCTTTGGGGTAGTGGTTGTTTGTTGAACGAGTGACTGAGTACTTGCAGGTTTGGCAGCGAGTGTGATGGAAAAGGAAAAGGAAAAGAAAAACACCAAGAGCTCAAGAAACGAGAGAAGATAGCCAAGAAGACTGACTAGGTAGATAGATAGAAGAGAGGAAGAAAAAACAAGGGAGAGGAGGAGAAAAGATCAAGCCAGGTTCTGGGGTGTGTGATTTGAGTTCCAACCAAAGACTGGCACGTCCCAGTCTCTAGAAAGTATGTACAGCATTTGGTTATTCTTGGTAACATAAAGCTAAACACACAAGCTCCAGCCAGCCCAGCCAGCCCAAACAAGGCCAACCAGATCCATTAACACGAGTGAAAGGGACCCGAACGTGCCGTGAGGGACTAGAGACTAATCCAGGAACAACTAAAAGTTGGCACGCACCCCCTTCGTATCGACCAGATCCCAGTGGACCAATTGCAGGGAGACAGGGGGTTAATCCCGGGTTTAGATCAGGGGCATGTTCAGCTGCGAGCGGGTTATCAGCTTGTTCTACGCCCTACGTGATTGGCATGTCGGCATTTCCACAGCTTGGATCGCATATGCAAGGGAGGCGTGTGCATACAGCACAAACCCAATTTAGGTAATGTAAGCCTGTGCCAAAGATAACGTCTTTGCTTCTGAAGTCTGAGTCTCTTCTGCTGTGCGTCGTTGGCCTCTCAGCAAAAGCTTGTTTCTTTTTTTTTTCCTCCCCCCTTTGGATTAGATTAATCTGAGGATCAACTCTCGTTTCGTCTCGTTTTGTTGATTCTCTTCTCTGTACAATTCAACAATGACGATCCGGTTTCTCGTCAACTTTGGCCTTTTGGCCTTGCCTATCGCTATTACGCTTGGTGTTCTGATCGGTCTTCAGAGCCAGCGAGAAGCTTCGGGAGGTCCGCCTTTGTTCAAGCCGGATCCCAAACCTACAGCACCCAAGCCGAAAAATGGCATTACAACGGAGCAGCATTGTCAAAAGTCTTATGGTATTCATCCTGAGACCAAGGGCCAAGAGTATACACGTGAGTACACCTTTTGTTGCATTTCTAGAATTGAAGAACGTGTAACTTGGGTCGGAAGATTTGGTTGTGTTACTTGTTTGAACTTTGCTAATTGTTGTACAGTCAATCCTAATCAGTGGGGTTGGAATGAGGGTGATGATGGAGGATTATGTTTATATGTAAGTACTCATGACATCTCGTCATGCTACAACGTCGCATCGCATACGATCCTAACTATTACAGGTTGACATTAACAACAATGAAACTTACTCAACAAAAACAACCGCGCCCAAATGGTCCGTAGTATGGGAATACCCTCAAGGCCCCGAAACCGCTCCTGTCCACGCATTCCCCAACATCAAAGTAGACGGTGACGTCTTCCCAACCAAGCTCAACGCCATCGACAAGATCGAAATCGACTTTGAATGGACATACTCTGTTGGAAATGGATCCGCCAAGGACGCAAAGCCCGCGACAAGTACCGACCTGACCGCGCTGAAGAAGAATCTTCTTAACGCCAACGTCGCGATGGATATGTTCATGGATAAAGATCAGACGAAAGCGCAAAACAGTGAGGACGCATCGCACGAAATCATGGTGTGGTTTGCGGCCATCGGACCTGCTACTCAACCTCTCGGTTTTAATGTCGATGGATCAAATCCCCTCGCTACCAAGACTCTCCACGGCACTGAATTGTAAGTTCGCATTCGCATTCGCACTAGAAGACAAACTGACCATCCATCCGCAGCAAACTCTACTACGATATCAACCAGTCCAAGCAAAAAGTTTTGACATGGTACGTCGATAAGCCTACGGAAAAGTTCGACGGTGATCTCTGGCCTTTAATCGAGGAGATTCTCTCCATGGACAACGCAAATTACCCCTCATCATCAGACTACATTGGCTACATGTCTTGGGGAACAGAAGCTTATTCCGCCAACACAACCGTTACATTTGACGTTCCAGCCCTTTCAATAAACGTCGCGAAGAAGGCATAGAAATGATGATATTTTTTTGCATATGTAATTTATCCATAGAATAATGAGCGGCGTTTAATTGAGAATTGTTTATGATGGAATGACGCCACGTTTGCGCGGGGCAACCGAATGAAGCTTTTGGATACAAACCCTTCGATAGAAGGGATTGAGTACAGAAACGCCGTGGCTTGAGAAACAAGGCTAGAACATGGTGCGAGGCTATTGCATGCGCTATTCGTTATGGTGTGGCCAACCTTCGTATTTTTTTCTCTTTCTTTTTGTTTTTCTGGTGCTTGTACTTCATGATCTAAGCGGGGATCTGTGCGGTCGTTGCTCGGGGTGTGACTTTAGTGTCGTTGATCACTGCATACAGTTGAGTTGTGTGATAAACTCTGTATCTGTCGTCAGGTGAACCGGGACGACGGATGTACATATTGGGACAGCTGCTCCTCAATTCTGTTAATCTTTTCTTCAAGGAGATCAATAGATCAGTTGATATCAACTTCAATTACCTATAACGTGATACTCGTATGGAAAAAGACAGACCAACCAACACGAACAAGATAACGGTCAAACGACAGACGAGCCGTGCACTACCGGCCAGGCAAGCATCAGTGACAAGACAAGACCGAGAATTGAGGGGCTGGCAGGCTGGCTCCCAGAGATACATCCTTGCAAAAGAGGGAGCCCTACCCCATCAACCCTGTCGTCGTCAGCTGGCATGGGATGAAAAAGGGAACCATATCATGCCTCATATTAACGAACACGTTATACATCAGGAGCTTACGAGGTGCAGCATCATTATTGACAGCTTATAGCAATATTAAATAAAATAACTTGCATTGAAAGCACTCGTCAATGTGTTCCCTCACCATCACCGCACTAATAAAACGCCACCTGAACACTTTGATCCAACAGTGTTTGCTGCATGTCCACCCGCAGTCCGGGGGGGTTACAGGACAGCGCGTGTGCGTGCGTACGTAACGTAACCCAACAGCGAACGTCAATATTATGAGGCATCCAAAAAGTTAACATGGGTATGATTTGCCGATCGAGTGGTAGTGGTCTGATAAAAAGAACACGAAGTTGAGCGGAGATACCGTTGTCTCAAAGCTCGGACACCAAACCAAGCTCATGATGGACTGGCCTTGGCCTCGTTCTCTTTAAGTAAAATTCAGCTCTGACTATTGTACCGGCCCGTACAGAGTAAAAGATGGCTTCATTTTCTTTCAAGATCCACCCGTCGGTCGTGTGCCACTCCCGTAGAGCCGCCTGCTTCTCAAATACTGCCATTGACTTTTTCCATCTCACGAGTTCATTCCTTTGACTGTTGGACCACGTGAAATGTATGGCCAATGATAGACACGTGAAGAAATACTCGAATTGGCTTGTGAAAACTGGACAATCACAATGTGACAATCCCATGTCAACGCAACGCTAAGATAAAAATATCTCATCGTCGATCTAGAATGCAAGGCTTTTTCCCTCCCCCATCTCCTTTCTCTTGATAAAAAATCGCTCTTCAACTTAATTAGTTGCCGCACTAATTCATCTCAACTGTCGTCATTCCCAATCCTTAGCCAGCCAGTCCTTGGCTCCGAAATTAAGCATTGGTGCCAAGGGCGTGTGTCTCTTGACCCCTGTTTCTGCTTCTCGGTACCTGCATCGGGAGGTTTTTTTTGGTGGCAAGGTCTGGTTCTGGAGTGGGCATGAAAATTTTGATGGGAAAAAAGGAGATTGTTAGGGCTAGATCTTGATCTTGGGAACGCTTATCGCCGTGGGAGATGAATCGCTGTTAGATAGCTAATGCTGCCGTGCGATTGAGGCCGGGATGGTGCGGTGATAAAAAACAAGGATCATTGAGTTACAATCTAAACGAGGGTTAGGTTTCTTCTTATTATGGCGGTGCACTTTTGCTCAACGGTCAGATCAACGACTCCAACTCCAACTCAATCGTTGATGGGTTAAAGTCAATGTGATGAGGCGTAACCGATGACGATTAGAATCTCATCTTGCGTAATTGTATTCATTTGAATTCGCCAAATACTTGGACTCATAAACTTTTTCCCCCATCAAACTCAGTATCTTACTCTAAGAGGCATTACCTTGTACTTACATGCCATGCATTGCACTCCATGGTGGGGGAAATGATGACACTCTGACCATCTGTCAGCACTTTACTGCGTAGTAGATCTTGGCCCTTCATTATCCACTAAGAATATGAGTTGCATACGATATGCGAACGAAGCTTGGCAGATTGTTAATCTTGAATCCATAAATGTTCAAATTGAAGTTTTGAACATCTTGACTCACTCCTCTGAGACTCCCAGTTTCAACTCTCATCTCCTTGATTGACATGACCCACCGTAGGCGTCTCCGAAAAGTCCCTCGGACTGATTTCTCCGTTGTTGGCCGAAGCCATCTCGAGAAGACTACCCTGTAGCGCCGAAAAGACTCCATTCTTTACAGTAATTCTGCGCGGTTCATGCAAGTCATCAAGCTTAATGAACTACTAGAGTCCAGATAATAATCAAGTGGATTATTCCGAGTTGTCTGCAAATATTGTAGGGCTGGTACTATAGGTTTCTCTCTGATTGACGTCAACGTCACCCAAGACATGGATCAATATCTCAAGAAACATGGATCAGCCATGAAAATGGATGAGCACTTATTCATTTCTTGCAAATATTCCCGCGAATCAATTTTAAGCTTGAATGCTCAAAGCGGAGAGTTCTTAGTCAATACAATCACAATAAGCCGTCCTGAAACAAGAGAGGAATGTTGATGTGTTATTTGCACAAAACCTGATTCAGAATCTGCGATACATGTCTCAATTGAGCCTCCCTTCACATCAAAGATCGAACAATAAGGGCGCAAAGACTTGGGATGGACAGGCTGTGCAGACATCCCTTGTATTGCGGCCCGTTTCTAGCATTCCGCGGGTGTAATCGATCGATACAACATCATGAAATGAGAAGAAGAGGGCGTATTCCCGGATTGACATGGTATCTGAAACATTCAAGTCTGCGTGAGATGCTTTTTACAATGCAAGATGCGGCTGTGGCTTTATTAAATGACTGCAACGTATTTATACATACTGGATTGTTGACCTAAAACTCAAGTCCAACGATGTGCAAGGGGCATCTTCATTGGAGATACTCGTCGGTACTCAATTGATCACGACTTGTCAAAGGAACGCAATATCTCAACTACCTGCATGCGAAAGGCTGGATTGGTGATCAATGTCCTAAAAGCGTCGAGGGCAGCAGCCCGAACAGTACACTGCATGCTCTGGTATCGCGTCTGCTGTAATTGAGCTTCACCTCTTGGTCGTACTGAACGGATAAGTTCAAACTCCCATTCCTACAAAACATGATCACATCAGATAAAGTAACGATGTCCAAGTACTTACAGTTCCTCATTGCCTAACAGTCATTAGCATGCATGTGCCTTTGGTAGACGACTGTTGCGACACTCCTTTAATCAGTGCACTACCCCATTTCTGACAAACAATAGTGACTGAGAAGTGAACAGTGATGAATGGGTATATGAATCCGCGAGGATATGTTGTATTATAATTATCGATTAAGTGTTAGGAGAGCGACTGGTCCCCTAGACGTTGCGCGCTGGACAGGTCAGTTCATTCGGGTCGACGGACTGTTGGACAAAACGAAGACCACCCTCACGAGAGCCCAACGACTGTGCCCAACCTAAACGCAACTCATGCCGTGAGGGGGCATACCGGCATGACCGGTGAGGTCGTATAAGATGACCTGACATTTGGTTGAGGTGTCCACATGCTGTCCAACACGCAGAGATAGGTTGAGAGACTAACTGATCGACGGTGATCAGACAGAGCCACTGAAGTCATAGGCAGGACAATCGTTCGGCTGGCGATTTAAATATCTTATCCGAGACGACTTACTCAGACATATTCGCTATCGCTAAGTGGTGAAGCGTTATGATGTGTGCCGCGCTATGTATGTACGTGGAGCAGGATCGCGCGTAGCGTCTATCATGGTGGGGGATGATCGTGCCTCATCACAAGTCATACAGAATCTCTGTTTCCTGGTCAGTGGCTTGATAATCGAGGGTGCGACAATGAAAACTCACATTGTTTTCATTATATCTCATTGTCGAGTCTCTTATTGAGGTCCAACCTTGCCCTGCTCCCAATCCTTGAGCGCAACTGCGAGCGACTTCTTCGACTTGGACTGTCGCGCAAGGAAAGGCGCGTTGAAGATGAGAGGGAGAGGCATCTTGCTATTTGCGTGATCATCCCCAAACTCAACAGTGCAGTCCTTGCCCAACTTTTGCTTGGCGATCTTGATGCTCTCACGTAGAACATCACCACCAAGTCCCCGGCGACGATACCGCGATTTTGTTGACCACGCGCGAATGAGAGCAGTGTTCTCACTCTTGTCCAGTCGGAGAAAGACAGCGGAAATAATTTCCTTTCCAAAGCGCGCTCCAATGATGGTATCTTCGATGTCATCCTTCTTCATCCAGTCAAGCCAGTCGGTTTCCTCAGCAATGCGAATATACGCACTGGTCATATATCGAACAGCCACAAGATATGTGAGTACGATGGCGGGGTAAATGATCAGCATCATACTGATGTCCTGGCCGATCTTTGCGCCATAATGCGCAACTGCGATAACCGCTGAGAAGACTGCCAGAGCAATGGGATGGAAGATGATGGCGCGTGAGGCTGTTTGGCGCTGCTGCGCGACGCTGTCGACAACGAGTTTGAGAGCATCTTGCTTTTCCCTTGAGTTGGTAAGGATCTCGATTGCCAGAGGCGGTGGCTCTGTTGGTTCAGACATGGTGCTGTGATGTTTGAAGGATGATGTGAGTTGCGTAGGATGCTGACAGTTTGATGAGAGAACAAGCGAACGCCTCGGCGAGAAGCGGATGGTGTCAGTCAAGTTAGGCGAACAAACTGTCTGGATGGATCGATGTAGCGAAGCGATGAGAGGTAAATCGGGCGTAGAGAGGAAACTAGAAAAAATATGATGGACGGAGCCAAGGCAGCTTGTTCAAAGATAGAGAAGACACACGTGCGTGGTAGTTGAAGGGTCTTGGCCATGGAATTAAGCCGGTAACGCTATCGTTTCTGCCTCAGCTGAAGCCGTGATAACCGATTTCACTGCGTAGTAAGGACAAGAAAAAGTCTTCGGTGACCAAAAACGGAAAACTTTACTACCAACAAGCTTAGTTTGAAGTTAGTCTTTAAATCCAAGCTTACTCGAAGTCGACAGCGCCCCGATGTCTCGGTGTCTGTAAATTAATGGAATGAACCTGTGAACTGTCACTATCGATGCCAAGGCGGGTCGTTGGCGGGCTAATTCGGTGCCGGGACCCGATACCCTGGAGCTCTCTGATCCAACCAATCTTGGAGCTTGGAAAACGTGGGATCTGAACTTGACTCTAATTCGTCTGGGGTAAACGTGCTCGTGTGCTTCATCCATCACCGAGCATGGAGCCTCAGGAGATATCCTACTGAAATCTAGAAGAGCATGTCCTTCAAAACCAAATTCTAACTGGTGCAGTTCGGCTCAGTCGGCTCCCTTCATGGCATCTTTGTTCCCCGTTGAAACATGGAGACTGTGGCAATGGGCAGTTTGTAATTTCGTGCTCGTTCTAGACAGAAACTCTGTAGCAATATATAATAGATCGTTCTGTTCTTTTCCAGATCTCTTGGCTTTTTCTTGGCTGCAAGGATAATTTACTGTACTTGGTGACAAGTGCCCCCTTCGGTACCAAGCCATACCTACTCAACCCTCTTGGCATCAATATCAAACGCCGTTCTATTCTTCACATTCCCTCTTTATTCCCATAAACTAATACTTCACAATGGCTGACCACGACTCTCGTCCCGTCGCCAAGACGTCGGGAGGAAACAATGCTTTCCACAACTTCCACAACGACTTCACCCACGTCGCCGACCCCAACGAGCGTCGCCGTCTTGCCCTCGCCGAGATTGACAAGGCTCCCTTCGGTTGGTACCATGTTCGCGCTTGTATCGTCGCTGGTGTCGGTTTCTTTACCGATTCCTACGATATTTTCTGCGTTTCCATGTTGACCATCATGTTGGGTATTGTCTACTACCCCAAGACCGGAAAGCTTGCTACTCCTCAGGACAACGCCATCAAGCTTTCTACTTCTGCTGGTACTGTTATTGGACAGCTCGGTTTCGGTATGCTTGCCGATATTGTCGGTCGTAAGCGTATGTATGGTCTGGAGTTGATCGTTATCATCTTTGCCACTCTTGCCCAGGCTCTCACTGCCGGCTCCCCCTCCACATCCCTTGTCGGTCTTATTATTTTCTGGCGTGTGATTATGGGTATTGGTATCGGTGGTGACTATCCTCTTTCTTCCATTATTACCTCCGAGTTTGCTACTACCAAGTGGCGTGGTGCCATGATGGCTGCCGTCTTCGCCATGCAGGGTATCGGTCAATTCGTCGCCGCTCTCGTCATGATCTTCCTTACTCTTGGCTTCAAGTCTTCTCTTGAGGGTGCCAAGGACACCAAGCACTGCACAGGCGATTGCCAGGTTGCTGTTGACAAGATGTGGCGAACCCTTAGTAAGTTTGTCCCTACAACCGTTAACACACGAGTTGTCGTATACATACCACAACATAAAACAAAAACTAACAACTATTCTAGTCGGATTCGGAGCCGTTCCTGCTTGCATCGCTCTTTACTACCGTCTCACCATCCCTGAGACTCCCCGTTACACCTTCGATGTCGCCCGCGATGTTGAGCAGGCTGACGAGGACGTCAAGGCTTATATGACTGGCAAGAAGGAGGGTGATACTGATGAGGTCGCTCGTGCTGCTGCTCACACTAGTGCCAAGACCAACCTCCAGGTCCCCAAGGCCAGCTGGTCCGACTTCTTCAAGCACTACAGCAAGTGGAAGAACGCTTCCCTCCTCATTGGTACTGCTGGTTCATGGTTCTGTCTCGACGTTGCCTTTTATGGTCTTTCTTTGAACAACGGTACTATTCTCAAGGTTATTGGCTACTCTACCAAGGATGCTACCAACATGTACGAGTACCTCTACAACACCGCTGTTGGCAACATCATCATCGTTCTCGGTAAGTAAATATCCTCTCCACACAGGAATTAAACTAAGAATTCGAAGCTGGAGCAGTACCGGGCTATTGGGTGTCTGTTGCGACTATTGATACTCTTGGCCGAAAGACTATTCAGCTTGGTGGTTTCATTATCTTGACCATCCTGTTCGTTGTAAGTTGACCCCTGTCTAGCCGCGATTGGCCCTTTTAGTATATGCAACTAACATATGCAGGTCATGGGTTTCGCTTACAACCATATCTCATCCAATGGTCTTCTTGCCATTTACGTCCTTGCTCAGTTCTTCTTCAACTTCGGTCCTAACACCACCACCTTCATCGTCCCCGGTGAGGTCTTCCCCACCCGATACCGATCTACCTCTCACGGTATCTCTGCCGCCTCTGGTAAGATCGGATCTATCATTGGTCAGGGTGCTATCTCTGTCCTCCGAACCCACGGTGCCACCGACAAGAACGAGGCCCCCTGGATGGACCACGTTCTTGAGATCTACGCCCTCTTCATGCTTCTCGGCTGCTTTACCACTCTCCTCATTCCTGAGACTGCCCGCAAGACTCTTGAGGAGCTCTCTGGTGAGGATGACTATGCCACCAACCCCCAGTCGACTGTTGTCGATGAGGAGGCTCGCGTTGGCAAGGAGCAGAACGTCTAAGGACGTGTCACTCACTCATGCCATTACTGCTGATTGGCCTTTGTGATTTGCCTCCGTGACGCATTGCATTAAAGAAACTTGGCAGTTATCCAGGGATCCTGCTGGGTTGAACAACAATATACCCGACTTACTACATCATTCCTTGATATGGTTGAGAGATACTTGGAAACTCAACTAGTAAATTACAAGCTTATATCCAAATTAATAATGAATACCACATTGTGGATTGAATACTTCCTTTCTGTCAATTTGATGGTTCATGATCTGTGCTAGATGTGTTCTGACTTTGTAACTTGGAACCATGCTATGACTTACCTCAACCTTAGGCGCCTAAGTTATGTTAAGCTTAGTCATAACACAACACTTTAGGAAACACTTAACAGATCTTAGTAAGAATGACGCGGTAGAGAGCAATCTAGATTGAGGTAACCGGGGTAGCCCGTGAATATCTCCATAGGTCCCAGTAATTAAGCTTGCACGATGATCATATCGTATCCATAACCATAACCCATATGCCAATCCTTTCCCAAGATATTAACCCAAGGTATATTCTGCCCATTTCCTTTATCCGTGCCGAACCCAAACACCAAAACCGAGTTATCATTAAACATTTACTCCTTCTTACCACCAAGCAATCCTCCAACAGTGTTACCAAGACCTTGTCCGACCTGGGCAACACCCTGGCCAGCACCCTTGGCACCACCAACAACAGCAGTTGCTGTGCTGTTCATAGCACCTGCGCCAGGAGCATCCTTGTTAACGTAGCCGCCGTCATCATCACGGCCTTGTCGTTCGGCTCGGTTGACGCCCTCCTTAGAAGCAAGGTCGCCGACGGGTTGGAGGAGTCCACCTTGACCAACTTGTCCAGTGGCGAGGTTGTTTACGCCGTCTTGGAGATTGTCGACTTGCTCGATACCAGTGACTTTGGTCTTGTCGAGGTTTTCTAAATCATGTTAGATGAGAAGAGGGGAAAAGGGAAGAGAGACAAACGCTTCGTAGCGTAAGAAGCCTTGTTATCCTTGGTGAACCAACGAAGATAAACATCCTCGAGCCAAGGAACCCACTTCTCGTACTGGTCGTTGTATGTAGTCTTAGCCCAGTCCATGATGAAATGTGATTCAAAGATGTGAAATCTGTTGTATCGTTTATCTTTCTTGTTTATGTCTAGTGTCTATTTTGATCTTCAAGAGAGTGCAGAAGGCGGAGATTTATAGATATTGCGTATTGTTATACGTCATCCACCCAACAAGGATCTGAAACGACGCAAATTCAATGTCATAGGCTGTTTCAACTCTTGATGATGGTTGTGCAAGACGCAGTGTGATGTCTTATGCCTTATGGGTGTGGCGCGTGTCCCTCTAAACCTGTTCTCGTGGCGCCAGTACGTCATTTGGTGGGCAGCAATGCAGGGATGAGCCACGATGATGTTGGTTGTATGCTCCACCAATCAACACCAAGAAATCAATGATGCTTCATTTTCGTGATAATATGAGAAAACAATCAGCATAGTAATGAGCTTATTGATGCAAATACTTGAGTATTTAGAATTCCAAGACTTGAGGTAAATTGCCCTCGTCTTTGTGGCAGCCTTACTTAAATTCATCTTCCTGCTAATATTCCTACAGCTCACCTATAAGTCAATCACAATAGTAAAGCGTCATTCTTTGAATATCGTGATGCTACTGCATAAAAAACTGAATGCTAGTAAATTTTAACAAAACTTGGTTGCACGATATCCAGGCGTGCTTCAAAGTATGGCCTACACATCTGGGCGTATGAGAATAGTTGGGAGTAACGCCGTTGGTTTGGTAGCCAAATGTCTTCGACAAGAACGCCAATCGAACAGACTCGCCCTCCCGACAAGAAATCTCGTAGGATATCTGAACACCCGAATTGATAAGTCAACAATCTCCCCAATATCGGGCTTCGACTTTTCAAACTTGGTCAATGGGTCCCTCAGTGCGTGAGGGTTCCATGGTGTGAGCCACTTGAGGGTTTCGTATATGTCATGCCAACAGAGAAGGATAGAAGCCTAACAGTCGCTTTAGCATTGCGGGATACGGATTTCAGGCAGTGTTGATTGAGTAACTAAAAGGTCAACCAATTTAAGTGTTGTTGGGAGAATAAATACCGAATATCATACTGGAATCAACTAAATTGCCTCAAGTTAGATGCCCAAACAGCTTTTGGATCGACAACTACACGCGATTATTAATGCGACAGACAACCTCGCGTAAGGAACCATAACTTCAAACCGAGAGCACTTCAGCCTGTAAAGCATCCAAGAAATTCATGTCTATCATTTTCGCCTAGGTATAGTTCATTTTTAAGCACCCAACGCCAACCATGCAATCTAAAAAGCCTCATTATCTCGCATCCTACGTAGTTCTAAACCCGTAACCCCAGTCCCCGATTCCATTCTAAAAATCCCGGCATTGAACTCTAGCGTCTAAAAGTTGGTCACATCGCTGACTCCGTTGGTGGCACTCTGCTTCTGTTGAGCAGCTGCGATAACCTCGTCGAGGCATCCGGCACTGGCGGCGACGAGACCGAGCACTAAGGTTGTTAGTCGTGGGTAATGATGATGGAGTTGGGATACTCACGTGAAGGGGCGGGGGCAAGGGTCTTGGACTTGTACTCGGGGTGAGCCTGGAGGCTGTTGACAGTTAGCAATTGTCGGTACGCGTGGTAAATAATACTCACCCGACGAAGAAGGGGTGGTCCTTCAACTCAATGGTCTCAACTCGGACACCTTGGTCATCCATAGAGGTCAAGCAGAGACCGGCCTTCTCAAGATCCTCAATGTAGTCGGGGTTCACCTCATAACGATGTCGGTGACGCTCCTCAACAACATCGACACCTCCATACAAGCCTCGGAGCTTGCTCCATTCGGTACCAGGCTTGAAGTGAGATGTTCGGCTACCAAGTCGCATGGTTCCACCCATTTGCCTATCGCTGTTAGTGCCATTTCTTCAATCACATAGAGTTAACTTACTCCTTGGAACCTTCAGGCATGAAGATGACAACCTTGTGCTCAGCATGAGCCGAGAACTCCTCAGAGGTTGCTTCCTTGAGGCCCATCACGTTGCGAGCATACTCGATGACAGCAGTCTGCATACCCAAGCAGATGCCCAGGTAGGGAAGCTTGCGCTCACGAGCCCACTTGGCGACATCAACCATACCGCGGATACCTCTTGTTCCGAAACCGCCAGGAACAATAATACCCTGAGCTCGGACAACATGAGCCCAGGCCTCGTGGAACTTGCGTGGATCCTTTTGCTGCATATCAGGCTCGAGATGCTCCGAGTCGACAGAAATGAGGTTCAGCTTGCGCTTGCATCGCATGGCGGAGTGCTCAAGTGCCTTGTGAACACTGAGGTATGAGTCGTCGAGGCTGACATACTTGCCGACCAAGACAATGTTGACGGGCTCGAGGTGTCGGTCGGGGACGACAGTCTTCTTCCAGAGATCCCAAAGAGCCTGGCCCTTTTGAGCCATAGGAGGAGAAACCTCAAGCTTCTCAAGGGCGAGACCCTTTTTCAGAAGGTTAAGGAGACCCTCCTGCTCAAGGAGGAGAGGAACCTGGTAGATGGTATCCATGTTGCGAACACCGATGACCTGCTCATCTTCGACTTGGCAGCTTCGGGCGATCTTTGTGATGGTGGCAATGTCCAACTCTCGTTCGCAACGGCAAGCAATCTAAGAATGTTAGACAAGTGTGACATCGAGGCTCGCCATACGTACCACATCGGGGATCAAACCGGCGCTTCGGACTTGTCGGATGGCGTGCTGAGTGGGCTTTGTTTTCTCCTCTCCATTGATAATAGGGACGTAGGAAACGCTGATGCTCAAGAAGTTGTCTCGGCCGAGCCTGTGTCGCAGTTGCTGTAATTGTCAGTATCGAGATTTCGCGACCGTCTGGGTATCATACCGAAAGAGCCTCGACGAAAGGACCGGATTCAAGATCACCGATTGTTCCACCCTAATCAAGTCAGTCACCATCCTGTGTTACTCGAGAAATGGAAAAGGCCGTACAAGTTCGACTATGACGAGTTAGTAGGTTTCGCAAGGTCCAGTTCATCGGTTACGTACTGATGCAAACATCTGGCGCTTCTCCGGAAGCATCGACTGGAACTTTGGCGACGCGCTCAATCCAGTTTTGAATGGCATCTGTGATGTGGGGGACAACCTCGAAGCTGTTAGTCAGGTCGACAAAACCGTGCATAATGCGCAATGTACCTGAACAGCTGTATTCATTGTTAGCATTCGAATAAAGCATCGTCATCTCACAGAGCACATACTCTTTCCCAGATAATCTCCTCGTCGCTCTTTCTCCTACATATCCATTGTATCAGTGATCGTTGCTCGCGGTTCGAGAATGGTGGGGTTTCGTACAATGACCTGCTGGTAGATCTTGCCGGTGGTGATGTTGCTATCACGGCTCAATTGAATGCCGAGATATCTACAATCGTATTAGCCCTACGTGTCTTGGACTTCGGTTGACCGGGTGTCCAAGAACATACCGCTCGTAGTTTCCGAGATCGAGATCGGTCTGAGGGGTCAGCGCAAAGTTTTTTCGTCGGTGGATTTTGATCGTACCTCGCCTCCATCGTCGAGAACGAAGCACTCGCCGTGCCTGGGATGTGTTAACGAATACGATCCATTGGTTCAGATCGCAACATACTCGAGAGGGTTGAGAAGGCCAGCGTCGGTGTTGATGTAGGGATCGGTCTATTCGAGGGTCAGAATCGTGGGTGCGGTCGGCCTGCGTCGGTGGGGTGTTACTTTGATCGCCTGGAGATGTTAGTTGGAGCTTGTAAATTGTGAATATCGTATCGTACCGTGACTCGAAGACCGAGAGTCTTGAGAAGAAGACCGGCACTACTGGCTAAGTCGATTGTTAGTCGTGGAGAGGTTCAACAGAGCTGGTGAATAGTCATACCGATAATGCCTAGAGACACAAGTTAGCATGCCAGTGAAACAATGCGACAACGTCAAGCTTGCCTTTGCCGACACCGGAAATGACTCCGCCGCTTACAAGAACAACCTTCATGGTGATAATTGATCTGTAGGTCGTTCGTTAATTTGGAGGAGTATTATGTCTGCTGTTATTGCAGGAAAAGAGTTGCTGGGGAGTTGAGACGGCGCCTTCAAAAAACTTCAAATGGACTTGAAGGAAAAAAGGTGGGGGACGACGATTCTGACGCCCTTCGATGGTCGGAATGTTCACCGCTTTCCCTATGCGGCTTAAATGCGTCACGCCGGTTTTGCTAAGATCCACCTCAAATACAGAGTGTAAGAGCCCAGAGACCGTGAATAGGTGATCAGATTAACGAGAGAAAGCTTCCGGAATATATAAATGACTGTAATTGGGGTGGGTGGCAAGATGAAAGATTCCTTGCGGCTGCGTGGTTCATCCATAGGTCGAGGGATGTTTGGCCTTGCACAGCATGCAAGCGCCGTAACGGAGAGCTCTCACACTTCAGCTCATTGACAGTTTAGCGGACTGGTCTGTTAGCATCACTCAGTTGAACCAGGAATACATATTTTTGCAGTAAGCGACTTCACACTAAAAAACATAAAAGCTTCAAGATATTCATCATGCGACGGAAAGCTCGTGTTGAATGCCAAGTACTGCGATATCCCTTGCTCCAGGTTAGCAATGATCGGTACAAGGTAATGGCGGGGTAGAGTAGCCTTATTCATTGACCTCGGGATTCCAACTGACCAGCAGCAACACATCGCGCCGGACTGGTTTCTTTTCTCCGTGTAATACGGCATTTATAGTTCATTGAATATACAAACCATTCATCATGATAATCTCACGGCTTCGCTATCACCTTCGTCCGCCTACGCAATTACTCAGGAACTACAGCACGGGCAATGGCAATCTATATGTCGAGACAATAAAGAATCTTTACTTGACTGACCAAAGTCGAGTCATTTATCAAGGTAAGGCTGCAAAAACATATCTGTCCGGAGAATTTTGAGTATCGGGCTAATCATAGATCGCGCACCGTACAGGCTTCACGGGTAAAGTAGTACGCACGCGACAGCCACCCCACGCGTATGAAGCCCAACTGACTTCGTTCTGTAGGCAACGAAGAATGCTCAAGATACGATAGAGTATGGAACAAAAGTCGTTGGGGGTGTCGCTCCAGGTAAAGGAGGTCAGATGCATCTAGGACTTCCTGTCTTCGATACTGTGAAAGAGGTTCGTGAGCCCAACTGCAATACTCATCGATCCAAGCTGATGACAGTCTCAGGCTATGGAGCAAGTGAAACCAGATGTCAGTGGAGTTTTTGTTCCCGCAAAATTCGCAGCTGCAGCTATCATCGAGGCCATAGAAGCAGAGGTCCCTCTCGTTGTATCAGTAGCGGAACACGTGCCCGTTCACGGTAAACATTTCGATCATCTCCCCATTTTGAAGAGTTCTAACAGCGTGTAGACATGCTTCGCGTGCACGAGGTTTTGAGAACACAATCCAAGACCAGACTCGTTGGCCCCAACTGTCCCGGTATCATTGCACCCCACCAGTGTAGAGTGGGAATCATGCCTTATAAGCAGTACATGCGTGGTTGTGTTGGAATAGTGTCCAAGTCAGGTACTTTGAGCTATGAGGCAGTAGGGTCGACTTCACGAGCTGGCTTAGGACAGAGTATTGGTATATCATTTTCTTTCCCTTACTAAGTTTCGAGCTGACTGGACTGCAAAGTGGTTGGGATGGGAGGAGACATGTTGCCAGGCGGGTATCCCAGTGTACATTCTGTACTGATATTAACCAAAACAGGAACCACACTCGCTGATGCACTCAAACTATTTTTTGAACACGAAGAAACCAAGGGAATTATCGTCATCGGAGAGATTGGTGGCTTTGCTGAGTATGATGCCGCACAACTGATTTCCGAGTATCGAAAAACATCTCCCAACCCGAAACCTGTTATTGCCATGGTAGTAGGTGCAGTAGCGCCTACTGGAAGATCGATGGGACAGTAAGAATGATGAATCTGAGCTTATATGCTAGTTGATAGTCTACTAACAAAGCCTAGTGCTGGTGCGGTCCGAGGTATAAATGAGCCTCCTGCCTCGATGAAAGCCAAAGCCCTTGAGAATGCAGGGGCGATTATAGTGCCTCATCCTGGTGTTATGGGGGAGAAGATGAAGGAGCTTCTTGAGATGTGAAGAGAAGATGAGACGCTTTGCATTGCTCGAATATAAGTCATGACAGAGAAAGATCATGTACATACGACCATAGGTAGTGGAAAATACGGGATCCCGTCTGCTCTCCCATAGTCAAGCCACTAACCGGCGGATTAGTAGTTGGGTCGGTGACGACCAGCGAATCCCCGCTGTTGTATGTTTTTTGCAATTTCTCTTTTTATTGCTATATACATACAACTTGCACTCTGTGTTATGCCAAAAGTGATGTTTGGGCTGCTCGGCTCTAGGGCCAGTCTTGGCCGCTTTTTCATCGCACCCCCAACCTCAGCAAAACTGAGAGAACTAATTAGGTACTACAAACGGGTTCAGCTTTTGGCACGGATGACAATAAAAAAGGTCTACGACTCGGATAACGTAGATAGGGGAATGTATTGTTGAGTAAAAGAGATGATCACAGTATGAGGCCTAGAGCCCCCAATATCAATGCGAAAAAAGTTGCCTCCGTTGTTCCCCCCACACTTGGTCTTTGAGACGAACTAGCTACCTCATTTGAACAATCAAACCCAGGAGAAACTTTAGGAGAAGTGGTCGGAAGATCACATGCCACAGAAGTCAGGGAGGAAGAAATGCTTTCAGCGGCTTCAGTATCTATCGCAATGGGGCAATTTGTTGCCGTGCTTGGTGGCTGCGAAACGACCGGGCAGAATTCCTGATGTCTGTAACTCTTCTTGGGTGTCTTGAGCGTATTGGTGATATTGATAGCGATACCAGCAGGAGCCGAGCAATTTTTGTCTTGAGTTGCAGCGATCAAGTCCAGTTTCTTTGGAGGACCTTTGGTTGTGAATGTAAATCGGAAGTTGGATACGTTGTTATGCTGCTTGGTGATAAGACCACCACCATCTTCGTCCTCTTCCTCGAAGCAATGGTCCCAGCTGTAATAGACTGCCATGTTCCAGGTCCCTTCTGTATTGAAAGGAAAGTCGTGAACGTTGTAGTCAAAAAAGGGGTCCTTGGCAGAATAATGAGGACCCCATTCGCCAATTTTGATCTCACCACTGAGACTGGCACCAGTGGGGGTAAGGTTGGCGTCCGTACTCCAGATATCATATAAGATCTGGAGACGAGGGAACTTTATCAATTGTGTGTTTCTGTAGGAGAAAATGACGGGCATGAAGGGCCATGTGTTGTATGTCTCATTTCGTGGGAAGATTAGATCGACCTGGACATTCATACCATCTTTTTCTTTATCAGCAGCAACCAAAGATAAGAGAAACCAAAGCCAACATGCCAGGGAGGCCAGTGAAGACAGGGGAAAATACATGGTGAGGTGTGAAGAAGGCAATGGATAGGGTCGTATTGGACTGGTCTGAGAAAGTCAGTGGAGCAGGCAGTTAGAAATACAGAATTCAAAAGAATCATCCAGTTCTTATTGTTTTATCCTTGAGACTCGCGTGATCGCGATACCTGAATTTAGCCGTGTTACCGGCTTGGTACTGTTGTTTGTCAAGATATGCCCATATGGGTCATAGCAGCGGACCAATTCATTTTTAGGATCTATATATAGGTAATAGATATCATGTGAATCCTAATTGGGTATGACACCACCATAGAGCTTATCAACCCTTTTACTCCGTATGGCTCAAGTCAAAGCTTGTGTTTATACGAAGGACTGGTAGAGAATTGGCACGAGGTGCTCCAACGTTTTAGCTAAGCACATCAGATGATTGGCAGAAATTGGTCTGGTATAAATGAGAAAGACGGTAACTAGAAATCATATAACTTGTGAATAAATCACAGAGCATCTTTTCAGGTACCATTTTTGCATTTGCTCACATCTTCTCTGTTTGCCAACTCCGGGCAGTTGCCGAGGAACATCGCTGACTCAGCCATGTAACAAATCTACCCCTCAACGCGTCCAACTCATCACAACCATCCTCACACTATCTATCACGTATTATTCCTTGCGAAACTAATTCTCAATCTACCATGCCCATTAGACTCAATCCGGGCATCCGTCATGCCCCATCATTGAATAGGGCTTCCAAAGTAGTGTTCGATCCTCAATTCATATTCCATGTTGCTAATACAAAAACAGACCCAAATAAGATGTCTTCATCTACTTGAATGGCAGTCACAGCAACTACTAAAACAGGTCAATCCAAAATCACCTGAAATTCTTTAGAGCTAATGGGAAACTCACCAACATCCAGGCTTTGGTCGTTATCCCAAGAGGTCGTCTCGTAAAGACAACACAAACTGCGAGACAAATGATGGATCAGTTCGGTGAGTCTCAAGAGAGAACGAATTCCGCAAACTAATCTCTCTCATAGACATTAGACCACAATTCCTACAAGGCCGCCCGCAGGTCATATCTCTAGGAAATGACATAGCAAAACAGCCAGTGAAGAGTATATCAAGCTATTTCGATGCACAGGACAAGAAAAAGGATCGTGGTGCCGTGATACCACTCTATCTGGAGGAAGTTACTGAGTATATCACCAAGTGGCGTGTCACAATGGCTGTTGATCGAACCACGTGTCAACCCGTGATCAAGATTCGAGAAGGCGAAAACGTGGAATTCCCAGATTCACGATACAAAGATGCCTTGAACACAAGCTTTCCATTCGACCTGACAACCGGCATTTCTAGGGATTTGACCGACCACATTGGGAAAACATTCAATTTGAAAAGGGGCGGAAGGTTCAGTTTGAAATATACTTTACGCGGACTATTCACCATTTTCCAAAAATACGAAGCACTCAGCCTGGAAGTCGATCTTTTACAGTGCCCAGATGGTACATTCACTAGTTCCAATTCTAGTTTCGTTTTTGACGACGCGGCTCGAGCTCGGCAGCCTGAACTCTTCCATATGGGGAATGAAGTACCACAGGTGCCAGAAGAGATCGAAGCGGCAAAACACGGGTTGGTGTATATTCCCCTTAGTGGGAATATTGGAAATGTGGTCAACGGCGCTGGGCTCGCGATGTGCACAAGCGATGTGATTGATTTGTATGGCGGGGAAAGTGCAAACTTTCTTGATGCCGGTGGCCAAGCAACAAAGGAGACAATGGTACAGGCTTTTCGAATTGTTTTATCTAACCCGAAAGTGAATACGATTTTGGTCAACGTCTATGGTGGTAAGTGGATGTTTCTTAATGGCACAGATGATAGGATATGAACTGACGAATGATAGGTATCACGAGATGTGATATGATCGCGGAGTCCATTATTGCAGCAGCAAGCGAGCTTGGTCCATTTCCTGTTCCTGTGGTGGCAAGATTACAAGGAACTAACTCAGAAGCTGGACTGAAGCTGGTAAGTACTTTGAGTTTGTCTGCTGAACAAGTGCTGAAATATCTTAGCTTGCAGAAGCCAATCTTGGCATACATGTGGAAGCGGACTTTGGGGAAGCAGTCAGAAAGGTAGTTGATCTGTCAAAAAGACAACCGAGGAAGCCAAAAGGAACCCGAGAACCTGCTAGAGCCAGCAGGGATTCTTATTGAAACCTCGGCAGAGCCTGACTTTGACGGCGACTCTTAGAACAGACCCCGCAACAGAAGAAGCCAGAATGATAGAAATCATATACAGTAATTAGAAGTCAAGAATTGTTTGGCATTTACAGGCTTAACCGCTCAGCAAGGTCTCAATATATAGCCTTCTATAAAATACAGAGGATTATGGCGAGGGCGAGTGACCTAGGTGTCGTCTTGTGCCGCTCAAAGAGATAAGACTAGGTCTTAGCTACCACCAGTATTTGTTAAAGAATGAATGAAATTAGAGATACGTTGAAATATCAAGCCGGGACCCAGAACGTAGCTACAGTTTGGAGAGTCCTAGCTGATTGCTCTTCTGGGACTAAATTATGATGTAATCTCAGACAAAGTACGCGATGTCTCAAAAGCCAACGGATCTTCATCCGTGTGGCCATGTGGGATTCAATCTCGTGCGAAAGTTCTGGGTTCCTTGACTATGTTGCCCAAGGTGTTTTGAGCCTGATCTCAACGATTATAATTTAGCATTGTTTAACTTTGAGCCTTGGATAACAGTAGCCTTACCGATGCCATCAATCGCTCATTAATTACGCCGAAGAATAGTCCAATGCGTACCTAGCAGCTCCCATGATTGCTTATTGAATCAATGCCTCAGCATCTGACGGGGGTCCTCCAGTGCCTCCAAATTCATAAAATTCAACAAGCAATTCCCTTTGATCTTGGAACACAACATTGACCCCGTCGAAATTCCGCGCAAGCGAACTTATCACATATTCTGCGAGGTCATCTCTCTTGTCGACAGTCTTATCGAACGCAACAGCACACTGTTCTCTTCCGAAGCCCACCATTCGGCCTATTTTGCTTGGAAATTGAGGTGTATGAGCGAGATAGTAAAGAAGAGCGTACTGGCTGACTGTATAGGATAGCGGAGGATTTGGATAAAGAAGAATGAGAGAATCTGAATATGATCGAAGACCAAACCGTTTCCTTTATAGGTCGTGTAACGCTTTGACTCCCCGTCTATTCAGCTGATGCGGGATTGCCGTAGCTAAGAATTGAGAATTGATCGTCGGCTCTGCTATGTAAAACCGTACGAACGAATAAGACTGTCTCATATACAAAAGTGGCTGGCTGGTACAAGGAGATTCTTCATCGCTTATTCGTGTGACTTTGTAAATAGCACTACATACCAAGCTGTTGAACAAGGACTACTGTCAATTATTCGTTGCTTAGAAGAGAAACCATACCACGTTCGAGTAACTGCAGCTCACACATTATCCTTTTGCCCACGACAATTAGACATATTGTCAAAAGCTCTCTTGGGAAGTGATAGGGAATAGGTTTGGTTGGACTGGAATTCATTGGATGCTCAAAGTAGACAGCTATGAATTCTGAATATTTTCATGGCAGGGTATAGATCTTCTATCCTTGCAGATGTGTAGTTAGGTACTGATTTGAAATACGTGGAAGTGTAGATGCGACTCTGGGGCTAAGTCTTGCGGAAGGACTGTAATGGGACAGGCTCTGTGTCAAGTTAAAGTATTCCCTCTATCTCTTTATTAAATTAACTTCTCTACTCCTTCTGGCCGCCCAACTCTCCCTCTCTTGATTTGACACTCTTGAAACTATCACTGTCCACAAACTCAACGATCTTCTTGATCTTAGTGCCATCATCATTGAAATGCAGGAACCAAGAGAAGTCCAAGGCCAATTCCTCTCCATTACCAAAGACCAACTCCGCCACAGCTGTAACAGCAGCCTTTCGTGTATCAACGTCGATTACCAAGTCTGAAATGGTGTTTTTGTGTATGCCACCTGTTTTGAGACCTTCGGTGAAGACGGCTTGATAAGAGGCGTTATCCATGGTCATATCTGGGCCGCCAGCCATCCAAGAGGGAAGCATGCTTCTAGCGCAATCCTCTGTGACGTTTCGGTTGACGAGAGATGGGTCATTTTGGGTTCTGGCATCGATGAAGGATGCGAGATAGCTCTTTACTGTGGCTTCGATGGTTGACTTGATGTCGTTGCTTGGTTTTGAGGAGGCCATGGTTGATATTAGTGTTTCCCCTTGGTTGAGGCACGTCTTTGATCAAAATTTTGCAATATCTCGAAGCCAAGCAGGCTACCTTATATACATGCAACCACCTCGGAATTCCGAATGTGCGGTATCACGATAGCTGATATGTATAGGCCCGTTTTGGGTCGAATATAAGCTTATTCCATTCTAACTGATGAGCAACGACTAACTAATATCTCACTCAGCAGAGTGAAAGAGCCACATTCATGCATCTCGCGGTTTCGCTTTTTCGTGTCTAGTTATGTAATTGATCACGCCAAGTTCTTTTGCTGACAACTAGGTCATCTTGAAGCATAAGAGCAGATGGTGTTTTGTGAATGAGGACAATAAGCGATGCTGACATCTACTTGAACCCTTGGTGTATTGCTGTCCTATTTGAGGCATATTCATAAGGGCGATGCTATACATCAACAATCGTACCATTGTTTTTCATGTCCCCGTAATAAGGGCGTATTAATTCTTGTCGAAGTTCAGCTTGTGGAGTTTTTTTTAGCTTGAAGAATGGAGATAATCGAAAGGTGGATCCTCATGTCGCTGAAATTGGCAGAATTGGTTCATCTGATTGGCCATGCTCCAACATCGGTGCGCCCTTTAACTGACTTGGGTGGATTGTGTAAGTGGATTGTCTATGCCAGTCCCCAGACCATAGAGATAGTATATAGATATCAAGATAATCTCTATTCATAACAAGAAGAATCATCAACAACAACCTTTCATATTTCATCGCTCAGAATGTCCAAGTCTAATGAATCAATCACCATCGTTGGTGCAGGAATCGTCGGCTCAGCTTTGGCTTTCTTCCTATCCCAATCCCCAATCCACAGAGACATAACTCTCATTGACCGGTCCTTCACTTCACTTCTCGGATCAACTGGTATTGCACCGGGTTTCATCGGCCAATTCAACGAATCTAAAGTCCTCACCAAGCTTGCCATCGACACTGTATCTGAATACGTCAAAATCCCTGGTGGTTTTGACAGAGTTGGTGGTTTAGAAATTGCCTTCCAAGATGCAGGTATCCAACGCTTGAAGTCTAGGTGCGAAGATGCGAAAAGTCTGGGACTTGAGGCCAAGATGTTGAGCATGAGGGAGGCACATGCTCTTGCGCCCATGTTGGTCAATAACAATGGTGATGGAGCCGCCGTTTTCTTTTCTTCAGATGGAACTGCGAATGCAGTCAGGATTGCCACTTGGTATCAAGAGAAAGCGAAGGAAAATGGAGTGAAATTCGTGGAAGCCGATGTTCAGAAACTCACTACCACGGAAGGCCGCATCACTGGCGTTGAAATCCACGAAAATAAAACACCTCGACATCTCGACGCCGATAAAGTTATCCTTACAACTGGAATCTGGGCCCAAGGTCTCTCTTCAAATCTCACATTCCCAGTTCCGGTGATTCCAGTGGGCCATCCTTACATGCATGGTCAAAAGCACGACCCTACTCCCCACAAGCTACCCTTCGTCCGTTGGCCAGAACATCATGTGTACTCAAGAGATCACGGCTCAAACTTCGGCATTGGAAGCTATGACCACCAGCCAGTTGGTTACAAACCCAACATGACCGCAAAGGGTGACTGGATCGAGGACTTCAAACAACCGCTCAAGTTCGCCACTGGACTACTACCACCAGCTACTGCAGAAGAGTTCAAAGACGGAAACTACTTCAACGGCGTTTTCTCAATGACGCCTGATAACATGCCCCTTGCTGGAAAGGTTGAGTCTCTGGAGGGGTGTTTTATGGCAGTCGCTGTTTGGGTCACTCACGCTGCTGGAACTGCGAAGTTTTTGACGAGCATTATTGATGGGCAAGAGGTTGATGAGTGTACAAAGGATGCCCTTCGGCCTGAGAGATTTAGGGGTCAAGAGTTTGCAGACTTAGAGGAGAAGTCATTACTGGGGTATAACTTCATCTATAAGACTGTCAAGTCTAAATCAGAGTAGACAGTAGCAAAAGGCTTTCACAATCATAAAATCTAATCCCAGGGCTTATCACAAAATTAGAATAGCTGATCATAAAGCTATCGAAGTTAATTTCAAACTATTTCCTAACTCATACAAGAGTCTATTTAGGTGGATTCAGCAACGGGGCTCGATTCCGCAGGCTTTTCATCGATCTTCTTCCGGCGCCAAATCTTGTCATCGAAGTATCGCAAGACTGTGAGAGAAAGACCAACTACAAGAATGGTAATGTTGATACTAAATCCACCTTCACAGATGTTAGCCATACAATGTGATTCAGTGCATGAATGGGGTCATCTTACGTCTGTATTTGGGCTTGTCGTCTGATCGGAAGATTTGAGCGCCGTAAATTCCAGATAGGTTAGCCCCGGAAATAATCCTGAGCATTGTTTTAGTAAGTGCCTGGGGGATATGGCTTAGAGTCCTTACATGGCCATGGCAAGAGCTCTCTCTTCAGAATCATCGCAGACAAGAGACATCCAAGCGATGTTGAGAGGGTGAGAGAAAGTCCCAAATGTTTGGGTCCAGACAACGCCAAAATAGCTCACTCCTTGAATGGATAGTTCTGTGAAGATACGGTTGAAGACGTATCCGAGCAAATGCATGCTCAAACCAGCCATCACAGTTTCGGGCCTCTTGTTACTGCACACTTCGTTAGTTAGGATACACTGATATAAGAATGAGACGTATTCACAATTTATCTGAGACATAACTGAATGACCAAGAAATGGGGATCTGAAGGAAGAGGCCAACTGAAGCAAGCGCATTACTTGTAAGACCTTGAAAGCCGAAGCTCTTGACAATAGACGGACTGTACGTATCGAAAGCCCTTTGAGGACCGTTGTTGCTGAGAGTTATTATCACATGAACCCATAATCTCCAGTTGGAGAACTGGGTTGTCAGTAACTAGACCATACATCAGACTGTCAGACTTACGGCTTTCTTGAATGCTCCAAGGCCGATCTTTCGTTTCTTCTTGCCTTTCATAGGGTCATCGAGGAGCACTCGTGTGTGAAGAATGTGTAGTTCCCTCTCAGAGAAGATATTGACCTTAGGCAAGAAAGTGCTTCGAGGATGCTTGAAGGAGTCCGGAAGAAAGAGACCTAGGACGATTCCGCTTAAAACAGTGAATGCTCCCATGAGTACGAATAGCCAGAACCAGCCAGCTTTGCCCCCAACTCCCCGCATGTGAAGGATACCATAAGCCAACAATTTGCTGGAAGCTTGGCCAAACTGATTGCCAAAGTAGAAGAACATGACACGCTTGGCAGTTTCATTACGAGTATACCAAGTAGAGAGAGTCCACAAGCCCCCTGGGATGAAACTGATGGTATCAGTGATTATGCTGTCTCGATCAAATTATGTACGTACCCGGACTCGGTAATTCCGAGCAGAAACCGCGTTGCGATAAAGGAACCATAGTTGTTTTGGAAGGCCTGGAATGTCGAAACGGTTCCGAAGAGGAAGAGCTGTAGCGTTAACCACTTGCCGGGGCCGACACGATAAAGTAGCATGTTGGAGGGAATCTCGAAAAGGACAATTCCAAGGGAAAGCATCTGTTGACCGACGTTGAACTGGTTTTGTGTGATGCCGACATCCTGCATAAAATCGTCGGTGAGGGCATTGGCGATGTTACCTCGGTCGAGTTCTGGACGAAGCCATAAATGTCAGCAGGATGCTTTGTGCACTTGTTGGACGTTGCTTCTTATCCTTCTCAGGGTGCGGAGGGATAGACGGGATCCGGGGATGCTTACGAAGACAAAAGAAGCCCAGTGTCAAGAGCGGCATTATGACAAAGTCCAGCCTGAACGGCGTGCATTAGTCTTGGTCCAGTGGTGGGATTAGGATGACTGACTTGCGTTTGGCCTTTGACTCTTCTTCCACGCTCCAATCCTTCTGAAGGGTGAGTGATTCCTCATCGTTTGAATAGGATTCAAGTTTCCCCATTGTTTTAAATATGTTGGTGTAATATGATGATGATGATGATAAAAAGAGAGAAAGGTAACCGCCCTTTTCAATCAAAATGGATGTCTCCAAGATTCTAGGGCCAAGAAGCCAAGGCAATCACGCAATATCCAAGTCTCTTGGTAGGAGCACCTAACTTCAAACTGCACCTAAGGCACATCCCAAGGTAAGATGGGGACTACTCAAATCCTACCTAAATCTGTTGGTAACTTTAGGTAAATCCTAGCAAGCTTCGTGAGTTTTTGGTCATCGGGCTGGATGGGTATCTCAGCCACTCCGTTGCTGGTGGGGGTTACAGAGAGATAAATGACTCACCGAATAAACCAATCTCCCAATCATCATCTTGATGGCCAGCCGTCTCACCACTGAGGCGTTTAACATGGATCAATTAAACCTTATTCCATCAGGGCAGATCAACTCCCCGCCGGTCTTGGCACGCCAAGCCAATTGATGAGATGGTTGCGCGTCGTGTTCACATGAAGCGGGGAGTTCCCGACATAACAAACAACATTATCTGGTCTGCGGCAACGGGACAAACGTCTGAAATGATCTGGCGTATCCTCTCGTCCGGTTGACCAATCTCAAAGTTGGATAGCTGCCTGCAAACACAGATAAGCTTAAGATTTAGCTTAAATCCAAACCGTACTCGGTGGATACACATCCTTGGCCACTGGCATTGCTAGCGCCGGAATCTCTGTCCATTTTCACAGGATCCGAATGACGGAATTCTTGTCCTGATGAGATGACCATTTGAAAGGAGAAATGACCACTCAGATGCGAACCTTCTGGCCCTCCCTGTCTTCTTCCAGGTTGTTGATCCCTGTACATGTGTCTGACAAGCAGAATGATATCCATTGACTCCGCACCGATAATCCGAGCTTGTTCACTTCCTCTTATCACTTCGGATGTCGCAATTCTGGTCGCAAATTCTCTCCGTGGGCGGGATCACGATTTGACTAGCTCAGTCGAGCCACTCTTCCCCCCACGAGTGAAATATGTCGTAGAATTGAGATGATTCTGTCAGGCAATACCCTTTGTTGGACTCTGATCCCGCGTGCTAAGTCTGGGCTGTCGGAACCACAACTATTGAAGCCTCCTCCAGATCTGTAACGTTTTCGAAAGGCTAGCAGAAGTTCATCGGACCGTTCGTGAAGCGGCAGACGGTGGAGCGGTTTTCGTCACAGCAACACCTTGAAATGAGGCTTTCATATGAATGTCGGAAGTGTTGGCTGGAGATTTCTTGAAATAAAGATCACATATGAGTAACTTGAATGTTTCTAGTCATTTTTGCAAGGGAAACTCACCATGCTTGTCGCTTGGCAGCATGTGTTGTGCCACCGACTGACGGGGCGTACTAGTCATCCTTGTCGAAGTCAATTCGCAATGGAGCGCTCTGATGTCGTGATCTTTCCAGGGGACGCACATTTTCAGCTGCTCAGATTCCATATCCCGCAACGCTAGAGTGACTACCAGGCCTCCCAAGACATGATTGGGATCAGTAGGAAAGGTTGCTGTGAGTTTGAGTTTATACACTGTGGTCTGATTAGAAAGCTGGTGTCATGTGGTTCAAGCAAATAATATCAGGGAGGGGTTCTTTCTTTCCTTTTTAGAGCCCTTATCAATCTAAGGTCGATCAAGGTATCGAGGCTAAATAAAACTATATATACGGTTTAAAGCCACAGTAGAGAGTAGGTTGACTACGGTCTAATAGTTGACAGCATTGTAGTATACATACAAGTTTCTATCATGGCTGTAATAGTGGAGAAGCGAATGGGAATCTAGAATAATGAAGTGGAAATTGAACCAGCAGCTCTAGCAAAAATCAAGGGCAGAACGGCCTCCCGAAGAAGCACCGTGGATGCTGACCGTTGCACCAGAGTGAAACGGCGGGCACCCGCCGGTAATAGCTTGTAATATTTCAGCTTATATACCTAAGAAGGCAGTAGGTAAATTAGAGGGAGCCTTGAGATAAGAAACAAGCGGACCGATACTGCGTCAAAGGTCTTACGAGGACGAAGCTTTGATAATGAGATCAGCCATTTCGCTCAGACTATCTGCCATAACATCCATCTCTCCAAATATATCGAGACAAGGTTCCTTCTCAAGGACCGAACAATACGCAGCCTTGAATCTGAATTCCGCTTGTTAGCAAATATGACTTCAAATGCATGTCTGCCAACAATCCAGACTGATTGATGATGCATGAACACTTCAACGAATGACTTACCCAACTTCCTTCGCCGCTGATACATCCCACATATGTGCTGCAGCGAACCACAACTCATCAGCTCCCTTAAGCTCCTCAAACGTCGAGGAATAAGCCTTCAGATCCGGCTTGCCTACCCCGAAGGAGTCACATGAGATAAGATGCTCCCTTGGAAGCTCAATACCCGCCTTAGTGAAATATCCAAGCACTCTATCATAGTCACCAGCCGTCAGACCGCGAACCGTAAATCCCGCAGCGCGCAGTTTATCGAAGCATTCTTGTACATCAGGTCTTGGCTCAAGATCCATATAACCGTGCGTGATAATCTCAATGTCGTGGTCTGTTGCAAAAGTACGTGGTTCCTGGATGCCAGAAAGCCAAAGCATACGGTAGAAAAGGGAGGAGAAAAGCTTATCGAATGCGACGTAGCGGTTGGTCATGCTGAGGTAAGTGTACTCGCGTTCCGCAGCTTCGATCCAGAGGTTCACGAGAAGGCCTGGCTTGACGTTTTCGGCGTGTAGCTTGTTGCCGAGTTGCTTTTCAACCGCCTCGACAAGTTTATCGTAAGAGACACAAGTTCCAACGATGTCAAAAACGACATATTTTCCATTGGCTGATGACATGGTGATTCGATAAAGAGCTGTAAGGTGAGTACTGGGTAACGTGTTGATCAGGTTATGGATAGCGTCGTTAAATAATTACTTGTTTATGTTAAGTTACAACCCCTCAATCTAGATAGTCTAACTAGTCTAAAACTATATACATGCTTTAGACTCGGATGTTGATTCCGATGTTGGAGTTGATAGACAATCGGGCGCTCAGCCGTTGAGTCATGCGGGGGTAAACCCAGTGCGACAGCCACTCCACCCACAATCACTTCTTGTGAGGATATACGAAATGGCAATATTGACAGTACATGAAAAACTCATCGCCGTCACGCTCGATATATGTCGCGTAGTTTGCCTTGCATCTGAAATTCTTGCACCGCTCGAGGCCATCAATCTCATCGAGGAACTCGTCAAAATTGTCGGCAGCCGCCAATCTCTGGCGGTTCGCTTCATCACATGCTCTAGTGAGGGTGTTGATCTTGGTTCTTCCTTCGTCCCGTTCCTTTGTGCGTGCTAAGACTTGTTCTTTGGCCTCGTCTCTCTCTTTCGTAAGGCTGGTGACCTTGTAGGTCTCGACCCCTAAGGCACGTTGCAATGAATCCCGTTCAGCAAGTGATAGCCCAACCTGTTGCTTCCCCTTTTCAATTTCTAGGTCTGTTTTCAGGGCCTGAATTTCTTCGAGACAATCGGAGGTCTTCTGCCACTCTTTATGATAAGCCTTCGCCCATCGTTCTTTCTCAGTAACGGCGGCATGTTCTAAATCATCGACCTGTTGAGTTAAGGTAGATGACTCCTTTTTCACCTTATCCCATCGAACCTTAAGGAGGTTCCCTTCTGAGGTCATAAAACTATGGTCTCTTTGTGACGCCTCCAAGGCCTTGGCACCTTCTTCTATCTTCGACTCCAGACTCAGCTGTGCGGTCTTTGTCTCCTCTTCTTCAACTCGCTGGAGGAGGCTCTCTCAGCCTGTCCCTGTAAATGCTTGACTTGTTGTTCGAGAGATGTGATGAGGACAGCTGCCTTGTCTTTCTCGGCCAAAGAAAACTGACCGATAAGGGACGCCGGAGCTGTCTCGACAACAAACTGACTCTGGTCTCGGGGAAATTTGATAGTGATGTCGTGTCGGTCAAGAGACACAATGCGTCGAACGTGGTAATCAGCTGCAAACTAATTAGTTGAGTTCTTAAAGATCGAGAGTTGGACTGGACATCCTCTCGTATCTTGTCCCAAGCCCAGTGGTCTCATTACGGAGTTGATGACCCTCTGCAGAAAACCTCATCCAGAATCCAAAGAAAGGATCCGTGTCGGCACCTCGCGCAGCAACAAACTTGGAACCGAGTTTGTTTCACGTTCCAAACGTCTACTTGTTACCCGCAAGTATAGAGCCAAAATGGCCAGAACTAATTAACATTAGTATAGGCAAAAAACGAAATTTCCAAGGATAGAAACTCACAAAACCACGCAATCTTTCGTAAGAGACATGGTTGCGTGAAGAAGAAAAAGAAAAAGGAAAGTGGGAACAGGAAATGAAATACTTGAGATATTCCAAACATGGGGTGGAACCCTGATTGTAATTTATTTGCGAATGAATCATTTCTCAAGTTCAACAGCTGCCTGGCAGCTGGTGGGCAAGTAAGTATTAAGTAAATCACAGGCACTGCCAACTTACCTTAACTAGGTAGCTCGGTACTTTTAGTTAGTCTTAGGCTCTCTAGGTACTTAAGTTCAGGAAAATGAGGTATGTCCCACCTTGGATCACTTCTATCGATATCAGTTTATGTTGGACAGTAGGAGTTGTCGTTCACATTGGCGTAACTGGCAAAGGTCACTGAAAGGGAACTTAGGTACCTTCTGTCTTTCTTTTTTCCACAGCTACAGGTTCAATATCTTCCCATCTTTTTACGAGCATGTCAGAATGTCAAAAGTCTTTCATTACCTGTTCAATGGTAGCTATATCTTCTGTAAAAGAATAAAATAAAATAAAACTCCAGTCCCAACAGATTTAACACTGATGGCTGAGTTTGCCGCAAACAAGCCCGCCTTCGATTATAGACATTGTGAATAATACGCATTAATCACCTGGCATGTAGAACCCCATGCACAAACAGTTGGTCCAACGTAATTCTTTCCTCCGCATTGACTATATTTTGAAAGCCCGTGTGCCGGACCGCAAACAATATCGTCATCCGTTGGAACTGATGCATCCTGGGATGTGGAGGATGTGGACTTGCTCGTAGTGGAAGTCTTCAGCGTCGTGCCGTTACCAATAGCTGTGCTAGAAGATGTAGAGCTTGACTTGGAAGATGAGGAAGTGCTGCTTTGAGTCTTGCCTGGGACAGTTGCGCTTGAAGTTGCTGTCACGATTGCAATGTCCTGAGACACAGTTGATGGCAGACCAGGAACCAGAGTAGGCCCGGGAATCTTGTAAGACAGTGGAGTGGTATACAAGTTGAATAGAATACCAGGGTCATTGGACTTGTATAGTTGAGTTCCCTTGACACCATCGGGAGCCAGGTCACCGTCGCCTGTGACCTTGAGGTTGAAACACTGGGGATAGTTCTGAGCACCATTAGGCTGTCCAGATCCATGTAAAGCAATAATCTCATGGCGAAGAACATAGTTCCCAGCAGCAAGATCAGCAGGAATCTGTACAGTCCATTCATTGTTGTTGGAAACGAGAACGTCAGCAGCCCACTTTCCGAAATCCTTTGACATATCGATCAGTCCCTTCTCATCAATCTTGAAGAACTCAAGATCAGCCTTGTCAACATCTTCACAGTTTCCAGGACACCTTGCGAGGTAGTCTATAACAGGTCCTTTGTGGGAGCTTGGCCAGTCGTTCCACTGTAGAGTGATCTTGTCTCCCGCGGCGACAGTAACATGGCCCTTGGCAGGTCGAGCAGCTCGGTGACAGATGATGTCTACATCTTGGAAAGAGTTGGGTTCAACGTAGCCATTATCAGTTGCACCGTTAATCCAACCAACCACAGGGTTGGCATTTGGGTTCCAACTCATTTCAGGCGCAGAGTAGCCTCGATATGCAACCCCGTTGGTGATGAGCCAGTCCACGTGGCCATGTCCATATACCGTAGCTGAAGCTACAAGGGTGATCAAGATGGAAGGTTTGAAGGAGGGCATTATGATAATGGAATAGAATAGTATGGAGAAACACTTTGAATATTCTTGAATATGTTGCTTTCTGAAATTCAATGTTGTTGGATATATCATATTCTCATCACTTGCCAAGAGCATTATTTATATTCTCTTCTCATGGCATGCCAAGATATATCGGAATGGCTGAGTTAAGGGGACTGGCCCAGACCACGCCACCACGTTATAACACAATAAGAATGTAAGACATCTCTAAGCCTCGAATTCCATTATTAGAAGAATAGACGTGAAAATCGTCTGATAATGAGTTTCAAAACCATTTCTTGTCCTGAGATGAATGACTGGCTTACTTCGGATTCCACAAGTGCTTCATCTAACAAGAACTACTGCCACATGATTCAGCACTTGGACTTCGCCTGCGCTAAATGAGTCAGATCCTTCAATTGCTCTCCAGGTTCAATTTTACCTGATTCTCTGTTTGAAGAACGAGAAAGCAGCAAATATTACCCGTCAACAATTCACGAAGTCGATAGGGACGGCAGATCTGAGGCTTCTCAGCCTCGATGTCGATCGATCAGATCTTGTCACAAACATCTTGTTTCTGTCAGAACAAGGCAGTATCACAATCCTGTGCACAAGTAAGCACATGCTTAAATATAAGCTTCAGCCACCCCGTGCAACACATTTGACCCCAACTGAAACGTTCCATCTGCCATGAAGTCCGCATCGTGGCGTCGTTAAAGATCGAGATTAGGTAGAGATTGGCACTCTTTCAGTGCCGGATGGAGCTTGGTTCTCGAGTATTTGTTTCAGCTCCTGGTTCAGGAATGGCACCATGGAAGCTGAAGAGCGAGTTTATTATTGAATCACCGCAATCGCCTTGTTCAAGGCAGAATGGTATTGTTGAAACCCCGCCTATAATCTTTTTGGCTCAAGGCTTACCATATAACGCATTCAATGCCCAAGCCGGTAATATCTCTCGTATAGCTCTTGGCGAAGGAGTTCCAGGAACCAACCGGCATGCATTTTTCCCTGCATATCAGCCTTAGCCTTACCAACGCACGCCACGTCCAGCCATCTGGATTTGCAAACGGGAGGTACCGCGCCCATTGAGACATTTTCAGTCCCTCGCAGTTCAATGCTACTGATATCTCATTCTCAATTGACTGAAACAGGAAACCCGTGTTCGGTAATTTGCTTGGCGAGGGTGAGCCGTCAACCTGAGGGTTGGAATGTACTAGCTTAGATATGTGACTCCTGGTTTTCGCCAACTCTAATAAATAACTTTATCTTTCTTTCTGGTATAAATTCTGTTTCAAATGTGACAGGAACAAAGCCTTGTTTCGTGGATAACGGTTATATCATGCCATTGTTGGTCACGTCATTCCATTGGGACCATTATACGACGAAAACGTCAAGCAACAAGAATGCGCAAGGCTCTCCCAACATTTTACCAACTATTTATTGCTTAAACATGGGTAATGAGCTGAGATTGGCTTTTATGAGGCGTTGTGGAAACCTGATTCCTCGTTAACTAGTTGGCATGGAGGCTTTGATAAAGTAGAAAATCGTCCACGAAAAGCATGGTTCAGAGGTTTTGTTAATCAATACTTGTTATCGTGATGTCAAATGTGGTATCTACAGAGCATATATGCTAGGATCTCGGGAAGCTTTGTGGTACTTTCGTCAAAGTCGACTGCTTTAAGTTTTGGTGGTCGGCCTTAACCAGTCAAAGTAGTTCTCTCGTCGTGTATTTGATCAGTTATAGTTAGACATCACTCCTAGTTAAAAACAAAGCAACGCAGACATGAATGTCATCTCATTTTGAAATTGGTCGGTTCATCTGACAAAAGATTCGGTCAGGATTTGCAGGAATGCAAGGAGATTCATACCGCATCAACCTCGCTCCGATATGGGTCCTTTCATCAGTTCCTGCAATCCCATTGATACGATAGTCTCCTCATCACTTCAAAGGGTACCAGAAGCTTATTTTCACATGTTCTCCAAGCCGCAGGTTGCCAACCTTACAGGCGGTAACGTTCTCGTTGACACGTTTCATCAAGGTGCATCCTGATAAACCATCTGGTCAAGGCGGTCAGAATTTAGACCGTATTTATGATGGGTTCATGATAAGCTGTTGATTTATGAGAGGTTGATGTGACTGGTCACTGATATGAAACTACAAGGGATGACGGTCCGACAAGAAACTGACCTATCTTATCAGCTGACAGCTATGCAGGATCTCGGCGAGATTGACCAGGGTCGCATCTTGATATTGACATATGGCGTGACTTGGTTGATCCTGTAGATGAAGTTGCATATCCTATCGGGAAACTTACCGAATGATCTTGAAGCTCGGACGACAAAAGTATATATACATTGCTTATATTGCAAGCCGAAGCCATCGTCGAATTTGAAGACGCTCTAAGACGCATTGATCCTCAGTCGACTTGAAGCTATATATTTCGATGTGGAGTGGTTTTTGTAGATCACAAGAATATTTCTCTCGCTGGTGGTAATAGCGGTTCTGGCTCTCATAATCTGAGGTGAGTGAAGCTCATCTCATACATCGCGACATCATATGAAAGATTGACAAAATGTTTGAAATGTGATCAATTTTAGCTCACATCCACAAACAGCGGAATGAGCTTGATGCTAACTTTTGTCCCGCTGAATCAAACGCTATAAACACATTCTTTTCCCATCCTTTCTTCTTTCATCAATCCTGCACTAGGGTATTCGTCATAATCTCATAAATCCTTAAACAGCAGAAGTTCCATTCTCAGGAGTCTCCTCAGGCCAGACATCATAACCGAAGGTATCCTTCATGTTGACAAAGCGGGTATGTCGGCCCTTGGCAACACCCTGGATAGCCTCAAAGTCCTCGTCGGACAGGTTGGGAACCTGGAAGTTGCTCTCAATTCGAGAGGGAGTAGAGCTCTTGGGCAGAACGGCGTATCCACGTCGGAGACCCCAGGCGAGAAGTACTTGAGCTAGGGTGTTGCCGCTGCGGTCGGCGACGGCGTTGAGGGTCTCGTTGGTGCGGACCTTCTCACCAGTAGTGGGGACCTGGTTTTGAGAGCCGAGAGGAGAGTAAGCTGAGGGGAGGATGTCGTTCTCCTTGCAGAACTTGACGAGCTCCTCGTTGGGGAGGAAGGGGTGAATCTCGATCTGGTTGACAGCGGGCTTCACCTTGGCGAAGGCAGTAAGCTTCTTGAGGCCATCGACGGTCCAGTTGGAGACACCGATAGCCTTAGCCTTGCCGCTAGCATAGATCTCCTCCATGGCGCGCCATGTGGGTTCGGGGTTCTCAGTGAGATCCTTCTTGATGACGTACTTGCCATCAGGGCCGATCTTGGGCTTGTAGTCGTCTCCCTTCTCGGCAGCGATGGGCCAATGAACCAGGAAAAGATCGATGTAGTCGAGGCCAAAGTTCTTGAGAGAGTTTTCGAATGACCACTTAACTTCCTCAGGCTCGTGGAGGTGGTTCCAGACCTTTGTGCAAATGAAGAGGTCCTCACGCTTGACATCCTTGTTCTCGGCGAGGAAATCACGCACAGCTTGACCAACCTCACCCTCGTTGAGGTAGAACCAGGCGCAGTCGAGGTGTCGGTAACCGACCTTGAGAGCGCACTTGACGGCGTCGTAAGTCTCGCCCTTGGCGCCCTCGTTAGCAAAGGTGCCGAAGCCCATACCGGGCATCTTGACGCCATTGTTAAGAGTGAAAACGGTCTTGTTTGAGACAGCCATTGTGTAGATGTTGGAGTGAAGTTGATTGTGTGTGATGGGTATGAGAGTAGGTAGGTAGGTAATAGTGGGCAGCAGGAATCTAGATGAAAGGGTTTTAAAGGGATTACAACAAAATAAAATATCTCAATTGACGTCTGTTTCACTGGTGGAGATCAACAGTCAATGCAATAGGTACATGTCAGTTGCACAGCAATTGTAATGGCACGTTTTCATACTACTTGATGAGGTGGCTAATTTTCGCCGAGGCCGCGCGAGGCGAGGTTGATGAAAACAGAAGATTGGTCATTGACGTCATGTACCCGAATTGGGAACTTTCCAGAAAAGTTAAAAGTCATTATAACCATGCCAATTGCAAAAAAGAGGGTTCAAATTTTCACATCCAAAAGGTACATACAGTATGGACTCGTTCCGTTTTCTCGTGTTGATGTACCTTGGATCCTTGGCTTCGCTTCAGGTTGAGTGGTGTAGCCGGAGAGTTACGCTACGTGGACAAGGCTTGAGTCAGGGAAATGCAAGATAGCCACTCATGTCAACAAAAATTGAAAAGTAATCTTATCGCAAAAATGGAGCCGCAGTGGCGATCCTTCCAAAACGTTTCCAAAGGGATGTCGAGAGGCTGAGATAACTGAGTTAATACCCGCTCTAGCCGTATTCCTACAGTTACAAAAAGTAACAAGATCCACCGAAAAAGGGTCCTGTTCGGTAGTGGAGACAAGGATGATGTCAGAAAGTAACCCCTTGGCAACTTATGCAAGGCCATCTATTGTGCAGCTCCAGTTTATTTCCCGTGCAGAAACAGGCACCTCTTCTAAAAACTCCACTGCAAATCCACTTGGTGCGGACTCTTCTCGGAACAACCGCCCTATACCGGTTCGTTTAGAGCCAAGATACCAACGATAATGAGGCCTTTACTGAGGCATATCTTGTATCTCCTCGAATGGTGTAACTTGCGAAGAGGGGCAGCGGGGACAGTCTTGACACGAAACTCACGTCACTCGGTGCTACGTAGAAAAATGACGAACTTGGTGCCGACGGGAGGCTCAAAGTTTAACTCAAGACGTACCTAGGGGCCTGTACCTAGGGGCGTGTACTACAGATTAGGTACAGTGCAAAATATTTACACTGGCTGTCGCGGGAAAACGGGAGAAACGGTCTATTCCACCGCCTCAACGTGTCTACTTCCAATCCGTTCTTTGGTTCTCTAGCTCGCTTTCGTTAGATAACGGATATCCAGAGGGCATTGACGGTGAACGACCGAGATCCACTTCGGTAGCGCCGTTTGACCAAAATGTCAAGTCTCAAACGGACGAACGAAAACGAACAAGGACAGGACAAGATGATGATATCAACAAAGAGGAGGGCGAGTTTTCACTCTGCAGATACATACCTGTCACTGAGGTAAAGGAAAAAGATAGATAAATACGGAGCCCGCCCCATTGTTCAAGTCAATCTCGATCTATCTCATCATCTTCATCATACCCAAGCAGTCTTACCTTCACTCAACACTTGATACCCCAATAACCCAACCTACGACTGTCTTCTTTCCCTCATTCTCTATCTCTCTAACTCTATCTTCTCTTCTCCATTATGCCCGCTTACGACGACTCTGAACTTCACACTCCCAACTCCCCCAGCCATCTCCGCAAGATGTCCAGCATGAACGGTGAAGGTAACGGCGACAGCCTCGCCATCCCCGGCGACGATGCCAACGGTCCTCAGGAGATTCCCGCTACCCGATCTTCCATCTCAGAGGCTGCCAAGTACATGCACACTCTCAGCGTCTCGCCCTCAATGAGGGACCGACGATCTTCCCGAAACTCTTTCGGTACTGCTCTGCCTATCCCCCGCAAGCGCCAGTCGCGCCTCTCCTCCGTTCACCATGCCGACGGTCGCCCCACTCGGCCCGGTATGCCCCCGATTCAGCCTACCCGAGAGCTTCTCGTTGCTCAGGTCCAGGACCTCCAGGCTGAGAAGGTCGAGAAGGCCAAGAACATGGCTTTCGCCTTCGACATTGATGGTGTCCTCGTTCACGGTGACCGTTTGATCCCCGAGGGTAAGAAGGCTCTCGAGATCCTCAACGGTGACAATGAGCTCGGCATCAAGATCCCTCACATCTTCCTTACCAACGGTTCCGGTAAGATTGAGAAGGCTCGTTGCGAGCAGCTCGAGAAGATTCTGGGCAACCCCGTCAGCACCGACCAGTTCATCCAGTCTCACACTCCCATGAGTGCTTTGTCTGAGTACTACAGCACTGTCCTCGTCGTTGGTGGTGAGGGTTACCGCTGCCGTGAGGTCGCTGAGCAGTACGGCTTCCGCAACATTGTCGTTCCCAACGACATTGTCGCCTGGGACCCTACCATTGCTCCCTACCGTGTCTTCACTGATGAGGAGCGTGCTACTTCTCGTCCTCGTGACTTCACCAAGATTTGCATCGAGGCTATCATGGTCTTCTCTGACTCCCGAGACTATGCCACCGATATGCAGATCATCATGGACGTCCTTCGAGCCAAGAACGGTCGTCTCGGCACTGTCGCTGAGGACCCCGTTGCTGAGCGCGTTCCTATTTACTTCTCCCAGGGTGACCTCCTCTGCCCTACTGAGCACCCCACTCCCCGCATGTCTCAGGGTGCTTTCCGCATTGGTCTTGAGGCTATGTACAAGGCCCTCACTGGCGCTGACCTCGAGCGTGTCGTCTACGGCAAGCCTGAGCTTGCTACCTACAAGTACGCCGATGACGTGCTGACCTCTTGGATGGGTGAGCTCCACGGCGAGGAGAAGCTTCCCGAGAACATCTACATGATCGGTGACAACCCCGCCTCCGACATCATTGGTGGAAACATGTATGGTTGGAACACCTGTCTCGTGCGCACTGGTGTCTTCCAGGGCGGCGACAACGACGAGAACAACCCTGCCAACTTTGGTGTCTTCCCTAACGTTCTCGAGGCTGTCAAGAAGGCTCTCCGAGCTCAGCTGGGCGATGACTTCAAGTGCTTCTTCGATGAGAAGATCAACCCTGTTCTGCACGGCAGCCCCACTGACGCCGCTGCTGTCCTCTAAGCTTCTGGCATGGATAATTGTAACGCAATCTACGAAACTTTGTTTTTTATTGGCGTTTAGGTTGGGAAATTGAAAAGTCAACGAATTTGACCATGACTTTGGCATAGACCAGCGATAGAATCTTGATATCAATAGCATAGATTGAATTGGCCATGATGCATTCAGGTGGACGCACTTGAGTGTGTCTTGGAGAATTGCCTGGCGCAGTTTAATTGAACCAAATTCCGAATTACTACTGTACCCTGTTCTCAATGTGAATGTGTTCCAATCTTTTCATTGTACCTTAATTGATCCGTTACCGACTGCGCCTTAATTGTACCTGTTCGCAACCACCAAGAAAAATTCCTCCGATCGGCAGCGATAACCGCCTGGGCATCCATGTGCAGTACAAGGAACATGACAAGTTGGTGGTGATCTCGCTCTTGGCAGAGAATCTAGGTTCGGCACAAGCGGTAAGGGCAAGTACCGAACTCAAAAGTCCTGATCAGCGGGAAACAAAAACTTGGAAACCTACATAGAGATCAGCAAGCGATACAGATTTCTTCAACGACATGTTCTGCGACCGTTTTCGACGATCAAAGACCGTTCGCGAGCTTCAATGAGTAAGGTTTCCGTAGGTACCTGGAAGGCCATGGCGTCAGTGGAGTTTTTAGGGGTTGATCCACTGCAATCATGAATTCGAGCAAGTCTGCATGTGAAATGGATACGAACGACATCATCGTCCAGCATCATCCTTTGAGGCCATGCTTTTCGCTTGGAGCGATTGTTCTCAAGGTCTTTGACTCTTGAGTCCTCAGGCATCTAAGATTGAGTGTGAGCCATCTTGACAGACTGGAAATTGAATTACATGACAGCCCAAATTTGACGTAAGCTTACGCCCCAATTTTTAGACCAATCGCGCCCACAACGCGTCCACTTTGAAGCTATCGCGTCTCGCTATTCTCGCTGCGAGCTTTCGCGACTTTGAGCGATTGGGTTGAAACAAGGAGATTGCTTATGAACGACTTGATTGAGCATCTCTGACTAATGTGAAAAAGGCGAATGCGAATATTTGAGTATATAATCTGACATTAACAACAATGGTAGTTTGATTATAAAAGCGGATGAATCGTCATATCTTTGTGTATATCTCTACATATCATCATCCATCCCGCAATCTCATCAGTGTAATTGACATAAAATCACTATGGTCCGATTTCTTTCAACTCTACTCTTCGGAGTTCAACTCCTCTCGAGTGTCGCATCCCATTCAATCCCCAACATGCTTCCCAGAGGGAGTCAAAAATATCCCTACCCTATAATAGGGACTGATGAGCCTGCAGACTTTGCTACGACAGGCTATTTTATCAATCATTTTTCCATCAACACCCGAAATCTCACTGCCAGTGTTGACTTTTACTCCAAAGTGATCGGCTTACGCAAGATATTCACCATTCAAGTCAGCAAGACCTTTTCCATTACTTACATGGGACACGCACATGGAGGTCTGAACAATACCGGATATCAAACCGCTCTCGAGATGAATCGCGAAAAGAACAACGCCCAGGGTTTAGTTGAAATCATCTACGTTGATGTTCCTGTTCAAAACCTTGAATCATCCTCTCAGCTCCCCAACACATTTGGACATGTTGGTCTCATTGTGCCTGATATAGAGGCGGTTCAAAAAAGGCTGGATACAATGCCTGATGTTAAGGTAATGAAGAAGTATGGAGAAAAGTTCCTGTCCCTCGATACGGAGTCTGTGGTTGGTCCGGCCCTTGGGTTTCCTCCTGGAGTTGTTGAGCAATTAAGTCAGGAGGAGAGAGAAACTATCGTGAGAAACTTTGGGGCGCAGGCTGAACCTCTTATCTTTATTCTTGACCCTGACGGAAACTTTATTGAGATTCAGCCCCAGGAGGAATCTTCCTTGGTGTTGTAGTAGTCGAATCTGAGGAGTATAAGGATCAAGGTGTCCTTGGGGTGCTTAGTGGAAGCAAGTCTCATCTTGATCTGTATATAAGCTCAGACATTCTTAATACTCATTGGTAACAACTCTATCCTAAAAGACTTATGACATCCAAAGAGATAGTTGGACCAGGCAATAAGTACTTGATACTTTGGAGACTGGACCTGAGCACATGTCAATCGACTACCTATCCACTATGGGTCACGAACAATGATTGCCACTTCGGATCGAATCTAGCCGGAACCCCACGTGTTTCTGCGAGTTCGGACACTAGATCTTCTAATAATAACGCAACAGATCCAATGGTGGTCATTTAATATATTCCGTAGCTTCCATAGGTCGCCAAGAACTGTGCCCCTGCGTCTGTACCAAATAAGCTCCCCGTTGTCAGGTCGCGAGCTCCCCCGCAGTTGGGGTTCACAAGGTGGGAATAGCGACATCAAATTTAGTCTAACAACGGCAATTAATTATTAGATAAATCTACAATTAATTGAGATATGCCACGTTTCATGTGAAACTTTATCCATGTTCACAGAACACTTCTCAACACCATCACCTCCCGCAGAGCATGCCAGATCAGTCAGCCAAGACCCAACTTGGCCCCCAATAACAACAACACTGAGCCAGGCTTTCGGAACCGCCGATATTTCACCTCGCATAACCTCAAAAATAAAGACAAACAAGCGGTCAAGAGTGTACCAGAGACACGTAGCCATTGGAGTACTGCAGTTTCAATATGCAAGTACGCGGCAGATCGGACCAAGTTGGGGTTGGGCATTGGGGTTGGGCTACCTATTTGTTGGAGAAATGGTTGCATGAGCAGAAAAAAACATCGCAGCTTCAGAAAAAAGCGTCTTGCGATGAAAATGAAGTCATCAAATTGGCAGAGCCTCAGCTCTGCTCTATGGGCCGCCCGCCCCCTTAATTCTTGTCTGTTCTCTTGTGATCACTCATCAATGAGGCGGCCCATTTTGCAACTCTTTTGGAAGATACCTTTTTCTTCACCTTAATTTGGAGTGTTTCTGAGTCAAGACGTATTTGGTGGCATACCAAAGGGGGTAAGTAAGCCATCCCTTGTACTGCGCGAAACGGCCAACGGTTGTTCGAGAGGAGACAAACTGATGCGCACTAAGACAAACACCACCCTACCTGACGATCAACTGCCCACGATCTTGCTGTCGACATAGCCTTCGCGCCGCATCGACCGGTAACGGGACGTCCGTAGCCCGGCTTCGGTTCGGGAGCGGAATGATCGTCTGTAGGGCCTATCGCCCCCATCAACAAGGCCTTCGCAAGACATCGGCGGCGAACCCCGGAAGGGTCACTTAATATCGACCCCAAGCGATCGACCATCGAACAATATCTATAACCAATCGTGTGTGATAATGCAACCTACCACGCAACAGTCCGATACAACACAAAAGAAGCAATTCCTTTGTGTCGTCGCTGATAAGTATCCCAAGTTCTGCGACAAGACGTTCGTTAGCATTGAGAAGTTAAAGCAAGTCATGTCGACGCCCATCCATAACAATCGCTAACAAGACCAGTGAACATCTTAAACGATGTCATTCCCCCTTGTACTGGTGTAAGGACTGCTTGAAAAAGTTCAACAGTGCCTTAAGTGGCCACGCCCTGGAACTGACCAGGAAAGACCACGAGGGAAAATGTCCCAAGGTGCCGACTGAAAAGAACAAAACCGTCCGAGCCACTTGCTATGTCATCGAGGAGGAGTTGTACAAGCGTCTCAAATCACCTGGGTGGAAGCAAACACGTGTTGACCACGAACTTGACGCAAACGGCGGAAAGGAATGCGTGTCGCAGAGAAGCTGGAGACAGATTCGTGAAACAATCTTCCCGAGTCCCAGCACTCTTGTGGCCATGCTTGAGAACAGAAAGAAGGAAGGGATGTTCCTCTCACAGTTCGACCCAAACACCCATGTCCCAACCCAAGAAGAGACGAACCCGAGTTCATCTTTACCCACGACTGGTAGCGCGTCTCGGGTCATGACTATTTTGTCTGGGGAGACGACTACTGCTGAGACGTTACCTTCGACCGTTACTCCGGCAGTGGATGGGAAAGAGGACGCTCACAGCTATGGCAAGGGAGAGCCATTTGATCCAGAGCCTTCGCTTAGCCATGGGCCTGAACAGCTCCTCGAGCAGCCGTTCTTGGACACTGTGAGCTATGCGGGCCAATGGGGCGAATGGAGGAGTATCGAGGAATTCCCTGAAATCCTCAATGCTGAATTTAACGACGAATTTTTCGAATTCATCAATACTGATTTAATCAACTAAGAACATGGCATGGAAAAGCTTTGACCAGTCATACTGTACTTTAGGTTCTTGGATATTTGATTGCCTGACTATGAGGTCGGGTGCATGTTATAAGGAGGAGCATACTGATGGGACAAGATTGAGTGAGCGGACACGGCCCAACTTTATATACATAGATTGTTCATGACGGCATTGATGCCTTAGGAAGAATATATCAAGAATGTGCGACTTATCATGTTGTTTGCTTACTTGAGTGAGGCCAACCTGGTCATTTGGGTTGAAATAACTGGTCACAAGAGTGAAAATGATATGTTGTGCGTTAACCATGATCAACAACACGTCACAATTGAAATTACAATGTGTGACTAAGCTCAAATGTAATATGCTATCGGTTGGCTGTACGATATTCCGATTATTCTGGCGGTTATCAGATACATGACGGTTTATTGGTGCTCGTGAGTTTGTGAACGCTGCAGAGGTGAGACTGTTCACAATATTGTGCAACTATTACCAACTCGCAATCAAGTCTATTTAGATCAATATTTCTATACGAGAGTCAGGTTATATAAACGAATTCTAGAATTATATGGATACCGATTATCGGAGTTAATTCCGTCGAGGGCGCAATTGACACCTCTCAAGTGGGGCCTCTCATCACCCCAATCCAAGTCAAGGTTAACTCTACCTACTCCTCACGGCGTTGGAATCTGCATTTTCTTGTTATCAAAGTCAGGTAATCGCTACGCCCTTCGGATACATTCACCCGAAAATACACACACGACCATGGGAGTAGATACTGGCGATACGGAGCCTGCCCCTCACTCGGATGTCACCTCCGCTTCAATTGGTGGGGATTTGGGGTTCGCTATGGACGGCTTGGTTTTTGAGGCCAGTGCATTTGATGCGCTGGTGAATGAACCAATAGGTCAGGATACTTTGGATCATCATTCATTTCCTGAATTTACCTTTGATGATTTGTGGTCTGCGGATTTGGCCCAACTTCCTATTGCCGCAGACGACACTGATTTCATCCAGTCTGAGCTTGTCAGCTCCCATCACGAACAGCCTCAACTCCAAGGCTCCAATATACTACCACAAAATGGATCTAAATATTCGACACAAGGGCTAGAAAGTCTTATGCGAACATCTGAGTCTCCAGCATCAACTCAATCCCCAAATCTCATAGCCCCTTCTCCTCTCCCACCAAAGATCGGTCATCGATTCACACTCGATAGCATCCGTGCTTTGAAAGACTGGTTCTCCAGACATACAGATAATCCGTATCCGAATGACGAAGAAAAGACCATGTTGGAACAACAAACGGGATTGAGTCGAACGCAAATTACAAATTGGTTAGCTAATGCTCGAAGACGGAGACCAACTATGGATAGCGGTACACAAACCGGAAGATCCGGGAAAAGCCCATCTGATGCTTCTTATACACCAACAAGGGCTGGAACACCAATCCCAAGAAGGGCAAAGACTAATAGAGATATGAATCCGTTGCAACGGTGGGTTGACTCGCCACCAGAGAATGAACCTGCTGCTGTATCCGCTATTGAGCGAGCTATGGCCTCAGGGGATTTGGTATCTTCAAGTAAGGCAAATCCATACATGCGAGGTCATATCTGACAAAATACAGGAAGTAGAAGAGGCACCTTCTCGAGTGATGAGAGGGTATCCCGAAGACGTCGTCACAGATCAAACGCTAGCAGTCTCAATACATCGAGAAGTGCGTCAACAGACTCCCGATCATCACGCGGGTCTATCAGTGGAGCATCATCACATAGCCGTGGAAGGTCGATCCAAAAAAGACGGCCTCAAAAGACATCTCTCATAAAACCTCGACTTATTTTTCAATGCACCTTCTGTACTGAAACGTTTGGGCGGAAATATGATTGGCAACGTCACGAGAATTCTCTGCATTTGCCTCTCGAACGCTGGGAGTGTTCCCCGAATGGTCCAACAGCCACTCATCTTGATACGGGGCAACTCACCTGTTTATTCTGTGGTCAAGAAAATCCAAGTGAGGAGCATTTGGCAGCTCATAATCCATCCGCGTGTCAGGAAAGAGCATTCAGTCGAAAAGATCATCTGAAGCAACATCTGAGACTTGTACACAACGCTGGACTTACAGATCTCTCAACAAGGTTATGGAGGACCGCACAACCAGATATAATTTCAAGGTGTGGTTTTTGCCAAGCTACGATGAGTACTTGGCTTGATAGAGTTGACCATCTGGCGAATCACTTCAAGATGGGATGTACGATGAATAAATGGGTTGGTGATTGGGGTTTTGATGAGTCTGTTACTAAGCTTATAGAAAAGGCCTTGCCTCCATGTGAGTACCAGCCTTTGCCTTCAGACTTGTTGCTAATGAATATCAGATTTGGTAGAACTAGAACGTGGAACCCCGTTGCCATTCACAGCCAGCGGCAAACCACCTGATTCTCCTCGCAGTGCATACGAGCTAATCACTATGGAACTGGCATACTTTATATCAAATCATACGGACACTATCGGGGGTCTACCGAGTCATACGAGCTTACAACTTGAAGCATGTCGTATCATGTTTGCGTCCGAAGTGACGTTTCCAGAACCAGACGCAGACACTCAGGCGGGCTCTTTCTCCTGGTTCAGAGATTTGTTACTCTCATCTGATGAGATTTCTCAGCAGGCTCGTTTCTCACCTATTCGATCACAGAAAGAAAGTCGGCTTTCCGTACTCGGGATCAAGGGCAAAAATGCCTTGTTTGAAGACTGTGTGCTAGAAACACGCTTACAGAAATTCATGCATACCCAAAAAGCAAGAGGGGTTTTAGAAGTGTCAGATGATGAATTGCTAAAAGAGGCGGGAAGAATTATCTTGCAAATGGAGAGCGAGTTACAAACAAAGCCGGAGTATGTGGCTAACTGGCTAATTGGATTTCTTTACAAGTCAAGGGACTGGATAAGAGAATTTCGCCGGCGTGCAGACATGATACCGACAAATGATACTTGGAAACTTCCTTCACCGAGTCATATTCCATGGTCAGGAGAGCAGAGCACCCAGCCCCAAGCTGATCTATTCTGGGCCAGTGCATCTACAATGGGCGCAAACGACTGGGTTTTAGGATTACCTCACAAGCCAATCAATGGAAACATGACTTGGTTAACGAATGAGTCCGACAAGAGTACCAATCAAGTCATGTTCGATGCGTATCTTAATGGCTTCACATGGTTATGGTCAGATGAGAATTCACCACCAAAGATGCCCGAGACGACCCCAAGTCCAGGGGCAGAAGCTGAGTCGATACTAAGACCGAGTTGGCTTGGGCCGGGTATCTATGTCTTGAATGACCCGAATCATCTGCCATGGTTTGCTCGAGAGATGAAAAGATGGGTTAAAGCAGCCATGTCACCAAATAATCCGATCTGTCATATCCCTTCAGACGAAGAATTAAGACATCAAGCTCGATGTTTGCTATATAATGAGTGAGTGCAGGTTCTTCAGTCATATGAGGCATTTAGCTTACCATGTCAGTGATGATCCTTGGAACCAGACCCCAGCAGATAATGCTCAGTGGTTGGAGTTGTTCAAAAGAGAGATGGGGATAATATGAGATGAGGTATCGGGAAGCTTGCGACAGAGACCAAGGTATGCCACTACGGCCATGTCTGGTGCAATCATGGGTTGATAGGCTTCTGTGCACATAAAGAATGGTAGTGAACATAGGAATGTACCGAAGGATCCTTCAAATCCTTGCGAACTTGAACAAGAAATACTTCCACCTCTTCAGGTGTCCAACCCAAGCCTCGAGTCAATGGACCTATAGTGATGGCATGCAAACCATTATAGACGACACTCCTACTATAAAGTCCAGTCGTCTTTAGGTTCGGATCTTTAGGCCATGGACCAACTGGCACCTTTTTTATTTCATGGCGAATATTAACGAAGCCCGCGTCGCGTAGCCTGTCGGGATTCTTGGTGGAAGCGTGCATCTCGATGCCAAATTTGGCCAGGCCAGCTTCAATATTTGCTACCATCTGAGGTGGTGTAAAGTCAGGACGTAACGTTCCGTCGTCGCAGCCGTATGTCCATCTGAAATCGGGTAGTTCGATCCAGCCTCCTGGCTTTAATGCGCTGCGCACGTTAGCTGTGAGTGTTACCTCGGGCGTAACGACCTCACCTATAGATCTGCTGTAACAGAGCAGGCCAGTTCTTGATGGCGGTGGACATATTGCATAAATGAACTAGATCAATCGAACTCTCGGGGTATAACCATGGTGCTCCGGCGTCATCGACGAGGAATCGGACGTTTGGAGAAACCCAGGGGGGTTGGATTGGGTTTAGATCAATGCCGATGACTTCTGCGCTGGGATATTCATCACCCACTACACTGCCTTAGTACCAGTCAATAGATCACTGTTGAGTAACTTACTGTCAATGGCCCAGCTTCCAGTTACGGTTCCAATATCGATAATTTGTTGCGGACGGTCCAACGGCGCATTGTGTAGTCTTCCCCCAAGTAAATGAACCGCGGTCGTATGCTTCATGTCCTCGCGCTCCTGTTCAGGAACATCGTTAGGGAACTGGTACAATCCCTGTTTAAATTTGTGATATCGGCGACTATTCTCAAATTGGTAGTCTCGCACACTGGATGCTAGAGATGTAGTGTCTGTAGCGTCTGAGAGAGAGGAGTACCCATCATCGTCTTCGGGGTCATTGGCAGGAGATGGTGGATGATCGGGCTCAATTATAGATCATGCTGTGCTAGTTCGGAGACAATATTGGGTGGATTTATTGGTGTTTCTTCTGTATCTGCTGCATCTGCCATGTTGAATTGATGCTAGATGATGAAGTGAAGTGGAGTAAAGAGAGAGTCCGGGGAAGTAGAGTTCGATACCAGGAAAATGATGAGTTATATCCGATCCGTATCGATCGGGCGGGAGATCAACCACCGTGTCTCCGCTCCGTGAATACCCCACTTTGATGCCACTTGAGTGAGTCCCTTTTGTATCACTCACGTCTTTGTTTATTTGTTTGCTTGCTTATGCTGTTGGTCGACACGCAAACGAAGCAGCCACAACTAATTGTCATCTCTTGGTGTCTCCTATATACTTAATTGGTTGAATTCCATGGAACCCTTCAAGCTTTCCTTGCCCCACGGCACACTTGTGTCAGGAATCTCCAACTTTCCTAAATCGCCGCCCACCTTGAAGCATAGACCGCTTGTCGTAGGTCTTCATGGAGGCTGTTATACCAGCGAATACTTCGATGTGACGCCAGAATACTCAGCCAAGAACCTTAGTGAAGCGCTTTCGGTACCTTTTGTGGCTATTGACCGCCCTGATTATAAGGAGACAACACCCGTTGGAAGCATTCCAGAAGGATCAAGCTATCCAGAAGAATGGGGAAGGATTTTCCATCAGTCCATTCTTCCGGCTCTTTGGAAAGAGTTTGGCTTGGTTAACGCATGCACATGCATCATTCTGCATTGTCACAGCCTCGGAGCCAACGGCGCGATAGTTGCAGCATCCCTGCATGCAACCACTTGCGAGAAATAATATCCTCTTGGAGGGATAGTCATTTCCGGGTTCAGTTCTCTACTGAAGGATACAGGTTGTCATGTCTCTCAGCCCAATCCTCTACCTTCGTATTTAAGCATCCCTGTCGATATCAAAGATAAGACTTTACTTCTTCCAGGCACGGCTGACGAGTCCGTGTATGCCCAATCGGAGCGAATCGACCATGCTCTTCCGTTTGAGGAACTTGCTTCAATCAGAAAGTCGTGGCTGGGTGAGTGGAAAGAGAAATGGGGCGCGAATGTTACTGTGCCTATTATGTTTGTTTTAGCAGGGAGGGATCATTATTGGGATGCAACGGATGAGCATCTCAAAGACTTTGCGTCAGGGTTTGGGAATAGTAAAAGGGTGGATTTAAGTATCATCAAGGAGGCGCCGCATAACATCGAATTGAGTTATTGGGGACCTGGCTATTACGGAAGAGCTTTCGGCTTTGCGATAGAGTGTGCAACGTCGCTTGCACTTGCAGCAGAGGTCTAAGTTATTGGCTGAGGCATCAAAGGGCCCGCGCCTCCTCGAGTCCTTACTTGTTACCTTGTACGACCGTGGATTAGAAACGCTTGTTTTCACCATCTTCTCCTCTTCTCCTCTTTATTCTTCTGGCTATCACCACCAATATGAGGCCATATTCTACGGGCCATAGCACACACTCCCTATGAGTCAATCTTTCCCTTTTCTTTTCGGCAGTAAGGAAAAGAGGGCCGAACTCGGTCAGGCAACCTCCGCGGCCTGGGCTTTGCAGATGATGACCCTCTTTGATGCTTACGAATACAAGACAACAGCTCGATCACTTAGAAACGAGACTTCGTCATTCCAAGAACATACGCTTAAGGATGCGTCAAGAATCAAGAATGATATCATTGAGACTGTGACAAATCGACAACAATCATATGCATGACTTTATACTAAGACCAGATGGGTATGCAGCAACTATCATCGTGGCTGGTGGGCTTATATGGCTGGATAGGGGACGAGAAATGATAGATTTTGCAGGGCTGGCCATGCAAAACTGCAGCTCGCCGTGAGAGCTTTGTATTTGAGTTGCTTGGTTTTTGCTGTAGATCTGGTTTTTCCTTGGGCTAATAAGAATGTACCCAAGACAAACTTTGGAAAAGCGATCGAAGCTGTTGGCAAATCGGTACCTAAGCAAAGTCGAGAAGATGTTGTTCACTGGCATCTCAAAGACATACTGATTACAACCCAGAGAATAGAATTATCGCTTTTGATGGCTCTGGGGTAAATATTTCGAATCCAACTTCATATTACTTGGTGTGTTAATTTTATCATCATCGATAAACTTGCTATGTGAGCACATGTCGGGAGTAGGGAACATTCAAGATCAAAGGTTATAGGCTCGAATTGCCAACAACGATCGTGGGTCGATTCGCACAGCCCACACGTCCAGCAGGCTTGTGGTATTCAGCTTATTCCCCATTCAAGGCACTATAAAGTGATGTATGCACTGCATTAAGCTTATTTCTCACAACTTTAGCTCGCTAAGCATAATCTGACGCTTACATAAGTCAATGCCTGATATCTACCCTCCCGACCGAGACATTATTTGACTATCTGACCATTGCAAAATCAGCACCTCATCATGGTCGGGGTTCCTAGCAGCCGAGGCTGCAACTCTTTTCGAAAAGCAAAGAAAAAGGTAGGAGCAGAATTCCTGGATTTGAGGCATTACACTGATGATATCAGTGTGACCAAGCCAAACCAAAATGCAGCCGATGTACGAGATTGGAAATTCTCTGTATTGGAAGTGGAATAGTGCGCTTCAAATTTCAACAATACAAGCCCGAGGCGCAACTCATTACTCCTCCTTCTGAATCTCCAAGCAACGAGACAACTAGACTAACAGCAGAGTTCGTATCACTCATGGAGATAGAAGATGATCGATTTGGCTTTGCCGCATATGGTCCTTATTGGTGGGCAGAGCTTCCTCGTCGACTTGGTTCTAACTCTGCTCTTGATACTACGACATCTGCTACGATAGCGACGTTTCAGTCGGTCCGGATGAGAAGAACTCCTGATAAGAACGCATTTGCCTTATATGGAAAGGCATTGAGGTCTTTGCAGGAATGTTTGAGTGATGATGAGCAGCCTGTTATGATCAAGTTGGAGGCTGTTCTAATGATGATGCTGTGTCAGCTGTGGATTGATAATAAGCACGCCAATAAACATCGAGGTATGATTGCTTATTTGTTGAAGGAAGCTGTCTCACAGGGAGAAATACTTCACTCAGGCGATATACGAGCCTGGTGCTTACAAGCGGTGCGTCAACTGAGACTTTTAACTGGATCTTACTGATGATGGGAACCAGATTTATGCAGCTCTCTGCGATCCAAAAATTGAACTTGGTTTATGGTTCTGGGATGTTGCTGTCCAAGACACAATCATGACAAGACCATACCACTACGAGCAGAACTTATACTGTTTCGAACTCGGAGCCATAGGAGATTTACCAGTCTTTCTCAGGGATCCAGAAAGATATCTCTACCAGTTGAAATGCTACTACAATATGATATGCCAAGAACGGCCTACTATGCGGAAACTATACGAAGAAATAATGCTAAAGGCGCTCTCGTCAAACTCGACCACTGCTTCCAGGATGAAGGCAGTAGAATACGCCTCCGGCCATGCAGGTCTTCTTATCCAAGCAGCACTTATAGGTCCTACACTCAACCCTTTTGGCGTTGTTACAAATTACACGCAAGAATCTCATCAGGTGTGTGATGAAGTTATTCAACTTGCTCATCAGTGTCAAACGTTTAGACCCTGCGGGGCGTCATATGTCCCTCAGGCTCTTAAGCTAGTCTGGGCGTCTTTGGACGATGGGTATAGACATAATGAGCTTGAGAAGCTGTTGGACTTATATGCAAATGATGTACAGGGAGCGAATTACTTGGAGGAAGCTAAGTTGATGAGGAAAAGGTTCGATAACTTGGGATGGAGTAATGAGAAAGGGGGCCTGGGAATGGGACAGGATGAAATGCAAGATGTCCCGCTTTGTGTGATATTATGAGATGGGAACACGAAAAAGCTTCAAAGGATTGTGACAAGATTAGGATATGCTTAGTCCCAGACAGGCTACGATGACTTCAACCTCGTCAACGCAAATCGTTCAAGTGATGGAATGATAATCATCCAGGGTAGCTGCTTTTTAAAACTGAAGCTATTTTCGGCATCCACCAATGAAAACAAGCTTGGATGTCAATTTGCAGGCAATTATATAGCGCCTATTATTATTTATGCATCAAAATACGCAACAACTCCTTCAATTTCATCAAGCTGAAGAAAAAGCACAAACTGCGCATGACTTAATCTGCTCTTGCCACTTGGCAAATCATTCCTCGCGCAATGCATGCCCAACTTGTTATCGCGACAAGGGTCTTTTCAGCTCTGCGTAGATCACAAGGTGATCCTTGTCGTTTCCGGTGGAACATGGTATGAATGTTTGCGCTCTAACAGCGATCGGGTGAAGTATGGTGTGCGGAAGATAGTGCTGTATCTGGGTTCTGTGTCAGCCACACCGCACTAGAATGGCTTGTCTGCCCCTCTAATTGATTTGAATGAGTTGTTTGGCCTTGGCGACGATTGAGGTAAAGTCTTGAGGGAATGGATTGATGCCGGGGATGGAAGAGCTCCTCGACCATACATCGGGATTCTTGTAGTCTACATAATCACCTTGACAAGGCGTAGACAGCAACATCGGGTAGGGTAGTAGCATCATAAGAAGCAAGCATTCTCAAGTGACCCAGTTATCTTCACGGTAATTACAACCACCAACTAGCAACCTCTGCAGAGTACTGATCATCCATCTAGCGCTTCTCGTAGCTCCTCTTGGCTCTCTAAGCCCCTGTCGTGGCGGTTTCGAGTGCTAAATGCTTGGTAGTTAAGCTTAATTAAGGTGCCTGGTGATGTGAGTCTCCCTCGGATAGCCCTACGTATTTCAAGACCTTGTCTCCCCAGCCCAGCTCTTTGTTTCTGCCTACTTCTTCCCACTCCTACTCCGTTAGTATCTACTCGCTACCATTAACGCGACATCCATATCTCTTCATGGCCGACAAGTCTACCAGTCCTCCTCTAGCATCCGACGTCCCATCCACAATGGCAACCGAAAAGCAATCCTCGGGCTTTCTCAAGTTCATTGCGTTTCTCGACCTCTTCGTCAAGCTTGCCATAGCGGGCGCACTCATCGGCATTCTTGTTGTGATGGTCCAGTTCACCAACAAATTCGAGAAGTTCTTGAACGGCGATCGGTCGTTCCCAATTTACATCTCAAGCAGCCAGGCCCTACGTGTTGTGCCGGGATCTGCTTCTCCTTTCGACTTTCGTATCACCAATAACGCGAATAATCCTGCGTGGTTCAAGGTGGATACTTAAACCATGGAGACAGTTGAGAAGGTTGGCATATTAAGGTATCGGGTGGTGTTCTGCTGGAGTTGGGTTCGTTTCGGCCGGTGGATGGGTTGGTCAGTGGTTCTAGCCTGAAGCGTTGATTAATGTCATTCTAGTGGCGTGCGTGGTATCGATACTCACCTTTTGTTACTTCGCAATCAATCAATATTTCCCTGTCGCATTAATCATGATCACATACTCCAAGAAGTTCATGACCACAAAACCCAAAGTGGCGGCGCGGGACGTAGAACACACGGCACAGCAGCGATTGAAAGGACGGCAGCAATCTTGCAAAACAATGAACTGTATATAGCAAAAAACACCATGAACTAAATGCGAGCTATAAAATAGTCTAAGCAGATCAAATGCGAATGTCTTCCCATGCCGTAGTTAACTAACTGATATTCTTCATTTGCGCCGGTCTCGTCTAGAGGGGTACGGTACCAACCCAACTTGATCGGGAAAAACCGTTGATCCCGGTAGAGACTTTTGAGGGATACACGTGATTACCCGGAAGCTCAACGTGCACGGCCCCACATTCGGTCCCAGAATTTGAACACCGAGAACGTGAAAAAAACGCCATTATAAGGTAAAGTAACATGAGTTTGTCGTTGTCGAATATCAAAAGACGCCGCTAATGTTCTTTTCCCCGTGTGTTTAGTTTATTGTTGTATTGGGTATTTGTTTGGCTTTGTATTTGTCTTGGTTGTTGTCGCGCTGCTCCCCGAAGTCGGCCTCGCTCAGGCCTTCCACGCGACAAGGTTGCTGAGAAGGCCACGGACACTTTGTCGGCTTTCTTCTAGAACAGCGGGGTTTTGGGTTTGTCCAACCTTAGACTCGACGGCCGTCAGGACGCGGATGTGCTCCTTCTTGAGTTCTTCGAAGCCATCGTCCAGCTGCTTGTGCCAAGGATACAGAACACCCACCTGGAAGCTGAGTGCCGATGTAGCGATGACAAAGTTGGTGACGGGAAGGGCGCGAGCGAAGAGCATGGTGACTGATTTGAAGGAGTTTGTTTACTAACTTGTAAAAAGTAACTGACTTGAAGAATGTTGAAGGTGAGTTGGCGACAGACGGGGGAAGCAAACGCAACACTGACGACGAAAAAAATAAAAAAGAATGAGGAATGAAGAAGACGAGAGAAATAAGCACACAAAGTTAAAAAGGAGTTCCGGCAAAACGAACAACAAAGAGAATCCCCGCATACGTACGTGACATTCGGTTCGGTGTTGCCCAATCTAACCAAACAGGCAACGCTTCCATAGGGATAAACAGGAATCAACTGGCTGGGTCGTGTGAGGTGAGCCAGGATGGTCTCGACTCTGACAAGTCAGCTTTTAATGGAAATCGGGCCAGGGGGTGTCAAATGAGAGGGTCTGTCCTGTCACCCGAACTCCGGATTCACATGTCCGCGGTCGCAACTTGTCAAGAGAGTTTGACATTTGCCACAACTTCGTGATTCCCCACATTGAGCAGGGATCATGAGGCTTGAAGAAGTCACTTGCTTGGAGTTCATCGACAAAAGTTGGATTGAACTCTTTTGAAGAGGCCGCCTCTTTCGACGTTCTTTGACATTTCGCTTAATTGGATCGGACGTTGAATTAATTGAACTGTGCTTCTACAGGCCTTCTGGACCTAACCGCCGTTACCCGTTGGTGGAGTCGCTAGGACAGGGCTTCCACGTTTTTCGGGCAGGGCTGCATCGGTTCGCCGATTATGTCCCCATTACCGGATTGATGCCGGGGGCATGACATCTCCCGTATCCGTATCCACCTCAAGATATCTACCGTGTTGTATCCATGTCCCCCGGGTCGTAGATCCCGGAACCTCCGACCCAATGCTCCATCGTCAACCCCGACCGAAAGTGAGCGGCGATGTGATCAGTCCGTTCTCCCCAACTGCCCATAACGACTTGGCAAAAGCCGCACTTACTTCGAATGGTATCTTGTCGGTGTTGGAGCAAACTGAGATCCGGTTTCCAGCCGTCCCACTTGCGACATCCATGGAACTTAATTAAATGCTGCCACAGATGGTCTTTGCGCGTGAATTTGCGTTCTGAAACGGGCCGTTCAGCGCAGGTGTCGAATTCATGAGCTTGAATGTGTTCATCACTGGGCGAACTCTCTCCACAGAAGAGGCATTGTGGACCATCTTCGCTCATGCGCCAGACTAAAAAGGATTGGTCTGGGGTGACAGGTAGCGCGCATATCCATGAGTCTAGACCCGGGAGATGAATCGATCGCTCATGGCGAACCCAATCATACTTTTTCTTGAAGCTTTGTCGGCAAAATGTGCATTGGAACGCGACAAACTTCTTAGTCCTTGATCTTGAAGATGTAGTCCTGGACATGGAAGGTCCTTCTACTACCGAGCTTCCACCAGAGGGCGAAAAGAAAGCCACATCCCTCGAGCGGAATGAGTAGCATGAGGACGCTGAATTGGATGAAGCATCTTGAAGAGCAGAGTGCCAAAGAGAGTCATTGCTCGCAGATGATCCAGGCCCATCAGACGCACCTACATCATCACTGTCCAACGAACTCTGGCCACTGGACTGAGCAGCCAGGGCGTTTTGAATCGCTGTTGCTGAAGCTGGCTCCTCGTCTGGCGGAGAGTTCTTCCAACGATCCATGGGTGACATGTTCTTTCGGAGATAATGTGGCATGGGGGACCCCGGTGCAAATCCTTGGCGACCACGGCCAGGCGATGCCGAGTATGTTGATGAGAGTCGATGTCGTCGTCTGGTGTTAGCGAACCAATTGACGACTTGGCTTCTGCTCAACCCTGACTGTTGAGAGAGGCTGACTTTCTCCTCTTCTGATGGATATGGATGGTCGAGATTGGATAGGTACCAATTGCGTAGTACCCTTGTCTTTCGTACTGACCGAGTATTCGCCCTCTTCCCAGAAAGTGCTGCAATTGAGAGACCCTGCGATGGCTGGCCTTCCTCAACTGTCGCAGGAACGCCAAGAATGTTGTCCTCACTGACCCCATGAAGACGACCGATAACAGGCTCCGATGTCTCAAAAGCCGAGGGTTTCCTCTTTTTTTGACCAGCCAAACTGCATTCGCGGAATAAAGCAACACAGCTGGAGCAAGATTTCGTTGGATTTGGGTTTGCAACAGTTGTTTGCAAGATGAGACATTGCAAGCGCGTCCTCCGGCAATTTGTGCATGGCACAGGTGGTCTGGAAGCACCATTGGTGATAAAGAATGTGTCAATAGTGGTCATGGGCGTTTTGATGGGATCATTGGTTGTTGGTAAAGGCGTTGTGATTCCCCAATCTGTTGCAGGCTGATTGAGAAACGAGAAATCCTGATTGAGGTCATCCGCGGGAGTGTCGGATACTGCTTTGGCCTGCTGAAAGTCGGCATTCCAATCAATCTGAGGGGCTGGAAGTTCTGAAGTTGGAAGATTAAAGGTATCCTGAGGGTTGATGGTCTGTAGAGTTGGGTCCATCTTCGCTCCCTCTGTCAGCGAATTTGATGAGCTTCTCGATTGAGGGGCCAAGTCGTCGAACGGAAGTGTCAGAGCAGCGTCATCACCACCAGTGAAAAGAATGTCATCGAGGGAAAACTCCATTTTGGCGTTGAGCTGAGGGCGAAGGCCTCTCAACGTCGACTAGAGATTGATGAGGATGCATGTGAGAGGATGTTAGAGTGGAGTTTTTAGGATGGAAGTTGTGATAACGTCACGCGGAGAATTGAGCGCCTCAAGCGATGTCGGGTAGGCTTAGTCACAAGCGCCCATGTATTGAGAGCGCGCACCGCTTGTCTATGCATTCACGTAGTAATTCTTTGGTGTTTTACTGCACAATTCTCGTCCTCTCTGTACGAAGCATGCTTACAAAAACCGACGATTTTATGGTTTTGCGCACGTCCTCCTATTACAAGGTTTTGTGTCGCTGGCTACAACCGGAAAAATAATTAGAGGGCGCTCAAGACTCCGCTATCTAGATTTTGACCACTGGAAAAGAGGAACATTGGTTCACCACGGCAACAGCGTTTTCAATAGTTATGAAGTGACTGGACCAGAGAATTGTAAAATGCACCGGCGGTTAGGCCCGGTCAATACGCCGCTGAAGTCCCAGCGCTTGAATGCAAGGTGGCAGTGGGGTTTGAAGTAATTCGCAGCGGTCAGACCTTATTCCAACGGCAACCCGTTAGGCTTCAATTGCGCCCTGTGAGACACATGGTGGCTGTTCAATTGAGTGACCGATATGCGGACCGCTTAGGTTCAAGCTGCAGAACAGTCTGGAACGCGTAGAAATGTTCTTTATTCCCGATCAATCCCCCAAGCCAAGAGCTCTTATCTGATTCGTCACAACTCTTCCTGGATGGGCTGGGCCAGCACTGGTATCGCTTACAAGTCAACGCCTATCTTCCTTCATTGGTCTACGTTTATGCGATGGAGTTACAACACCTCCCATTCTGCTTTAGAAAGATGCTCGCCACAGAGACCGAGAAATTTAATTACAGGCAGAGCCATGAAGCGTAGGCGATCATTAAACATATGTTAAACATGAGGCAGTACAAACGCAGGCTGCTGCTATCTGCGGGGTCAATGGCTGTACCCAGAAGGCGCATCACCAATGTTAACTTGGGCGCAACTCTCTCTTCTAAGTTATAAAACATCCAATATTTTCCAAACAAAAATAGTTCCTAGGCATATCGTATCCCCCCAAGCTCCCATAACTAGTCTCTCATTCCATATCGTCACTTCGCTGTAGGTGGCAAGCTTCAATCCATCTTCAGACATCATCATTTAGCTCTCATTAAGCTACCATGACCACCCGTCGGCACGTCCACTTCAATTCAAAAGCCAAATCATGGACTTCGCCTGGGTCAGCCTCTCCAGAAGCCATTGATATCTTCCACAAAAGCCTCCCCAATTATGAGCCGACACCCCTCGTCAGTCTTGACAGCCTTGCCAAGGAGATCGGAGTTGGTGCAGTTCATGTCAAAGACGAAACAAACCGCTTTGGTCTCCCTGCGTTCAAGATTCTTGGAGCTTCTTGGGGTGCATTTCGGTCTATCACAGAGAAACTTGGGCTACCTCTCGACTCGGACATTGACGCTGTTCGCGAGAAAGCCAAGGCCTATCAACTGACCTTGTTTGCGGCGACAGAGGGAAACCATGGTCGAGCAGTGGCTCGGATGGGTGCCATCTTTGGCATCTCGGCTGAGATTCATGTTCCAGCAACTATGCATCCTTCAACGGTCAAACTGATTGAGTCTGAAGGCGCGAAAGTCGTTATGTCTAAGGGTAGGTATGAAGACGCAATGCTCGAGGCAGAGTCAGCATCCAAGCATGAGAAAGGGATCATGGTTCAAGACCATGCATTTGGTGACTATCAGATTGTTCCACAGGTAAGCCATACTGATTTATTAAGTATCTTCTCGTCTAATCTTTTCGCAGTGGATCGTTGATGGTTATGGTACCATGATGCGCGAAGTTGACAGGCAACTTGGCTCGACAACCGCAGACTTAGTCATCGCTCCCGTCGGTGTTGGCTCATTCGCCCAGTCTGTAGTCTCTCATTTCAAGAGACAAGGTACATCCACTTCTGTGATGACGGTTGAGCCCGACACGGCAGCTTGTATTTGGAAGAGTCTGGAGAAGGGCGACTTTACCGAGATCCCAACAACTGGTACCATCATGGCTGGCCTCAATTGCGGAGCTCCATCGACCATCGCATGGGACTTGATCAAAAATGGTGTCGATGCAAGCTTGACTGTGTCGGACTACGAAGCTCATCAATCTGTGCTGTATCTGCAATCGCAGGGTATCAACGCTGGGCCTTGTGGAGCTTCGACGCTGGCTGCGCTGAGGCGACTCACACCAGATGACAAGAAAGCTCTTGGTCTAAGTGGGAAGTCCACTGTTGTCCTTTTCTGCACAGAGCGCAATAGAGACTACGAGATTCCTCGTGATGTTTCTAGCGGCGACCCAGTTGTACTCACCCAGAATCTTGTCCAGATCAATTCGGCAAGTCCTGATCTAGGCTCAACACCTGGACCAGGAGAGACAGTCATCGCTCGCTACGTCGCTGCCTGGTTAGAGCATCGTGATATTGAGACACACTGGGTCGAGTGCACAAAAGGTCGACCTTCAGTTGTCGGTGTCGCTCGCGGCTTGGGTGGGGGAAAGAGTCTGATGTTGAACGGGCACATCGATACTGTGACTCTAATGGGATACGAGGATGGCCCATTGAGTGGCAAGATTGTGGATGGTCGTCTTTATGGCCGTGGTTCAGCTGACATGAAAGGAGGTGTCGCTGCCGCTATGATCGCTCTAGCTAATACCAAGAAGCTTGGTCTTCGAGGCGACGTGATCTTCACTGGCGTCGCTGACGAAGAAAACATGAGCAAGGGAACGGATGATATTCTTCGAGCCGGGTGGAGAGCAGACGCTGCTGTTGTATCAGAGCCGACTAATCTTGGCATCAGCCATGCGCATAAGGGATTCTGTCACCTGGAGATAAAGGTCCATGGATTGGCATCCCACGGCTCACGAGCAGATCTGGGCATCGATGCTATTGTAAACGCTGGTCACTTTCTGGTAGAGTTCGGTCGGTATGCGAAGCAGTTGATGGAGAGGAAAGGTGACGAGACACTTGGAACGGGAACTGCCCATGCGTCAATCATTTCTGGTGGAGAGGAGGCTTCTTCTTATCCTGCGCAGTGCACGATCGTCGCCGAGCGTCGAACTATACCTGGAGAGACCAATGAAGTTGTTCAGAAAGAGTTCGATGACATGATTGCCAGAGTGGCTAAGGAAGTCCCCAACTTCAAGGCGGAGGCTAAGATCTTCTTCAGCCGTCCACCTCAGTTCACACCTGTGGACCATCCATTCACCCAGTTGCTCTCCAAAGTCGCAAGCAAGGCTATTGGCAAAGAAACAACAATCTGTGGCGCGCCGTATTGGACCGATTGTGCTTTGCTTGCTGAGAAGGGTATCGTTTCGCTTCTGTGGGGGCCCAATGGAGACGGGTTACATGCCAAAGAAGAGTTTGTCGAGGTGAAGTCGATTGAACAAGTGACAGAGGGTTTGACAAACATGGCGGTTGAGTTCTGCAAATAACAATACATCCTGGAAGGGATGTTGCCGGATGTTTTATTGACCTTAGCCTATGTTTAGGATACCTTTAGGATAACTTCAGGATAGCTTTAAGCGAGGTTATGCAAACTTGGGATGATAAGCTGATTGTTGCCCAGTTGTTCCTGGTACACAAACAAATCTGCAGTTTCACTACCTGGGTCTGCGTGGTCGACGCAACGCTGACGAACGCTACAAGCAAGAGTGAATGTCACTTTCAACAAATATCAGCCACAGGAATTCTTTTGTATTTAAACATCAACTTCCCACCTGAGATCGATACTTCCACAAGCTGTCATTTGGCCAATAAACTATAGAATTATAGCCCGAAGGTAGATAGATGCTTATTCTCCTGTGAGCCCCATGTTACACAAACAACTTCTGCACTGTTTTTCTGCAGGAATTCGACCTGGCAAACACTGGTAAACACTACTGGTAATAGTATATATAAAACGCGGTAAAGATTTCCTTTTCCATTTAGTCTCAGTCTGGAACCTTCTTCCTTCCATTACATTGCATGCCTTGTCCGCACACCCATTCGCTTGTTTCATGCGTGTTCATTTTGGCCAACAGACCAACACTCATCAAATCCCGATACATATACTGAAGACTGAGACCCGGAGACTTGGGAGATCAGATACAGTTCAGATTGTGATAGTCCGACCACGTTTCATCCTTGGTTTTCACGCGTTGACCATTCGGCGACCCTTTGAGGCTCACTGGCCTGGATGAGACGGAAAATAACCCACACACAAAGATTCCGTCGACCCAAATCCTAAGACTTTAGGTAAGTTATCCTAATCCTTATAGTAATCTTACCTAAGCCTTACCTAAATGTCAGCTAAGCTCTGTAGACCAAGATGCTGCCCAACGCTCTTGTTGGCAACATCCAGCGATACAAGCAGGACACTGATTCAGTTGCTGCCTGGCTAGCTTCAACCGCCAAACGATGCCGCTATCAGCCAACTGCCTCCAAGCCAAGGGCCAGGGGACTGGATGAAAGCTTCACAAAGGCTTCTGGGCGTCTGAAGGGAAAGGCTCGCAAAGAGGCAAAAAAGAAGCAGCAGCAGAAGTCGGAGCATCAAGGTCCCGACCTTGGCCCGAAGTACACTGTGGCCCTCAAGGATTTTGTGCCTATGGCCGAATGCATCGCAGCATGCCAAAAGCCAGCTATCTCTATCCCTAGCACTCTCGCCACCACGATGGATCGTGTCATTCATCTCAGATCTTCGTTCAAATACCGGATGATTGAGCATGGAGTCAATCCCGACGATGAAGCTGACCAAATGCACTGTCACTTCGTCAGTGTACTTAAAAGGGTCAGAGAAATACTTCGCCCAAAGATGAAGATTATCACGGATCCCTCATCCATGGAAGCGACTCTTTCCCGAGGATTTAGTCTGCTTCAAGTGCATGAGCCTTCTCAAGAGTTCTTGGACGCTCCCAACATCGAGCGGCCACAAAAGACTCAGGATGACACCACCGTCTATGAGGTAGAAGCTCAACAGTCACTTGAGGATGCTCTGGCCATGTGGCATCTGCTCATGGGTGATGCCAACAAAATTCGAACCCAGATTAACTGGGCTTGGAAGGGCTATCGAGACGAAGAATTCGACATCACGGCCGCGGCGGTCATGACCGACACTGGGATACATATGATCAGAGATCTTGTAAACCAGTCTTCCGAACTCTTCGACAAGCATGGTGGCTTCCTTCAGATTGCCAAGACATACTTCACCGAGCGGGCCATCCAGAAAGGCTTCTCCTCAGAGCAAGTCAACGAGTGCTGGAAGGATGGACGCATCGACGCCAGACTCTTCAAGCTCTACAACAAAACCCTATGCCATGCCCTCAACTTGACTGAAGCCCTACCTGCGATGGTCTCTTCAGATGAAATAATTGTCACCCGTGGAGAGATCTGGAGTCAACTCAAAGATCTCCGCGACATACCAATCAGGGATGGCAACAAAATGGAGCTCTCTGAGGATCAACTGATGACGGTAGATTTCTGGATCGAAGCCATTGGCTTCGTGATAAATCGCACGCTATTTCCAGTCTTTGATGAGTTCACACGGTGTCTTATCGACGTTCGAAAAAGTACAAAAATCACTCTTGAGATGGCTTTTGCTACTCAAATCCGTCTCGACCTTTACTACCTTCTGCGGGAGAAAGCACCACAAGGCTTTGTTGATCTCGCGAAGCATGTCAAGCATATGAAAACGCAGTTGGTGGCTTTCAACGATTCGCTTCCAAAGGCAGACACGCCATTCGCCACTGAAGACCAGCAAAAGGTTGTCAACAACACAATCCGCTCTTTCGACCTTTTTCTGGAAGACGATGGACCTGAAACGCGATGCAACCAGGAATCGTTAGAAAGAATCGGGGTGCCGCACGTCGAGACGCACAAGGCCCTCAAGCTTTCGCCCATTCACTCTGGTATCTGTCTATTCCATGCCAGAACAGACATGTCCAGGACCACATTCGGGGCTGTCAAGCATAGTGGAATTCTGACATCCATGACTCACCTTTACAACGCCGTGAGGCAGATGAATATGCTTGAAGCACCTTGGCCGGATATGGAGGCTTTTGAAAGCTGTTTTGAGACTCTTGACTTCTTCCTTGGAGGAAAACCAGAGGGTCAGCATGAGTTTTCGAAACGCTTGCTCATCCAACTTGGCGCACCATTGACTAGTATAATCCCAAGCAGAAACGGTGGCTTCTCTCGAAAAGAATCATATTTTCGATCGCGAATTCATGGCATGAACATCAACACTCCCGTTTCGTTCAAGTACGACGATATTCATATACGTCGCGAGGGAGAAATCAACCTCTCCTGGGAGGAGTTGAGCGACATCCTTTCGCTGTGCGAGTATAAAGAGACCACATCTGACGATGGAAAGAGGGTCTTTGGCCCAATGGGCGTTGAAGAGAAGAGGAAGCTGAAGAAATATTTACTTCGACCCAAGTCGAAGAACCCAGGCCAAGTATCACCTCTTGTGCCGGAAGTCCTCCTGAGGTCTTTCACTCTTGCTCTGGCAGCAGAGGCCAGGAACTTGGCATTTCCGTACATGGAAATGTACAACGTGTGGTTATCTGTCCTTGCAGAAATCAAAGTCCGATGCACCCCTTTGCTAGAGTGCCTGCCTACTCTGAAAATTGATCCAGACGAACACCTGAACAACATCCTGCTGCATCTCATGAGCTTCGCGAGTGAATATAGGTTGCCCATACCACTCTTCGAAGCTTCGTGCGTGATGCGAGGGCACGCAACAGGCACTCGTGGATCGATGATATCTCGAAGAATTGCGGATGTACCGGGATTTCTTGAACCGAGACAGATACCTACTTTGATCCCTTGCAGAATGTACCGCAAGAAGTTTGTGGATGTTAGTGCTGATTTCAGCATTGACTGGCAACGGATCGACATCAAGATGATTGCACGATCTCCTTCTGGAAGAAGAGGAATGGCTGTGGATCGGGACGGGAATCGATTTGCTTTCGATCTCACCAAGCTCAAGCAACCGGACGATGGATCTCATGCCGCTGGATTCGTGGTTACCTCGTCTTAAAGCCTAAACCTTAGGATGACTTTACCTAAACCTTAGGCCTAAAGAGTAGGATAGCTTGACCTGAAGCCTTAGGATAGAGAGATTAATATAACTTTGCCTAAAGTTTGGTGGCCTAAAACCATGTCAACATGATCTTGGTGTGTCGATTAATTCCCGACCCGCATATCTAGGTTTTGCGGGCTCAGTAAGATTACCACGATCTCATGTAATGACCTGTGGCAAAACGGAGTTCTTCATCTAAATTGGGTGAGAGCCGGTGGCGATTATTAGGAGTAAGCATGAACAAGCTTTCTGGACTCCCGGTGAGTGCACTGGCAGACTGGGCTCGATGAGGCAGCAAAAAGAAAGGGAATGATGTTATGTAACAGCAGATGTACGATGCATGCTTACGAAAGATGCATCAGAGGGAGGATGGGAGGTTACACTGGATTTGCGGTTTGGAATCAGCTGAATTGAATCTTGACAAGGTGCATCCAAGATACCTTGACCAGATTATGGAACAGGCAATTGGCAGGATGTTGGATGTATCAGTATGAGTCGAAGTGTCAGATCATAAAGTATCAAATAATACTTTTTATACAGATGCTGTTGGTGGCTTGAAAAGTGTGACAATTGTAGGCGTTGTAACTTCGTGTTGAATGCTGCAAGGAGGCACGTGTGTTGCATTGTGATTTCGAGCTGAAAAGTAAGCAGCAGTTGTTGCATGATGATGGCTGAAACATTTACCTAAGTTTAGAACTGTTGGTATAATCAGAACCACTCTTATCTCACCTAAGTTTACATGCTGGTTCAAGTATTCCTTAACGGATAAAGGACACCAGGGTGCAGCCCCGCAAGCATCTCTAAAGAGAAAGGTTGTCATCATGACCCTTGTATCAATATCAATAGGCGATGGCACCCTGCGCTCTGCAATCACTCTTGAAACGCAACGCAACGTCGTGATACGATGTCAGATTTCACAGATTGAGATGAGATTTTGTCGTAACGATGCACACAACCAGAAACAGAAGAGATAGATTGGGTGAATGAGTGATTGCTTGTTGGTGACATTTGTTTGCGGGGAAAGCTCTTTGTTTCACTCTGATGTAACCAGAGACAAAAGAGATTAGAGCAGGTATCAGGCTGGTTACACTAAAAGCAAGCCAAGGTCGAGAAAATGCGAATAGCTTCAAGTCAACGGGTCAAGGGACAGGTTCAACGTAGCACTTGGAGTAGCAGCCGTTATCACAAGTAAAGCGGAAGATGGCAGCAATTGGTGATAAATGGCCGCATTGCAGCCGTAGGTTGTTGCATGGCATGTTCCACAAGAGTCTTGTCCTGTCAGAGTCAGACTATCTCCCTATCGGAAGGTGAATCGATACACCTCCTCTTGAGTGGATGCAGATCAGAGCCTGGTCTGGGTCTGTCAGGCGCTCGACCTATCGCCTATCAGAGACTCGAGATTGAGGTTGGTTATCAATAATTGAGCCGACCTCCGCGATAAGTTTAGTTTGGTTTAGTTTAATGGAGACGGGATGGAAATTACGGGGGAATGGGGGCCTCCAGTAGAGGAAAGCTTGGCTCCATTGCTTGGTCACTGGGGTTGGTGCTGGTGCTGGTGTTGGTGCTATCCATAGGTAGCTTCCAGGTGTAACGTCGCACTGATAGTGCTGCTCCGTACAGAGTACAGAGTTAGGTAGGTAGCTCTGGATTCGTGTCTAGTGCATCCGTGTCGTCTCATCTCCCCCTCAATTGCCTGCCTGGTACCTAATCGCCCTTGCTTACGGCGGTCGCGTGAGGGTACCGCACATCTCACCCAGACTCTGACTCTCGACTCCACTGGGCTGCTGCGCTTCCTTCCTTTCTTTCTTTATTTATCAACCACTCCTTCTCCAATCTCAATTCCCCACCTCCGCCTTCTCAACGGCTTTAAAATCAGCCCCGCCCCGCCAATCTTGCCGAAGCTCTTAACGGCAACTTTCTTTTCCATTGACCTCAATCAAAGAAAGAAATCATGTCTCAAGAACAACCAACCGCCGCAAAAGGTGGTATTGCCACTGAGGCAGACTACCATGATACTGCACTCGATACCGCTGACCTTCCACGAGGATGGAAGTACCGACGATTCCACATCTTCGGAAGGGAGACCCCCTGGTACGCCTCGCCTCGCATCCAGCTTGGCATGGTCGCCTTCGTATGCTTCATGTGTCCAGGCATGTTCAACGCCCTTGGAGGTTTAGGCGGAGGTGGTAAGGTCGACGCTACACTTGCTGATAACATGGTAAGCGAAACGAAGCACTTTGGTTGACGATCCAAGCTCACTGGGGTAGAACACGGCTCTGTACTCCACCTTCGCTGTCTTCGGTTTCTTTGGTGGCACCTTTGTCAACAAACTCGGTGTGAGATTCTGCCTCGCTTTCGGAGGTGTCGGTTATGGTCTTTATGCTATCAGCCTTCTTGTTTCCGTGCACAAGCACGTCCCCGGTTTCAACCTCTTTGCTGGCGTGTGGCTTGGTCTCTGTGCTGCTCTGCTTTGGACTGCCCAGGGTACCATCATGATCTCTTATCCGCATGAGAACCAAAAAGGAACATATTTCGCTTGGTTCTGGGGTATCTTCAACATGGGTGCTGTTGTTGGTAGCTTGGTAAGTTTCTCGGTCATTCTTACTGTCAGTCACTAATCATGTGTAGATTCCTCTCGGCGAAAACATCAACATCAAGGAGAACAAGACTGTTAGCGACGGAACATATATTGGGTTTATCGTACTCATGTTTTTCGGTGCCGTTCTTGCTCTCACACTCGTCAACGCCAGCGACATCATCCGCAAGGACGGCTCTCGCGTCATTCTCATGAAGAACCCAACCTGGCAGTCTGAGCTCTGGGGTCTCTGGGAGACACTTCGCTTTGAGCCTTTCGTTGTCCTTCTCTTCCCCATGTTCTTTTCATCTAATTGGTTCTACGTTTACCAACAGAACGGTGTCAACGGTGCCTATTTCAACACTCGCACCAAAGCTCTTAACGGTTTACTGTACTGGCTGGCCCAGATTATCGCTGCTGCTATCTGGGGTTATCTCCTCGATCGTGAGCACATCCGACGTACCACTCGTGCCAAGGCTGCTTGGGCTGTCTTGTTTGTGTTGACCTTCGCAATCTGGGGCGGTGGATATGCTTTCGAGAAGACGTATACTCGCGCGACTGTTTCTATCGAATCGGGATATGTGCCAGCTGACTGGAGCGACTCTGGCTATGTTGGACCTATGTTCCTCTACATCTTCTATGGTTTCTATGATGCTGCTTGGCAGGCCACTATTTACTGGTATTTATCCTCAAATTCCACCTCAAGTGTTTGCATACTGACCGATCAGGTTCATGGGTGCCCTATCCAACTCGGGTCGACGATCTGCCAACTATGTCGGGTTCTACAAGGGCGTCCAGTCCATTGGAGCTGCAGTCATGAACAATCTCGACGCACGCAAGATCTCCTTCAAATCCGAGTTCATCAGCAACTGGACACTTCTCGCTGTGTCTCTTGTATTTGCTGCTCCTGTCATCCTCCTCAAGATTCGCGACCATGTCAGCACTGAGGACGATCTCAAGGGCACTGATGAGACACTTGCTGATGTGCTGCCCTCCACTCATCCTGAGAAGAACCCCGAGAGAACTAGTGTTTAAGCGGCTGGACTGTAAGGTAGTGAGCCGAATATGAGGATGGAGATATTGTGACATATTCTTGCTATGGAGGGAATTTGCTAGGAAGCCATGCAGTAATGTCTGAATTTACGTACATACCCCAATTACGTTCTAAGTTGTGATGTTATGACCTTGTCCTGACTATTCCGTCTATCCCAGTCTGGGAAGGTATTTTAACGTGTAATCTTGTGGCAATATTGAACTCTCGGATACATGTACCAAAAGAAGCAAGCAAACAAAGAGTCACGCAATTCAAGCTTGTCGCAATAAATTAGAATAAGTAGTTTCCCATTGACAGGAATGGAGGTTCAATTTATAATCAATATGGTCATCTACTCTTGAAACCCTCCCAGTCTTTAAACAAAATCAACATGCCCGAAGAACTTGGTGATATGGAAGCTCGCTTTGTCCGGGGATGACCATCCACCCAGCTCCTGATCCGGAAACGTCTTAGGACTGGTAACAGTTCTGAAAAAGTTCATCCTCCACTTGGTCCCCTTTGCACATCCTGGATCGACATTAAACAAACCCAGCGGAATCTTGACCTTGCTAACCCATTTCTTAGCGCGTTTGTTCAGTTGAGTCTCCGCTTCGAATCCATCTGCTTCGGGATCCGAGATGAAAAAGTGATCGAATGGTGCACCCTCGGCTCGATCCTTGGTGGGGTTGTAGACGAAAGCTTGATAGGTGACGTTGTTGGGGTTGATCTCATACTCGAGGTATGTTTGTGGATCATCAGTTCCCTTGTAGATGAAGGCCTCAACGACTTCGTATGCCCAAATATCGTCATTAGTACCCTGAGATGAATTGTAGTAGAAGTTCTTCTCGTCGAGGGCAGTGAATGTTAGGGCGATGGCGGTGTCTGTGTAGCAGAGATCGACCAGCGTACGGGGAAAGGGTTTCTGGTCAGGCACGGACTTGGAGAATTTGATGGTGTTATAATTAGGACATGCTGGTACGCTCACAGAAGGAGTGTGAATATGAGCTGCAGCAAGAGGCAAGAAAGCCAGGAATTTGAGAGGATGCATTTTGAGGCTGTGAATGCAGTTACGTGAGATTTGAATACGAGTCAAGATAAGAATCAATTAGAGGAGGAGATGCATTGTTTAAGAGTATTTATTTACACTGTCTTGCTTTTTGGACCCCAAAAGTAAGTCAGACCCGAATTCATCCTGTCGATCCTGTCGTGTCTCAGTCGAATACGAATTTGAAGGAAGGTACTGATGCGATTCTCGCAGGTCTAGGTCTTACAGGCTCGTAGCACTGCAGTGACTAATAGGAGTGATTGGTAGCATTGCAGGGGGAAAAGGAAAGACTGCATGGAACGTAGCATACCAATCATTCTCGGTGGGAGTGATGGAAGGATCCCGCGTGACCCCTCTAGACTGCTGTGCCTAAGCTAAAAGATAAGCTGGGCGGGGAAAGGATGCGACTCGGAGGGCTGAAGGGGGGGGATCCCTGCATCAACTTTAGTTAGTGGAGGCGATCTAAGAATAACCTCGGTCATGGTGGGTAAGCCAGTTCCTGAAGTTCTGAAGATCATGGATATTGTCAAAGTACCAGAAGCTGCAGGTTTCATTTGATTTTAATTTGTCTGATACTCTCGGTTATGGCAGATGAAAGATATGTCCATATTGAGGGCTGTAAGCTGATGTTGGTCTGAGAGCTTCTATGCCGGCTATAAGTGGTGCAATCCAAGCTTGTTGCAGTCGTTTGAAAGATATATCTATAAATGAAGCTTAAAATGCCTAATAAATGGGGAAGCATCATTGAAGTAGTGAGTTTTGACGGTTGAAGCGCCACAAAAGCCTCAACCGCCAACAAGGTACAATAGTGTTAGCTCCATCCGTAGTTCAACGGTGATATCCGAACAACCACTTTGAGCTACTGTTACTTTAGCCACTACCCAATTTTTCAAAGAATTCTCCGATAGACTCATAGGATAGTCAACCTTATAGTGTCAATCTCGTCCCCAAATCCTCACATACGACCACAGCCCTTGGAGAATACGGGATCCCGTCTGCTCTCCCATCGTCAAGCCGAGGAGCGGTGAATTAGTACTCGGGTCGGTGACGACCGGGGAATCCTCACTGTTGTATGTTTTTTTCTCTTTTGATCTTCTGATAGTTCTTGACTCGGCAAATATAATATGCTATTCTGGGTCATGCCGGTAGTTGAGTATCAGTGGAGGGTTCAGTCCACATCATGTAAGGAATTGGGCTGGACAGCTATATGCACCGTGAACCAGCAAAAAAAAGCCTGTGCCTCAAAGTCTGCACGGAACCTTTTTTTTTCCTTTTTTCTTTTACCGGAATAACTTACTAAATTCAGAATTGACTACTACTATTGTTCCACTATGTTGAAACTATAGAGAAACCAGAGACTCACGGACCCTCGGCAGATTTTGATTGGTTCGCCTAAATCCACTATCACCGTAACTCAGGAGAAAGCAAGGCACGCATTTTGTTTGCAACTTCAAGTGTTCTCCATCCATATGGAAAATGCCTCGTAAAGGGAGTCGCAAGGTCAGAAGTGGCTGCTTAACCTGCAGGTATGTAAATCCACCAAAACTGTGTGCTAGAATTGCATCTTGACCTTCTTTTAGGGCTCGTAAAGTAAAATGTGACGAGCTAAAGCCTGTCTGTCAGCGATGCGTTAGCGTAGGTCGCAAATGTCAAGGTTTAGGATATTCCAATTGGGAGACACCATGCTCTCAACTTATGGTATATCGTCCGCAGAACTATGTACTTGGTAACAAGGCTAGTGATGAGTCTAGAGCTGTCGAGTTCTTCTGCCGAGTCGCTGCCCCTTCGCTATCGGGCCCAATCGACCCTTACTTCTGGACTCATGTTGTCATGCAGTTCTGCGAGTACGAACCTGCTGTTAGACACTCTGCTTTGACTATCAGTTCTCTCTTTGAGAATCATCAATCCAAGGACGGTCCCTTCGCGGTTCCGGCCAAGAAAAATGTATTCGCTCTGAAGCATTATAATGCTGCCATAAAAGCTCTTCATAAACCGGAAAACTCTGATATAGTCCTGACGCTACTGACATGTCTCATGTTTGTATGCATTGAGGTGTTACAATCTAATGGAGCTGTGGCTATTAAGCACTGCTACCATGGGATCAACTTGATCAATAATTCAGATCTGCCGGAATGGGCGACTCATCACCTCTTACCGATATTCCAACGCATGAGCAGCTTGCGTTTCTATTTTGGCGACTCACAACCCTCGGGCCATCTTGGAGCACTTACAATACCCTCATCCTTCTCCTCTATCTTGGAAGCACAGACTTCCATGGGTGTCATAAACAGTATGACTGAACAACACTTCCGACGGACCGTTGCTTACCGCATCGGCCATTTGCGGAATAAACCAGTTGAACCGCATATACTTCGTGAACAGCACGAGATTCATGGGTATCTATTCAAATGGAAATCTGCCTTCGACATATTTGAGAGCCAAGAACAACCAGCATTGACCCAAAAATCTCTCGCCTCACGGATATTGCTCTCCCATGTATTCGAATGCTGCACGGTCTTATCGCATGTGCAAGTTTCAGCCACGGAGACTGGTTACGATAAATTCATCCCCAACTTCAAGCGTATGGTCCGTGGTGCCAGGCGTCTTGCCGGGATGGGAATTAAACCGAAGTCGTCAGAGTTCCATCTCGAGATGGGTTTCGCGACATATCTATTTTTCGTCGCTACCAAATGCCGACATCTAGACACCCGGATTGAAGCATTAAGACTAATGAATGCTCTATGTGCTGCGCAAGAAAGTCTCTGGGATAGCAATGCACTGCAAATAGTTGCTCAGCGAACAATAGACCTCGAACACGGGATAATGAAACAAGTTGCGAGTGGATCTCAGGCCGAATACAACTCATTACCTCCCGATGAGAAGAGAATTAGACAGTTTGTCATTGGGCCAGCAGAATCAGGATCCCAAGGTTGGGCGGGCAGGGAGTTCATGTTCTACTTTCTGACGAAGGACGGTCGCTTACATCGTCGACGTGAGCGATTTCCAAAGAAAGGGGCGAATGGACCGTATGAGGCGCCGGGTGTGTTTGAAGAAGACCTTGTGTCGGATAGTTCTAGTCTGTCTGGGACTTGGGCTATGCCAGGCCGACTAGTGGGAGTGACAGAAGATCCAACAACAGAGTGAGATTGTAAAGCGGCGGTCGTTTTGAATTTTGGGATGAAGCGGGCTGGGAATAACGAAAGCTTTAATCTTATTAATGTCAAGTAATGAATGAGGGACACCCTTAGTCTTTTATTGTTGTTATGCAATCCCTGACTCTGTCGTCATGGGGATTCTACAGGGAAAAGTATTGTTGTCAAAGAAACGCCTGAATTATTCATTCACCCTATCAGTCTATCTTTCATGAATCATTACCACGACTCAAACTGCGCATGTTCCTCGCTTTAGTTCCACCGTGCATTTCAAAGCCCCCTTAGATCTAGTTGAAGTCGTTAGGCCAGCACTTCTCCTTGGGCCAAAGCTTAGCATCGTGTGTTGAGGCGTGAACCTCGAGCTGAAGCTTGTTGGTGTTGACAATCTCCTTGCGGCAGTTTTGGCACTGAACAAGTCAGAATTGAGTGATTTGGCAGAATGGGGGTACGTACGATGGAAGTGGGCTTGGGAGGCTTAACCGGAAGACCGTTTGGCTTGACGGCGGCACGAGTTCCAGCAGCGTCGGCCTTCTTGTGCTCCTTGTTTCTCTACGGGATGTTAAGAAGTGTTCACCGCCTTGATCATATTTGGAAACTTACGCGATCCTTCTTTGAGATAGGCATGTTGACTGTTTCTTGGGTGTAGCGGGTGATGGATATGTAAAGTGAAAGTTCAGGGTCCTTGGCTTGGTGGAGAAAGAAGATCGTGAAAGAAAGGAAATGGAAAAAAAACTCTTGGTAGAAAATGTTTTTGTGGAGATGATTGACCATCACAAAGCAAATCACTCCACTAATCTGGCCTTAGTCAGTTGACAATAACAATCTAGAGCGCGATCGATTTTAATATACCTGGGCCCCGCTTTGGTGCTTGTTTGCCTCTGAGATATGGTGAGGTGAGATGACAGTTTCAGGCGTGAGGCTTGATTGAGACGTTTGTCTTATCAACTAGGTATGTCTTTAGACTCTGCAAAACTTATGGTGGTTTATCTGATAGAATAGTCGAGGTTCTATTGCGTCAAGGGAAGACTTAGGATGATTATTTATTCTCAGCAATGATTCTCTGGAGTTGAACTCTTCCAGCAAAGACCTTTGCCATCACCCTCCTCCATCCATCTCAAAACTTTGGTCATTGGCAACTTGTATGAACGCCCCATGTCAATCAAGCACCTGCTATTCTGGTCTGCTACAGTTGAGCACTTCACACTTCAATGGGAATACAAATTTCGAGATGAGAATCGCAAATCTTCTGAGTGGAGTCTCATTATGGTAGCTGAGATCCTCCTAAGTCCCCATCAGCAGTGTCTCAAAACTATCAAGCTCGGCAATATCTCCCAACCTGGGCTGGGCGACTTCGATATCTCCAACTATACCAAACTTGAGTCTTTGATACTTCATCGCGAGGATGTCGAGGGTGTTGATGTTGAGACCTGCCCGCAGCTCCGGGCGCCCAAGTTGCACAAGGTGATCATCACAGAGAATGATATTGAGGATGTGGTACTCTCCGGTGGTTCAGGATGGCGCACACTAAGTTAATATTGACATTACCTAGGATCTTAGGACCTAATTCAGCCGCTTTAGGTCCTAAGACTTTAGGTAAAGTTATCCTAATCTTTATGACAGCCTTACCTAAGTCTTACCTTGACCCCGAGCTTTCTATAACCCGCCTGATAGCTCAGAGCACCATGATCTAATCCCAAACCCGTTCAATTTCCTGTTCACTCGCTCTTTTGTCTTTTTGCTGCCTTTTCCTTTCACCTTTTTCGTCCGTTTTCACTTCATATCTTTAGTACAAATCGTCGAGATATCATCAGGACACTGGACCGGTGCTACATTCCAGCCCTTTACACGGGGCATACCATGCGGCTAGCAGACTGCCGAGGCTGCAAGAGCGGAATGTAGACAAGCTGAAGAAGTGGTGATAGAAGAAGAATCCATAATAGTGACCTTGAGTAAGGTTAGAAGTGTATGTTTGATGTTTTGCGAGATTGTAGGATGCTGTTAAGATCAATTTTGGAAAATTATGAAGTTGGTTGATGGTATTTTGTCTAGACTCAAGAGCTGTTGACCTATTTATTCTTAAAATCTCGCGTTCTTTGCTGAGCTGAATGATGTTCCATCTTGAGTTCATTCTCTCGTTCACCCCTGCTCTACCTTTCAAAGGTGCCGCGAAATGCAAGACCTCCTTCAATTTTCAAATGAGGTTCCGTTGTTTTGTCCAATTGATCACAAATAGTAATCATGTTCACTAACTGGACTCTTCGAAGGCCATGTTCTCAGCCCCTTTCTATTTCTGATCTCTCCAGACCATAATGCCTTTAGCGTAAAGGCCTGTAATGATGCCAAGACCTTTCCCAGCATCCTTTACAACAGTCGAACTCGAAGGATATTCGGTGTCAACGTAAAGATGTTTCAACCCTTCACTCTCGCTCCACTCTGAAACCCAAGAAACCGCCTCTAGTTCTGAACAAGCCTCTTTGTCACTGTCTTCTGCACGCTCATATTCGAAAGGATCGTTGCAGATACGTCGTGAGTGTGTGAACTTTGCCAAAGCGGGCATGTTACCGTGTCCCGCGATCATAAGCTTGCCATCGGATCCAGAGAGATTATCTGGCAAGAATGGCAATCTAATCTTGGCAGTTTCCTTGAATGTTGTGGGATCCGGGGCATCGAACAAGTAAACCGCTGCTCGTGAAGAAGAAGCCACCGCAATGGTTGAACTGTTGAAGATTTCGATACCATTGGCGAAAGGAACCCATCCAACAACTTTGGCTTCGACCTTTGAGTCTTTGAGATTCACATGGACGACTGTTCCCGTTGGTGTTCCGAGATATGTTTCCAAGTTACTAAGCAGGAAAGAATCTTTCTTCAGGATGTAGTGATCGTTAGTAACATAGAACTCTTGGTCGTTAATGATGGCGATAGAGTTTGGTCCGTTGAGCAGAGGATGATGAATAGTCTGCACATAACTCGCTGTCAATGTTTCGATATCTAGTTTAAAATGCTCAACACATGATCCGGCTTGAGCATGGCTTGCAACAAGGAGGTTTGAAGTTTTGAGATCAAAGGCCATTCCAAGGGTATGAAAGTCGTTAGCGTGGGGAAAGTCAATCATATTGATCTTTTTGAGAGACTGAGCCTCAGGTTCACTGGCATTCTCATAGTCGTATGCCCATAGTTCTCCATTATTGGTAACATTGCCAGCAAAAACGCCCTGTAATTGTAAGTATTTGTCTATGGCAAAAGGGCTGGTGCTTACCATGACAGTGTTGTGTCTCTCCCTTCCTGGGTCGCAGGCAAGAAGAGCCAGATGATGCTCTTCAACGAGTAAAACATCCTCGCAACTCCTTACTCGGTCTTGGAACTTGATTTCATATCGCCCAATGTTGTTCACCTTAGTGACACGGGCGGGAGAGTTATAGTAGAATGACTGGATCAAGTCGATTCTCTCATAAAGGAAAGATGCGAGAAGCCCAAGGGTTAAAATTCCCTAGATCCAGTTAGAAAAATTATACATAGCTGGAGATGATTCATTACAAATAGCGATCTTGAACTCATCTTTAGAGATTGTGGTGATAAGGGGTGGGGAATTGAGGTCAAAGCCACGTCGGTAGGATTGGGTTTATAGTTGGCCTCACTAAATTAAGCTTCCATCACTTCCGAGTGTGCACTCGGCACTTGGATAATCCACCTCCGAATGTTTCACATGCATCTTTCAATCGAACAAATAACTTAATGTCATTCGTTGTGTACCGAATATTTTTGTTGAGTCTAGTTATTCCTTGTTGGCCGCTTACCCCTTACTTAGTGTCACAAGCGCTGACTTGTGGAACCGGACGACTTGGCGTGGCGGTAAGAAAAGTTACGTGAAATCTCCGACTGTACCAAATGGTTTTCTATTTCTAGTGGTTAGATAATATATCTATCTATAGGCTAGTATGTGAGATATATAGGGCTTAGAAGACTACACCTCCACCATCGACAAGGATGTCAGATCCGTTGATATAACTTCCAGCCTTGGAGCAAAGTAACAGGATGGTTCCACTCAGTTCTTCCGGTTTCCCCATTCTTCCATTTGGGTTTCTATCAGCCCAGGACTGCCGGGCATCCGCCAAGCCCTCTCCTTCGTTGAGGATGGTATCCATATATCCAGGACTGACGCTATTAACTGTAATTCCATAATGGGCCCACTCAGCAGCAAGACTACTCTTCAACATCAGAAGGGCCCCCTTAGACGTATTGTATGCGACTTGGGGCTGTGGATAATTGACTCGGTGGGCAGATATGCTGGCAATGAAGACGATTCGGCCGCCGGTGTTTGCTTTGACCATATGTTTTGCAGCAGCTTGGGCGCAGATGAAACTACCGGTCGTGTTGACGTCGAGAAGCTTTCTAAAGACTTGAGGTGACAGCTTAAGAGCATGAGTGCAATTGACAATTCCCGCAAAGCAAAGCAGATAATTGATTCCGCCCAGCTTCTCAACAGTAGTCTCCATTGCCTTTGCCACTGATCCTTCATCGGTGACATCCACAGACACAGTTTCAATCTTCTGCCCCGGAAACTCTTTCTTCAGTTCTTCGACCTTACCATTAGCAGCCTCGGAAGAAACATCAAGGTCGAGGAGCATAAGCCCGGTGAGGCCGTGCTGCAATAAGGCCTTGACGACTGTAAGGGCAATGGTCCCCAAACCTCCGGTGACAACTGCAACTCCAGCAACATCGAATCTAGTCGAAGCATCATCAGAAGTAGAAGCAATGCGTGCTTGAGCTGCTGAAGGAAGTGACTGGGTTCCCTTTGCTAGTGTCATAGAAGGAAGCTGCCTCTTGGTGAGGTCGGCACGGGCTGCTGGATCACTCATTGTAGGGGTTTATTGCTGAACCTATGAGAGCTGAGAATATCTTTTTTTGAGATTCTGTTGTCAGACAAGAGAGCTGTTTGCTGTTTATAGAAGGTAGATAATCGGCATTGATGACATGTTCACACCATCTCCTCACTTGAAGGATGCATGACACGTGATGTGTTGCTCCTCATTGGCAAGTTCACGTAATATTCATGGAATGTTTCATCACTAGAAGCTCTTATCCCAATGTGACCTAGAGTAGAGTACCAGATTATTAGTGAGCAAGACTCAACTTCATATCTCTTCTACTAGACAGCTTATTTACTAAGAGCACATAAAATGCCATAAAGGACATCTGTAAAAGCCACAATGCAATGAAAAGAAAAATGTTTTTTTTTGAGAACCACAATGCAGATATATTAACCAAAGTGATCGTCATAAGATAGAAAACCCACCAAAAGTCATCCTTGGCTGCGGCTTATTTATTAAGACCGTATCGACCTACCCTCATAAACACCACGCTTTGATAGAAACTCCAAAAACTCCAAACAGGAAAACAACGCTTTTGAAAAAAGAGAAATCCACCCAAGTCAAAAACCTCTTCAACCATGCTTCAGGCTCATTTATTGAGACCAATTCAGCTATTAAAAACATAACGCTGTCTTGCTGACTCATTGATTGAGATCAGTCACCTCTCCTCACCCAAAAACAACAACACCACGCTGACACCACAACACCAAAATTAATACTCGAAAGAGTATTCACCTGTCCACTTCGGTGGCAGAGTGACGCCATATTCTACAGGATTTGAATAATCCCCGGTCCACTTGCTTGTCGACCCTTGCTCCCCAGTTGAGTAAACCTCACCTCCTCCCCGAAAGAGGACTTGGTTTGGTTCACTTACTTCTGACTTGGACTGAGACGCCCAAGCCAGGCAGGGCAGAGAGCCACGTTGGCCGTACTCTGTTTTACCAGAGTACTTGCCAGTCAATGGCGAGGAAGGACTGGGCTCCAACTCAGATGAGTTAGAGTAGTCACATATCCAACCTCTTTGCTCTGAGACGTCAGCAACCTGCGAGATGCTGGAATATCTAGACTCAGGCCACGGGTCTACAGGCCTTCTAATACAAGTACCTGTAGAACAAGCAGACCACGTAGAATACGCGTCCTCGCTCCGCTCACCGAAGGGACGCTCAAACCAGTCTAGAATCTCCTGCCTCAGACGCGACGTGCTACTTATATCATCCCCATCATAGCCCCCATCAAACGAGCTCCACCTGGGATCTCTTTCCTCTTGCGAATACTTGGTAAAGCGTCCACAATCAGTCAGAGACCCAGAGTACCTTGAAGAGCTCGTTCGATACGCAGAGGTCTCTCCCGCCGAAGCGCTTGAGACGTACTGGGAGTCGTAGACAGGGTAGTCTCCCTCTGATAAATCAACCATAGATTGGTCGAGCTCAGTATCAGACAACCATTTAGAAGAGGGAGTACGTTCTGCGTCACGAAGCGGAGAGGATTGTTTAGAGCGAGACTTGCGAATGAACGCTGCCAAGCTGAAGACTAGACCTGAAGGCATGGTGTCCTCTTAACCAGACACTGATACATAAAGTGCAGGTTACTGTCTTAAAGTGTGACAGGAGGAGTGAATACTATGTTAAAAGAAAGAGAGGAGCTGTTGACGTGACAAGCGGGTAGTGATAGAAGAACCCCTCACAAACACTTAAAGACGCGATGTGTAGTCAGTTCAAGAACAGCTATTCCAACGTTAACAAAACAACCAATATCCGCATCTACCTGCAAGTTGGCTTACCAGATAGAGTGGGAGTAGCTCGTTATTTTGCTATTAGTTTCAACTATTTGCGGGTTGGTAAAGAAGACACAATTGCAATGATGGCTGAAAACTGAAAAAAGCAATGAGCATGTAAGAAGAATGAAAGAAGCATGATGATTTTCTTTCAGTCCGAAATCACTGGTATACTTACAGACGTCGAGTAAATTAAGCTTTGATTTATGAGCCTTTGAGAAGTCTGTTTCCTGGGATCTAACAGGCTAAATAGGAGTGATAATTGGGGCAGGATTAGCATTCTAGTCCCTTCTTTTGGGTTCCTTGAGATACATGAGGTACTACCCTCAGCTCCGAGGAGGCCCTTTAAACCTTAATATCTTCACGAAGCTGATCTTGAAGGTTGGTTGCATTGACCAATTATCAAATCGGCCCTCACTCAAATGTCTAAATCAACCTCTTTGACCAACCTCAACTATAGCCTCAAGATGGGGAAACATAACATGGACATGAAGAAAGGGGCAAAGGTAAGCACGCAGCTTCATACATCTGAAGTCATAGTACTGATATCAAGGCTTTTTTTGAAGAACTTTACGTCGTCTCTGGACATCCGAGATTTTATAAAAACGTCATTTCTGTTTACATCTTTGATGAAACAATAGACAGCGAGCCACAAATACTGAATAGTGAGCTTCTGTCATGTCTAGTCGATGATGCGACTCGAAATTGCATGCCACGTGTATTATGGTGTCGGAATCCGCTAGGAATATTGACTGCAGCCAGAATCATCTGGAAAGTCTTCTATTTGTGTATTGATCGCCAAGAGCACAAGTAAATTGAGGCTTGAACTGGTGTATTCGTCCTTTGAGGTTATAATAAGGCCTCGTCGTTGCATCCACCCCGTTGCATAGAAAGCCAACCCTTTGTTCTACCATGGACTTAGAAATCCGCACCATCGCTTAGATGGGTATCTGACCATTTGCACTCTCCCTCTCCTTTCGATAAAACCGCATTTCGTAGATCGACCATCCAAAAAGAATCCAGTTGATGATCCTACATCGGTCAGTATATCCTTCTATCCGATCAAATTCGACGTACGCTAGTATCACCAGAAGACCAATCATCGATCCTTCCAAGGTGCGACTCCAGACGGTATAGTTCTCCATGTGGTAAATAAGAATAGCGAAACTTGCTGTTGCGCCGAGCGCGAGAATGAGCTGGATGACGGTGTTGATGGGGCCCGGGATATGAGACATGGAGTGGTTTGCGCGACGGGCGGAGATGTTCATGAGAACAGCCCATATGGCAGAAGCGATGGCCTATTCCTTATCAGCCTTGAACGATACTACAGAGATGGGCGAGGACATACAACTGGTAGAGCCGCCCATAGCAGCCATGAACATTCATGTCCGATGGGAGCAATGCTAGGACAGACCTGGTCTCTGATAGACCACCAAACGCTCAAGATAATAATCACCACTGGAACCGCGATGTTAAGCTGTCGCGCCGTTACAACAGCAAAGTTCTGGCGTGGCGACCGGCGGTAAGGCGATGGTCTAGCCTGGTAGGTCTGGTAGTATCCATATTGTGGCGGCGGGCCATTGTACTGCCCTTGCTGCTGGGGATATTGCTGCTGCTGCTGAGGAGGAGGAGGAGGATACTGTTGTTGATTGCCGTAGGAGTATTCGTATGGTCCAGCCATTTTGGCGGTTGCTTTGAAGTGTTGAAGATTATCAGGAACAGTTGAAAGAGGTTAAATGGATGGTGCGACGTGACGTTGACCATGCGGAAAGTGGAGGGAGTCCACGCGGCTGCCATTTCGAATTCCTGGGCATTAGCGCGGGGTCAAAACGTGGAGAGACATGGGAAAGCTAAAACTTTAAATACGAGATAGCGAATATTATGCTGATATTTAAATCCACCATAAATAAATACAACTGTCAAGTATTAGTAAGGCTCAAACAAAGGTAATATCAGTAGCCTTGAATCATCGTCAAGCATTCCGTACAACTCATGCCCAGCCAAACCCTTCAACCTCGCCTAGCAGATGTCCAACCATCACCTATTGAACCCCTGTCTGTCCTCAAGCGCCCATTCATCATACGCCACTGGTCTCTCAGCGTCCCTCCTCCACATTAGATACCTCTTGGAGATAAAAGGAAGCCGTTTGGTAAGCTGGTAGTGCGCGAAGCGACTCTTAGAGTTGTTGAATACTTGATCTAGCTCTTCAAGAGTGAGTTGTTTGGTCTCCTCGACAAAGAAAAAGATCAATACAAATGCGACAATGTTGAGACCTGCGAAGAAGCCAAGCGTGCCGGCCATTTCAAATACCGCGTTAATTCGAGGTAGAAGAATTGTCAAGAGGCCGGCGAAGAAGAGATTGATGGAAATTGCAACAGATGCGCCCTAGAAGCTGAGGGTTAGCGGGTGTGTCTTGGGGGCAGGCAATGGCATACCGCTTCTCTGTTCCTCAATGGAAAGCTATAAAAAGATTAACCGATGTTGATGGATAGCATATTACAGGTTACTAACCTTTCAGATGCTAAAGTGAACGGGATCGGTCCAAGACCTGGTGAATACGCCGCGGCAAACACTATCACATGCCCATGTCAGCTCCCACTCGTCAACTATAAATGTACACATACGATATATAAATATAATACCAGCGACAGAACCTGCTGTATCTGCTTTGGGCTTCGGCTGATCCCCAGAGTCTTGCTGAGGTGCCACTGCGTAAGCAATTGTTGCGGCCACGAGGAACATGCTCATCATGGGCAGCGTTGACAGAAGCCAGCTGCGTCGTCCAATGATGTCAATTGATCTATACTTGTCAGCTCTGTAAGTAGTGTCAGAGTACGGGAGGCTACCTCATTGCCAATAGCCCAAAGAAGAAGTTGACACCACCTGTGCTTGTAAGTCATGTGTTGTTGTGTACGAGTTAAGATGCATACCGAAGCCGAAGCTGTAGCCCATACTTGTCTTTACTCCATAATCGCTGAACATCCCATCTGGAGTCTGTTAGTGATATCTAGGGGAAGGCTTGGGGAAGTTTACTTGAGTAGAATGCAAACACATTGACTAAACATGTTAGCTCGTCTGACTCGAACATTACAGCATGATGACTTACTTCCACACATCTGCTGTGCCAGGGCCACGACACAGCTGCTCCATAGGGCGTTTCTAAGTCTTCGCCTCGTGAACAAAGGTTTGAATTGGTCTACAGAGAGTCTAGTCACGACTAGAATGAGAGAGGCATATGTCAAGCCTGAGCTAAGTGTTCGATCGCTTCTTTCCTTACTCTTGGCCTCGACTCCGTTGTGGTATCCTGGATTGATGTTCTTGTCTCGCCGGTCGTGGTGGATAGGACGATCCTCGTCTTGAGTTGACCACCAAATCAGGAACAGGTCACGTGTGGCTTGGAGCTACATGTCTTATTAGCATGACTATACTATTGTCTGGGTGGAATATGCTGACTTTGGTTGGTCGAACTTGAAGAAGGATGCCAAAAGCGCGATCAAGATTATAATTTGGAGTGCCAGGTCTCATGTAGAATCTGGGACTCTCGTAGCAGAAGCACACTGCGATGAAGAGCAGAAGTGACGGCACAACTGGCGCAGCAGCGATCCATTGTAAAGCATGGTAGCGGCCTCCGTGCTCGTTGAGGCTTTCGTTGGGAAGACCTTCGAGTGTATTGGTCGCAGCAGCAATGACAAAGTTGATGACGAAGCCGACCATGATACCGCAAGCGACCCTAAAGGAAAGGTTAGATAGATGTTAAGATTTCACAAGAAGTACCGAAGCTTACCAGAGTTGCCAGGCAAGAATTGTTGAGCCTCGCCAGTATCCCACAGCTGTCTCAGATGCGAGGATAGGGGCACTGACTGCCTTGATACCCATCGCTGCACATGTAAGTCAGTCCCCGAAATAATTTTGACTACAGTCGCAAGACTCACCAACTCCTCCGACAATTCTTGCCCCCAGAATCTGCTGCCACGTAACAGCAAAAGCTGACCCGATTGAACTTGCGACAATAAGAAGCGCTGATAGTCCTAGTGCCCCTCGTCGCCCGAGACAATAATTCACCGGCAGCGACAAAGGCGCGCCAGGGAAAGCTGCAGTTAGGAAGGGGATAGCATTCATGCCACCAAGCTGCCATTGAGCCATACTGTCGGCACCATTGCTCTGGGTATCATCCTGCTTCTGTATATCAATACCAACAGTCTCCACAAACAGACTCATAGCATTGATGGATGATTGGACATGGCCTTGGAGAAATGCTGCGAGCGACACTGTACATATAATTATGAGCATACCCCGTTGGCTGAAAAGTCTCTCGCGTTCTGCGACCAGGCTGTCTTTCTCATGTTGCGTAAGTTCAACAACAGGGGAGAGATTCGTGATTATGCCTTTGGAGAGACGATAGTAATAGTTTCCATTCTTGGCTACCTCTGCGGCTCGTTCAACTTGGTCGCGTTCGAGAGAAGGAAGATCTCTGCAAATTGTGTCAATGCCCTTTCGCAGGACAGGTTCTGATACACCCGCTAGTGGGATTAGTATGGTGGTGTTTTGATAGAATGGGAGTATAATAGTACCTAGAGAGTTTCCAAATTCATCGCGTGTGTGGATCTGCTTCTCAATCCATGCTTCCAATCTTTGTCTGATGCTTGGTTTTGAGGGTTCTCGATTGTCACGTCCAGACATAGTGATGAGCAGCGTGTATTTCACAATGCAAGACAATAATCAATTGAGTACATTGAAGACGTTGAGAAGACAGGAATATCAGTAGATCAGAGTAGGACTTTGGACCCCAATCAACTGATTTGAGAGTCTGCCTTCAACATAAGGCTCTCACGACCCCATGCACAGCTGAGACAGCAATTTTGACCCCCAACTTATCATGTAGGACAAACAAGGCAGACCAACCGCGCCTCTCTTTTCCTGCATAAAAAGAGGCCACAGTCACAACAGTACGAGATTACGACGTAATGCCCAGACATGCCAAATCCAACAGAAGATACTCGAGTGCAGATCAGCGGGACAAACACCCACCTTTGGCAGATAACCTGCGGGGAAGCATATATCAGCCCTGTCAGTGATTGACTCTGTCGGTTAAAGTGGCGACTTGGTCGGGCACTTTTGATGCAGGGAGTTGAAAGTAGATTGGGTATGAGGATATTCTGACGAGTGTTGTTGGTTTGTGTTACTGTTACAAATGAGTCGAGTTCGACTCAGCTCACTCGCTCGCAAACAGCCTGATCCCATGCGGGGTGTGCGTTCTGTCCTGCAGTATTCGTCATCTTCACTTCTTGTTTGTCACTGCTCTTCTCATACAAACCAAACTAACAAACCCAGTCATGGTCTTGAATTCCTCAAAATGGCAGAGTTAGCCTCAGCCGTATTGACTTTCATTGCTTCCGGTTTATCAACATGGCATCGTATCGACACAGTCATAAATTCCATCAAAGATGCACCAAGGAACGTAGAGCATTGGAGGGTTGTGGGGAGTGTATTGAGGGAGTCGTTGAGCCAAATGGAGGAGAGGGTTCGACAGCGACGAGATTATTTAACAGCGCCAGAGCAGAATCTTTGTCGGGCGATTGAAAGGTTCACCGGAGATTTTATGAGTGATCTTGAAGATTTGGAGAGGACGATACCCAAAAGAAAAGGAGGAAGATATTGGGTGCAGTTGAAGTTGAAGTTGCAAGAGGATAGAGACTTGATCACGCGACTCAGTCGCAACTGCCAGATCTTCCAGTTGACTGCATCTGCACTCTCTTTGTAAGTTACTTCTCTCCTTTTAATCCAAGTCTAGTACGTTCTTCTTACATGTTTTATCAGATTAGATCATTCATTGACTGTCATCTCTGGCAATCGAGTCTATCAATTTCTCGAAGGCATAAGTGACGACAATCCCGAACAGCTCAACAACGATGAGGCGTCAGATCTGCATAAATGGCGAGAAGCTCTCTTCGACGTCGCCGATATCGCAGCACAGCGCGAGTTTCCCGATCCTTCGCCACACAGACACTCGCCAAATAGTGACGGGACGCCTAGACGCCCTTCAGGCGTGGGCTCAATAGAGCTGCGATATCGATTCGAAGCCGCCGTCTCTCGCGCGAAACGTATGTATGAGGCCAAATTGCCCATCATGGCTAAGAAGGCTCACGATGAGGCGATACAATATGGACGAGAGATTCAGGCTCTTGATACGAATGCTATTGGTGTCGCTGAGTTGGTTGATATGGAGATTACCTACGTGCGCATCATCAAGGCTTGTGTTCCTTACGTGGACTCATATGAAGCGCTTGCATGGGAGCGCTTACAGAGTCTCAAGTCCAATCTTCTCAACCACACTGACAGGGGCACCGTGTCCGAGTTTTGCAGTGAACAGGAGAAAGTTGGGATTCTATGCGCCGATCTAAGAGATCGTGAGGGAGCCGTTGAGTTCTTGAGGATGTCGCTCAATGCGTACCTCTCCAATCTCGATGAGTATGCAGACAGGATACCACGGATATCTATGTTTGTTTGTGAACAATACGAGTGTATGGGGCAGTGGAATAACCTGGATGCCTTCAAGAAAGTCATCTTTGACCAATTGGGCTATGATCCCGCATTGGAGCCGAATGCCCTCGCAAATACGGTAAGGTGGTGTCGCCAACGTGGATATGAGGCGGCGGAAGTAGAAGGACGTCTCTTTATACCCGAGGAGAGCTATATTGACAGCACACCGCTCCACGATGCCGCCGCGGATACCACTATTGAGTTGGAGATTGTGCATCAACTGATACCCATCGTCTACCACGCGCGGCCCGATGCAAATGGCGATACTCCTCTACTCATCGCTGTACAACACTCCAACAATCTCGCACTACAAGCTCTACTACGAATCGCCGGTTCCGTTCACGTATGGGACTCCAAAGGCAGCACTCCATTACATCGATGTGATAATTATGAAACGCTCAGACTACTCCTTGACGAGATTAAGAAGCCCGTTCACCACTCATCCCCCGACGAACGGGGCTTCAAACTGGTTCATATTGACTCAACTGACGGTTATGGAGAAACGGTTCTGCACAAAGCATGCGAGAAGGGAAATGAACGAATGGTCAGGCTATTGGTAGCTGAAGGGGCAGACGTGAATTTCGTCTCGGGATCGAACGAAACACCGCTTATGATGACTTGTGTTCCGTGCGAACTAAAGGGAAAGGGGAGACTGAGTAAAGAAAGACGGCGCATTTTGGAACTACTGGTGAATTGCAAAGCGAACACCCAGTATATGGATGATTGGGGCAAACCAGCTGTTCCGAGGAGTCTCAAGGCGAGGGGGTACAGTGAGGCGGAGATTGATAAGATGCTTTCACCAGACTTAACACGAAGATTCATGAGATGGGCACAAGAGCGATGCTCTGTATCAACGAGTAATTCTTCCGAGAGACCATCTTTCGCACTTAGCGGCACATCATCAACATCGCCTATCGAACTTGTGGGTAGCATACCATCCCGACCGCTTGAACTACCCATCACGCCAGTGTCGACATATACGCCACCACCTCTACAATCAGGAGGAACATGGTCCCAGTTACAGCTAGCTGAACTGCCCGGGGACACGCCGGTTGTGGCAGTTGAGTTGGACAGCAGAACAGTTGAAGAACCGAATCAAAAGTTTTTGAAGGATAGTAGGATGAAGAGTATTAGGAGGAAGTTGAAGCTATTAGGGGATAAATAAGGGATGGTTGGCATTTTATTTGGTGTTAGCTGTAGAAAGGCCTGAACGGCGCTGCCTATTTACGATTTCATTATAATTCTACGACTATGACCCAGCCTCATGAGAATAGCCCATCTTTACGGCACTGGAGCACCGGAAACGAAACTAGAATTCGTGGTTTCATAGCTTGCGCGACTCTTCTCTTGGTATTCTTAGTACAACTCTAGCTTTTGAAGGGAAATATGGAGCTTTAGCTCCTACTATAAGACTTCTTGCCTCCTATCACGAATGATCGCCTTTTGCTTCGTCTCGATCAAAAAACATAGGGATTGCCTTCCATCCTCCATTACATATCTTTCCCATAACCTTGCTAGCAAAATGGCAAAAGCGTGTCAAATCAACCTTCTGCCTATCTTTACAAGTTCCCAGCAAATCCACCATGCGCAGCGAATCGCAACTGGTAATCCCTGAGGTCCGCCCAATGTCGCAGTTCTTCCTCTTCATCCTGGGATGTCATGTGCGCTGGGTCTTGTGCATGCGCATCAACTCCTCCACTGCCAGCGCCTGTCTTTTCGAGCTTGACCAAAATATTGATCAACTGGGATAATGCTTCCTCTGACTTTACTGCAAAGGGTCCTTTTCGCTCTGGTGCGTCGTTGAGAAGTGTCGACGCTACCTGGCGTATCTTGTTGATAAGTGAACCACCGTTGGGCTCCATGTTTCGCTGCGAGATTGAACCCAAGACTGTGAGAAGATTCTGAACAATAAGTTCACGCTCTTCCGACATGAAGTCGTAAATCTCCTTCTCGTCAGATTCTTGGGCTGCCTTTTCCTCCTCTGACTGGCCCTCGATGGGGTTGTTATCCTGCTGGCGCTCTGCCAGGTGGACATCGCGTAGGTCGAAATACAATTCGACGAAATACGAACGAGTGGCAAGTTGTGAAACAAAGATGTTGGCTTTTTGGATCTCATACTGTAAATGCCTACGCCTAGCAGGCTGATTCTTAATCACATTACGCAGATCGTGGGCTGGCTGGGTATTAGGCCATGCGGGAGGCACGTATTGCATGCCAGATTCATCAAAGCTGGCCATGCTGCTTGAATCTACGCTGTGGTCTCCAAGCTGTAACTCCGGTGGTAGGTTGTCGGTGATGCTCTTGGCTGCAATGAGGCCATCCCGGAGCAAAATCCGTTGATCCGCCCAGGGGAGGGTGCTCATACCATAAGCAAGCTCGAGGCTAACAATGCCGTTCATCGTAGTGTAGATGTCAATGCCAAATCGGAAACCCGTCAAAAGAGTCACGCAGCCGTCTTGTTGGTGAATGACTTCATTGGCAATGACACAAATATCATCGACATTTTCGGGATATGCGGGGTAGGGAAGACTGGGTGTCGATGGTGCAATCACCATATCTGCAGACGATGCCCCAAGTTGGGAGAAGGATCTAGAGCATATTAGCAAAGGTAACACTAAGAGCTATAGATAAGTACATACCGGACGCCCAGAAGAAGGCAATAAAAGATGCGCTTTCCGATCTGGTCTTTCACATGGTTGAATGGAAGAGGGTCTGGCGAGCAATTGTCGTTACCAAAGGTCGGCAGATCACCAGGGTGTTTGGGCCGACTGAAACCCAGCTCGCGGAGGAGGGTCAGGGTCTCAGCCATGAACTGGCCAGAGGCGTTCCACTGGTGAGTATATCCCGATGCCAATCCCAGGAAGTAACTGGTTGCAGCATCGTCGAGGGTTTTCGGTTGCTTGAGCTGCCATTTGCTTCCACGGGTCAAGAGCGCAATCTCACGGCATTTTTCAACCATGACAATAGCTCGAGGAAAGAGATGAGTGCTGTGCTGCGCCTTGAGGTGCTCTCTCGCGCTTCGCGGGAAGGACGCAACAAGGGAACAGATCATACTCGCAAGAAGACCAAGAAACTCGGGCTTGGTACGATCTTCGCGGTTGGCAAATGACTGTCGAAACGTGGGTTCGTGTGGGAACGGCGCAAGTGGGTGGATGTAGGTAAAGAAGTCGTCGACCAGAAGTTCCAATACTGGCATGGGCGCGATGGATTCGGCATCAAGAACACCTTCGGTAGAGATGTTCATCAACGTCTTCGCCGCAGTCTGAGGTGACGGAGACATAGATCCAAATACTGCAGCTGCCACTGCTGCTGATGCCGCAGCTGATGGTGATGGTACCTCTACTCTAGAGCGTTTGGCAGCCTTCGCAGCTTCAGCATGTTTATTAGGAGGGCCTCGACGTTTCGTCTCGCGGTTGAATGTGCAATCGACACCAAGTTCTCGACACGGTCGGCAGGGGACATTTGAGTCGTCGCATTTGACCTTTCGCATACTGCACATATCGCACGCCCGTCTAAGTCGAGTCAACTTGGGGTTGATGGTGGGATCGCGCATAGCAGCTCCATTTCCAGGTATAAGCTGCGTCGGCAATTCGGTCGCGTGAGGAAGGCCATCTTGGGGAGATTGGTCCATAGGCTGGTGCTGCTGTTGATGACCGACGACTTCGGCAGCAGCTACAGCGGCATGTTGCAAAGCTTGGGGGCTGCTGATGTGGTGATTGATAGCGTGAGCCGCATCGCTGGCGGCCTGTAGCATCTCAAGGCCATTGCTTGCATACGCGTGAGCCGTCGCGTGCGAAGATGGTGATGGTGGAGGGGGTGAGTCCGACATGGCGGCGAGCTGTCAGGCTGCGCCGGGCCTGCAGCGGAGCACGGAGCTCGTTGGCGGAGCTGAGCTGGGGTAGACCGTCCGTAAGCGGGACCCTTGAAGATGGCGCCGGACTGGATGGTCGCGGCCTTCGCGATGGCTGATTGTCGGAGGATTCCCGGATGTTGGAGGGTGTTGAAGCGAGGTGACCCCGAGGAGCCGATGGCAACAATTTGGTGGAGGATACGGTCACGTGTGGAACGATTATGTCAGCTTGATGAGTGGCTACCCTAAAGATTGGAGAAATTGTTTCTAGAAACAGCTCTGTTTGGCCTCAGTTGATGCGGCATCGAGTAGCTGTAATGCTAAATGATAATAGTTTTTAACCAAATTCAAATTCTTTTTTGAGTTTAGTTGGGAATTTAGACTAGAGTATGTTCAAGCTTTGCGTTCTTATCCAGCAAACCTCAACTTTGCGACACGATATCCACCGTAGAAGATATAATACCATCCAGAAAGCTCATCACGTATGATATCCGGGATGAAACTCACTCGGGCTTCTTCGTACCAACAAGATGATAGAAATGGCTCATCGTGGAGTATAGATGTTCATCTCATGACTGAATCCTATCGGGAATCTCGGGAATCTGGCATCATGTCCCTGTTTGCGGCTGAACCGCACGGATGAGTCGAGATTACAAGCATGGACTTTTCAGAAATGAGCATATTCGTCCAATATCCAATCAACTAAAAACTGTGGCACTTTAAGATTGTGGCCCCGATAACTCAAAGGTCGTTGTGTTAACCAAGGTTGAAGCTGTTGACCTGTGCATTAACCAATTTGGCAGACATTGAGACCCTGGTTTAGTTAGTTACTTGCTTCATATTTGACATGCGACTAATTTCTGAAACAATGTCATTGTGTAGATCTCGAACGACTTTCTGGAACTTGTTAGCTTTCGCTATCCGCCGCCTGCAACGGTTATGAAGCTTGAAGGCTGCACCAATCAGATTAATCTGATTTTCAGGTTGTAAATCAGTGAACCAATAATAGCTACCCCCACAAGTCGCAGTTTTGTACCCACTCAAGCTGTCATGAAACCTCGAGGGTCCGATATTGAAGTTCAGATATTGTGGGCTCTTTATTGATCTCATTGACACCTCTTAACTTTCTATTACCCTTTCGTATCAGTTTTCAGAAGATACAGACATCTAAAACACACCAAATTTCCCATCTTCATCTATCTTCGGGTGCTTACGGCTGGCGCCGATAATGAGAGATCCTTGAAAGGCTCCACTCATCAGCCCACCATCACCATCGTCTGATAATATCGACCTGGCGTGATGCGCTCAGCTTAACAAAACACAGCGGAGCAAGGCGAGACTCGGGGAAGAGCTTTCATGTCATGAGTATGAGCCATACAAGTAAAAAGAAAAGTTGTCATGGACAAGGGACTGAGGGGTAATTGACCAAGGATGCGCAATTGAATAAATACCGTTGGCCTGGCTGTTGTTCTGCGACATGACTCTGTATAATTGATCTGCTGCTTGCTACTTGAACAAGACTGAATCCTACTGCAAATTGACTTGCGTCACACGAGCTCTTTTTATCAGCTGAGAAATTGACTGTTAAATACCGACTCCTCACTTCGCTTTTTCCTTTGCGCCAACGACTCGCGACAACTTCTCACGACTCAACAACTTCAAATCGAACAACTTACCTTGCTACCTTCCACTGGTAGAACAACTGTGCGAACAGTTCAACGACATATCAATCCTCAACACACAAAACAATAACATACAGCCAAGATGACTTCACGACCTATGAAGCACATTGATCGCGAGGATCTCTACACAAACCTCGAAGCTCGCGTTCAATACCTTCACTCATTCCTCGACTTCTCAAGTCGTACGTATAACCCTGCCCGACTTCCAATCAAAGCCGAGCTAACACTTAGTCCTAGGCGACATTGAAGCTCTTATCACAGGCGCAAAATACGTCAAGGCCCTTATTCCCGCCGTCGTCAACATCGTTTACAAAAAACTTCTTCAATACGATATTACAGCTCGTGCCTTCACCACCAGAAGTACCTCGTTCGAAGGCCCTCTCGATGAAGTACCCGATGAGAACAGCCCTCAAATTCTGCACAGAAAGATGTTTCTGCGCGCCTACCTTATGAAGCTGTGCTCTGATCCCAGCAAGATGGAGTTCTGGGAGTATCTGGACAAGGTTGGGTATGTCATCCTTACTCTGCCCTCTTCATGAACGCAAATTGACTTTAGTAGAATGATGCACGTTGGTCTTGGTCGCAAGCACCCTCTCCACATCGAATACGTTCATCTCGGCGTCTGTCTAGGATTTATCCAGGACATCATGACCGAAGCCATCCTCTCGCATCCCCGTCTACACATCCAGCGCAAGACGGCCCTAGTCAAGGCCCTTAACAAGGTCATCTGGATTCAGAACGATCTCATGGCCAAATGGCACGTCAAGGATGGTGCTGAGTTCGAGACAGGCGAGTCTGATATCGAGATTGAGCGCGAAGGCTATCTGCACGGAAAGCGCATCATTGGTGACGGCAGTGATTCTGCTACTGATGATGATGCTTCAGAGCACCATCATCCTTCGCGTATTCCTCATCCTACGGGTATGCCGTCTGGTGGTGTGTGCCCATTTTCAGGAATGGGCGCCCCGGACGATGACGAAGAGAAATAGATGGAATGTAGGTTTGAGGAGTCGAAGATTGGGCTCAAGCGTGGTAACGATGAACTTTCAACAATACATACATGGCGTTGGTGATAATGACTTATTTGCATGGTGGGCTTGGGGCATTCGGGGTTAAGGGAAGTCTTTTTGGTACAATTATTTAGGATAGGGTGTCAGTATGAGAATGATGGGTAAAGACGATACCACAACTCTTTTCGCTTAATGATGTATTCTTTTGTGAGGTCAAATCTGAGTCCGCCCGATCGATGCCCCCTCATTTGTCGCCGTTGAGGTCCCTGTATGTCATTGGATGCATTGATGAGTGGTTTAATAACACCAAGCAAGGGCTTTGCAACAATAGGATAGTGTTTTTTCAGAAAGCAATTTTGGAAACCCATAAGATCTGGGTCTCCGAGGCTACTTATCAAGGCATCATAATTCTCAACAAATAACCTGAAGTTTCCTTCACCTGCGTCATGGCTTTGGAGCTTTTGGCCCTCCTTGGAGGGGCAGCGGATCCGATCACGATTGTTTGAGTCTGGACCAACTGTCATATCAAGGTTCCTGGATGATTTTTAACTAGAGGCTCCATTTGATATTAATATGAGACAAATGATTGGATCGTGATTGGGCTTCTGTAGCGGGATGACGGACAGTCTTTGGGTATTTTTGTTATTGGCGGATCCTGGAAAAGTGTCGCTCGGTGGGGTTCTTCAAGCTTGGAGCTGAAGAGATGATATGATGGAGTTGAGTAGATATGGGAGGGTTAAGAGAAAGAATATTATCGAAGAATGATCTTAACGAGAATAAAACGCTCAGTATCATGGTTGGTTCTGCGTGTGTCAACATCAGACAGTTCTTGTCACTTGTAACGGTGTTACCGGGCCGGGATGTTGAGTCGTCACTGGGTTCTAGACAGTCTCGAACCTCTTGGAAACTCGTGTCAACCTCCAATGGCAGCTCTTTGATAAACCACACACCGTTCAAGACGGACAAGATGCGCATATCGGAAGGGCGAGACAAATGAGAGAATGCAGACAATAAGACATGTCCTACTGAAGCTTCATGATAGGATCGCATAAAAAGATGGACTTGCAACAAGAGTGTAACCAGTTCATAGTTAGTTGACCAACAAAAAGACTCGGACAAAGCCCGTTTTCCCTATTGAGCAGCGGAAGAAGTAAAAGAAGCAATTCTTAAGGGAAAAAAGAGACAAAGAGGAAATTGCCAGTTAAAATGGCTCACAAATGGATGTTTGATGCAGCCACCATCGAAAACTATCTGCATGATGGGTAACCACCAATTGTCAAAGTCTACAATCTCCATTCATCGGATATTCTCGCAGATAGAAACAGAAGCTCGGTAGAAACGTTGACAACAACGTATCAACTACCGGGAAACGTGAGGTCACGTTTGGCGGTGGATGGCTCCAAGGAAGAATGATGAATGATGTAGGCATAATCTGGCCCGGCCCGCCCATGGCGTGAATACCTTACCTAGCGGCAACTGGGTAGTGTCAAATTGATGGCGGGGTGCTTTCTCACAGGGTGGCTCCGGGGGATAAGCCCCGGATGCGGCTCGAGATGACCGGACTTGAACCCGAAAAATTGACCGGTTCACGGCTAATCTTGATGAAATGCGCACCGACTTTTTTTGTGACTGTCCGGAGGCAGCGTCATTATTTTGTACTCCGTATTGAGCAATAAGAATGCAGAAGCTTGGACGAAAACTGCGCAACTTATTATTTCTCCGAGTATAATTGCTCCCAGAAGTTATCGCGAAGATTCATGACCTTTACGCGATTCTGCAAGTGCGCTGGCATCTCGGGAGTCCACCTCCGTTGAAAGGGGGTCTCACCGTCTTTTGTTTGGTTCGGTCTGGTCTGGGGGGCACCTTTGAAGCTGGAGTTGGTGCCTGTGCCGTATTGCTTGTCTATTGTTGGTGCATTGACCTGTGGAGACTTTGAATAGCATCCATCTCAGCGATTATGAAGTGGAACTGGACCTGTCGATGATGATTAGAGTTGACGATCTTGGGGCTGCTTACCGTGGGTTCGGTATAGGAAGCATGAAACTTGAAAATTGGTGATTGATCAGCAACTAGAACTGCAAATCCAGAGACATGATCTACTTGGTTTCAGACTGGGCGTTTGTACTTCAAAATGCCAACTATCGTGAGAAATAAGATTACAGCTAACCTGATACTATCCGAAACACAACTTGCAAGTCCTCGGCCTTGCAGTATGCTAGAAGTCATTAGGATAGAGCTTAATAAATATATGTAACCAGATACCAGAAACTTAAACTGCTGAGTGAGTATTCTCCATGCTTTCTCAGCATCTTGGAGAACTGATAAGCAATTAATAGTTTTGTCCGTTAAATTATTTTCATAATGCCCCTCCCCCGCCATATCCCCAACTCTCGCACGGTCACATGGAAACAAACCATGCGAGGCCCCAGATATCTAATCCTTCAACATTGTCATATCATCCGGTATAGTAGGATAGAGGCTAAATGAAAAGAAGGCATATAAAAAGTGGTAAGATACTTGCAGTGCACCGCCAAGTCGCCTCACGATAATATTGGCGGTGTTGGAGAGAATGGAGAACTATAGACCTCCACTATCCGTACAACATCCTCGTTGATAGACAAAACTAGAACTATCCCGGCCATTGAATGTTCACCTGTACCTGATCGGCATTATCTTTTGGATTCTCCCACAACGCAACATATCTTGGCAGCTCTCGGGCCTTTAAGAATTTTGCTCCGGCGCGTGAGCTAGAAAGTGTGCTGAGAGCCCACGAGACTGGGATAAACATGGGGAGATTGTAGTTTCTGGGGTAAATGAATGAGGAGAAGTAGCATGATTGGAACTTTGAATAGTTTATTCTGAATTGACTTGGGATACGCCTTCAATTGCTTTCAGATGTGGTCTTTGAATGGTTGTCTTACCCACTTTGACTTTGTCCAGACTCGGACAGAGAGACAGAAAAGTTACCCTGTGTGAGTTTGACGCACCCGCAAAAAAGCAAGGCATCTTTCTTTACCTGTCTAGGGGGAGACACAAAACATCAGGCACAGGTCCATCTCTTAAGTAGACTCTCAAGCTTAAAGAGTAAAATTATTAGAAGAAGTACCTGAATCTTACCTAAAGTTATATAGAACTTTAGGTATTTTTATAAAGTTTTCTAATAGATATTAGCCTTATGATCCTTATCACCTCATAACGTCTGATGTTTTATGCCCCCCCGAGGCCTGTACCCAAAGTAAAGGAAACTGCCCCACCATCACCAGCAGCTCCCTCTCTCGTCTCAGCAACACACGACGATGAATCGCCGAAACCGCCCGGCCCGACTTAAGAAAGAAGACTAGACCTTAATTCAACTCAACTGTAGGCATCTAACGTCACCGTGGCTCTACCCCAAGTTACTCGTTAGTCTTATCCAGCCTGTAGAGTCGCTTCTTTTCCCTTTCCTTCTCTCTAGTCCCGCTCTATCTAAACCATCCATCCCTCCTCCTCTCTCTCTCTCTCTTCTTCCACCTTACTCACTCACTCAGTCAACCACTCTTTTCTCCTCGCGCAGATTATATAGCTTTGCTATAACACTCTTCTATTCTATCTATCACTATCCACATATTAATCACGGAATACGCGCGCGCATAACTACTACAACTTTCTCCCGCGAGAGTGCTAGCGATCCTCTTCCTCCGACGAGACGCAAAGGAGACGCAGCTGACACCTCCTCGTGCACGATTCTCCCGAGCCTGATTCTCAGATCACTTCTCCCTTTTCAACCGAAAAAATGGCAAACACCAGCGAAACCACCAGCGCGCCCATCTTGCGCCGTCGCGAGTCCTTGTCCGAGATTCGAGCTGCCAACCCTGACTTGGCTCTGAGCGGTAACATTATCTCGGCTACCTTCAACACACCGCATTCTTTCGTCTATCGAAAAGGCGGTGATTGGGTATGTACATGTAACTCAACTATTCACCTACTTTCGCTTGGCTTCGCTTCCTCAACATTTCATCTTGTATCCGCTACTGTCCGTGTAATTACTGGGGGTCCATGCCATGCCACAGACTGGACTGGACTCTAGCTTGCATTTCATTTTCCCCTCTTCTCCAACCAAAGCTAGAGTAGAGCTCCCTGCCAGCTTCAGCTCCCCCCTCCCACTTTGTCACATGAAAATCGAGCGTCAACTAATAAAACTTGGGTTCACTAGGACTTGAAATCTCGTCGCGGTCAATCCGCCCTCTTTGACTCATTCGCATACCTCTCTTCCGACGCTACTCCATGGAACCACACAGTTGTCGCTTGGACCGGCGAGATCGATGCTCCCACCGATGACGTCGTTTCTTCGCCCGGCACGCCCGCCCCAAACACACTTGGTGCGACCTCTCTTAACGCTCTCTCCGCACCTGTTCCCATTGATGGAAACACGCGCCTACCGACTCCACCTCCAATTGACGGCCTCTGGGTTCCTCGCGAGGACCAAGAACGCCTTGAGTATCGCTTGTCCCACAACAAAACCATCCGCACCTACCCAGTCTGGCTCTCCGATGAGTCCGAGGCCACCTCTGAGGGTATCCTTCTCAAGGACCAGGCCCGCTGGCGACGATATGCCGAACAGGATCTTTACACGCTTCTTCACTACAAGCAACATGAGCCGACTGATGGCCGACGTGAGCGCGTTCAATGGGCCGATTACTATCGAATGAACCAGAAGTTTGCCAACAAGATTATCGAGATCTACAAGCCCGGCGACATCGTCATTATCCACGATTATTTCCTCATGCTGCTTCCTAGCATGCTACGACAGAGAGTGCCCAACATGTACATCTCATTCTTCCTGCACTCACCTTTCCCAAGTAGCGAGTTTCTCCGCTGTCTGCCCCGTCGCAAGGAGGTTCTCGAAGGCATTTTGGGCTCCAACCTCATTGGTTTCCAATCCTACAGTTACTCTCGCCACTTCCTGAGCTGCTGCACTCGAATTCTTGGCTTTCCTTCAGATACGCTGGGAATCGATGCTTATGGTACTCGCGTTCAGGTTGGCGTCTTCCCCATCGGTATCGATGCTGCAAAGGTTGAAAGCTACGCTTGGACCGATGCTGTGACCGCAAAGTACAACGCACTGCGGGAGCTTTATCACGGAAAGAAGATCATTGTCGGACGTGACCGTCTCGATAGTGTTAGAGGTGTCGCTCAGAAGCTACAGGCTTTCGAGCGCTTCCTCGAGATGTACCCTGAGTGGCGTGAGAAGGTGGTCCTTATCCAGGTCACCTCACCTACTAGCGTCGAAGCGGAGAAGGAAGATCTGGAGGACGACACAAAAGTTGCTACTCGAGTCAACGAGCTCGTTATGCGCATCAACGGCATGTATGGCAACCTGAGCTTCTCTCCCGTCCAGCACTACCCTCAGTACCTCAGCCAGAACGAGTACTTTGCTCTTCTGCGCGCCAGTGACATTGGCCTCATCACCTCTGTTCGCGATGGCATGAACACCACAAGTCTGGAGTACATCATCTGCCAAAAGCAGGGTAATGCTCCTCTTATTCTCTCCGAGTTCAGTGGTACCGCTGGCAGTCTGAGCGATGCTATCCACATCAACCCCTGGGATCTCAGCGGTGTTGCTGAGAAGATCAACGCCGCCCTCACCATGTCTGAAGACAAACGACAGGCCATGCAGTCTCGCCTGTACCGACACGTCACTGAGCATAATGTCCAATCCTGGATCACAAAGTTTATTCGTAAGGTGTATAACGTCCTTGGCGACACCAGCTCAGCCAATTCGACCCCTCTGCTGGATCGTGCTCTCCTTCTCACTCAGTACCGTTCAGCCAACAAGCGCCTGTTCATGTTCGACTACGACGGTACCTTGACACCCATTGTGCGCGAGCCTAGTGCTGCAGTGCCCTCCGAGCGTCTCATTCACACCCTTGATCTATTGGCCGCTGACCCCAAGAACGCCGTGTGGATAATTTCGGGACGAGACCAGGATTTCCTGAAGCAGCACCTTGGTAACAACACACGACTTGGATTCTCAGCTGAGCATGGCAGCTTTATGAAGCACCCTGGATCAGATGAGTGGGAGAACCTGGCGGAGAAGTTCGATATGGGATGGCAGTCTGAGGTGATGGAAGTCTTCCAGAAGTACACAGACAGGGTTCAAGGTTTGTTCACTTATTAATACCGGGTCGTTTAACATACTGACTGAAAATAGGCTCCTTCATCGAGCGAAAGCGGTGTGCCCTGACCTGGCACTACAGGTTGGCCGACCCCGAGCAAGGCATTCACATGTCGCGAGAGTGCCACAAGGAGCTTGAGTCAACAGTTGGTGTAAAGTGGGACGTCGAAGTCATGCCCGGCAAGGCCAACATCGAAGTCCGCCCCACGTTTATCAACAAGGGTGAGATCGCGAAGCGCCTTATCACCATGTACCACACCCCCGGTACTTCCGAGTCTGAAGACAAGTCCGACGCTGGACACCTTGAGTTTGCCCTTTGCATGGGTGATGACTTCACAGACGAGGACATGTTCCGTAGCCTGAACGCCGCGTCAGGACCCGTGCTAGACGCCAACCACGTCTTCACAGTTACAGTCGGCGCGAGCACAAAGGTGACACTGGCCAAGTCGCATCTCCTCGAACCAGAGGATGTGATTGAGTGCGTGGCTCTGCTAGCAGGTGTCCAGGATGCAGGAGAGCGCTTGAGCGAAGTGAACCTCGGCGCGCTGAGCACTGTCGAGGGACATATTCCTAGTGAGAAGCTGTAATGACAGGATGAGAGTAAATTTTGCAGGCGTTCTGGACAAGACGAAGATAGACGGGTGAAGGGCGTATAGGATAGGAAGATCATGAAAAATGAACGAAACGTAGGGGATGTGCATTATGGACACAGATTTAGCTGGCGCGTATGTCAATGTTAATTGAAACCAATATGTTCTTTATACCCCTGAGACTTTACGTAAGTTATCATAACCCTAATCTTTAAGTTAGCCTTGCCTAAGCCTTGCCTAAGCCTTGCCTAAATGTCAGCTAAGCCCTGCAGACCAAGATGCTGCCCAACGCTCTTGTTGGCAGCATCCAGCGATACAAGCAGGATACCGATTCAGTTGTTGTATTTTTGGTTTAATTATGAGTCAAGTTTGAGAGTGCTGGCTCATAAGAAGGTTCACCTTTCTCGTGCTCATAGGCACCGATATTAACTCTTACAAATATGAGAGCGGTGACTCAATACGCTATCAGCAATGTAGTCACAAGCTTGGTTGCCCCCAATCTACCTTTGTTAACAAGACAAAGGAGGAGTTCAATATGATTTCTTGTGCAACCCTAATTAATACTCATTTCAGATCCAGACCTCATACTCTGACTTTTCTTATCTGCCGTCCAGATCCATCAAGATGACACATTTGAAGAACTATATCTTTGTTATACTTTAGGCATTGTATGATAAAATTTTAATAAATTCGCTCAACTGCCATTTTGCAAACCTACATTGAGACTGGATCAGTAACTAGCTTCATTATGTAACTGCTTGAGGTACCCATATTAGAAGTCGTGTCCTCCCCAATTCTCTACCAGGGAATATTGGCCAATAAACTATTTAGCTCAGTTGTGTTGGTGACAAAGACTGTATCTTTGATTTATTCATCAGAAAACAATATTCTTGGATATCCAACTGGAAGAGTAAACATGATATCTAGATGCTGTGTCTTGTGTGGCGTTGGCATCAAGAAAACAGTACCTGATGAATGGTGTTCAAAATTTCGAACAAATAAGTGAACAGATTCATAAATTGAAGGAGAAAGCCAGGCTGACCATCAGTTAACTGCAGTTTACACCGTGGATCATCGTCTTAACAAGGCCCGTTTATCACACCTTCAAACCAGGACGCACAACCTTTTGGATATAATGAAATACGAACAAGAGATGGAAGAAGTACCAATAGATCACATCAATGACAATGATATGGTCGACTTGATACCATGCCCAAGAAAATTCGATGATCTTAGCGACAGCAGTATCTGGGGATACCTGATTCATGGAGGTGGACATACAGGCTCTCTTTGACATTTTTAGATCATCCGAATATATTAGGTTTTTAGGAACGGTAGCCTGGCAGGGAATTTATGGTAGGATTCCAGACGACAATGAAACCGACAAGAAGCCAGCATGGTCAGTGCTGCCCGGTAAACCCGTGTCGTTCTATGAGCAGGAACGAAATCCCCTGTCTGACGAAGTGGCTCTTCATGACCTGGAAAGGGTCAAAACAGGCGAAGAAGAGTCTATCACTGAGCTGGGCAAACCAATACGGAACTCAAAACATAGAGTACGAGACTACCAGGATCCTTTCAGCAAGCTGCCGGAAGAGCTCATCCGCGAGATATTCGTCTATCTCAACTCAAGAGATGTCATGAGGCTCGAGATGTGCTCGCCTATCTGTGACTATACTCGGCTGCACTGCGAATTCTGGCGTTCCAGATTTTGGCCAGGACGGGATTATCCTTGGTGCACTGAACAGGATAAAGAGACCCTTACCATTATGCAGTGGCAGACCTATTGAAAGTTGGTTTGCGAGCAAGATCAAGTCGTGTTGTTAGAAAACAAAAAGACTGTATACGCAGAGGCGGAATTGCTGCGCAAAATTATGGAGTGGTGGAAGATGGGATGCCTCCCCAATCAACCGGAAACCCTCATATCACGATTCAAGAATCTGGAAATAGATTAATAGAGCCACCGAAGTCTCCATATCTTGGAACATGACCTCAGTATCATAAGTCTACGCGTCGCTGCATCTTGAACTTCTATCTTATCTAGTACAGCCCGGTCTCGCTAGGAGTCAACGTTGAAAGAAGACCTGTCATGGTTAAACTATCATCACCCCCGTCCGAGTCGGTCTTCTCAACTGTAACACTATGATCTCTGACCCTGACCCCCGTCAGCTCCGCAACACCATCTCCAGCACCATTAGGCATATACTCCCTCGCATACGAAGGAATATTCACCTTCTTATCCTTGATCGCCGATTCAATGGAATATATAACTTCTTCCGCCACAGGGAATGCTTCTCGAAGCTCCATGAGTACGCGGCACGCCTTGATGAATGTTTCAAGCTGGATTGGGCTTTCTTCAATGGCGAAAAGGATTTTGAAGGCACAAACAGAACATGCTTGGATTAGCCAGTTTTCATTGCGGAGGGTGTAGAGAGCGCGGAAGTGCCAGATTGTTGACATGGCGTTTGTTGCGTGGGCGTAGGATGTTAGTCGGGGGTGGAAGGGGCCGAAGACGGATTTCGGGATGTGGTCGAAGGGTTGAAGAATGCTGATTACTACTAGATCCGCACCAAGACTGTAGATATGGTGGTTAATAAGATACTACAAATTTTGCTTTATAGACTCACTGTAGTAGTATAGCAGCTGGAAGAACTGCATTCTCGGCCCTTAGCTCTTCAGGTAGAGAGAACTTCCACTCCATAATACGAGAGTACATCTCAACTGCATGTCCCGAGTTCTGAGATGGCGAAAGCCCCTGCTCAAGTGGAATGAGAAACTCAAGAACTTGCTCTGTCATCTCGGTAAAGTTACACTCGGCCTCAAATATCTCACGCTTGAACGACCGTCGAGGGGCTAAAGAGAGGGGATATGAGAACCACCAATACTCAGGGTTCTCTCTTCTATTCAGTGGTGAGGTTTCTTCTTGCCATGTCTTTGCTCGTGTGGGCTTTTTGATGACGAGACGACGACAGAGACCGTGCATTGGTTTCCTGGGTCGCATTAGATAAACTGGTCCACGGCGAGGACGTAACTTACCAGTCCCAAACGTAGAAACCCCATTGTATCCATGACAAAGCATGTGCTTCAGCCCTCTGTCTCGAACCAGCGATAGCTGTGTCTGTAGAACGTTGTATATCATCTAATCGAAGCGACATGTATCGCGATTGCATGAGAGTATGAAACTCAAGCGCCGTTGCTCCATCACCTACAGCACCTTCATACACATACATGAGGGCTATACCCTGAGTAACTGGCAATGAAGGGCGTGTATCCTCGAGTTGCAGACATCGGATTGCTTCTTTTGCGAAAATTTGGCCTCTTGTGCTCAGGATGCCGGGTACACCGAATGTTGTTGGATTGGTGGAGTGTAGCTGCATCCAGGTTAGTGACCGGGGCTATGTGAAGAGAAGTGAAAAAGCCTACATACGCAGCTAACGGCCAAAAGAGCATTTACAAGAAACGGAGAACAGAATCTCAACTCTGAAGGTGCACTCAAGGCCGTAGGATCGTGATACTTCAAGTCCTCCTCGAAGATCGTTCGGTCGATGATACGGTTACATGCAGTATCCCAAGTCCAGAATAGCAGTAGCAAGTGACTTAGAAACTTGTCGTCTTGCATTACGTTCGTCCATCGAGAGAGTGGGAGTGTATATCCTGGTAGATCGGTGAATGGGGAGCTCTCGGAATGGGCATCCCGTGAGAGTTCTTCGAAGCCTTGGCCGGCGTTATCACTACTGGGAAGTATTAGAAGAGTCGCGTGACTAGTATGTCAACTCTGTGGTTCACTCACGAAGCCATGAGTCCTGCCCGGTTTGGAACTTGGTGTTGGGGATGAGAGAAGCTCATACGGGCCGTAGAAAAGGTAGGCGAGTTAGCACTCCCAGACGTGGTAGCACTATTCGACTTATTCGCACTATCGTTCCTCAAAAGAGGATTTCTTTGCTGAAGAGCAGTCAGATTTCCACCTTGGATGTCCTCAGTAACGGCCCTGACATCCTTTCCAGCTCTTATCCTTCGCAAAATCTCGTCTGTCTCATGAGGTTCTCTGTTCTTCAGTGAGGAGTAAAGACTCTCGTGATCGACCATTCGTTCTTGAAGTTCATCGTGTTTGCGCTTCATTGCTGCTACTTCGGCTTCGAAAGTATTAGTGGCATAGTGACACTCGCGGCCAGCGGCGATACACGCAGAGCATCTTGGTCTTTGGCCATTACACTGAAAATGTTAGCAATATGAATTTATTGTGTAAATGTTCGCATTACCTTGGCTTTGCGCTGCCTGCAAGCATGACATGCAATCTTGACAGAAGTTCTCTTTGGGATATTCATCTTAGGCGGTGGTGCTGATCCCGAAGGTCCATCTCGGGTGGGACCAGGCAAAAGGGTTCTGAAACGACTAGAAGACGAGGAAGAAGAAGCAGGGTTATCTTCCATATTTATATGTATAATCTATAGAAGGAGAAAACGCAAAGTTGACTTGGTGTGTGTGTGGTTGATGAGACGAGGATGAGCTGCGAATGATGTGAGGAGTTGTACTAACTAAAGATCAACGACAGGCATTTTTTTGATCAATCGATTAAGGATAAGGGTCAAGCAAAGACTGCTAATTCGCTCCATCTGAAATGACCCTAAATATGGCCCTTGTCCGTAAAATCGACGGCATTTCATCTATAAATGATGTATACAC
>JAALXK010000172.1:0-134906 GCA_012977745.1 Fusarium anguioides | reverse complement strand
TTTACTTAGGCTTACTAATTACACCTTAATAAAAGTCGATATTTCTCTTACAATATTATTTTCATACACCTAGGCAATCAACTCCTTAAAGTTGCAGAGTCACTGAGTCCGTAGGCGGGTACGAAAATGACCAGGATATAAAGAGAATATTGAAATAAATAATTTAGCATTAAGTTCCTAAGAAGTTGAGTATACTGTTCTAATATTTATATCATCCTTGTCAAGCACCTGGTCGCTAGGTATGCCTTCTAGAGGTACGCCACAGGTGGCTGAAACGACAAGATCTGCATTCAGAGAGAAATGATCGTCATGATCCCGAATCGATTCATGAACATGATTTGCCAAAACGTATGCATGTCTCCAAAAGACCGGAAAGAAAGCACCGGCCTTGAATGATGTCACGGTCATATGTGGCGCGCCCACAGTGCTAGATCCCGAGCCTTGTAGCGTCTTGTCATCATGGATAGAACGACCGACCCTAATATTGCATGCTACAAGGTGAATATGATATGTCTGGTTGCACAAATGCCGAACTAGCCTGCCTTGCGCCAGCCTTGATTACTGGGATATGTACTGCAGCACTGCAGCTCAGGGTAGGTATGTGGTGCACACATGCCCTTGCAACAAGATCTGCAAGTGGCTCGAATACTTCGCCTCTATCACCTCATGACAACCTCAGTCTAGAGACAGATAGGTAGGGGTCAGCGAGGTGCCATGCACCATGCAACATGGCGCCCTGAACCTGGCACAGATATGAGGGGTCCAATTGCTTCTTGGGCCAGATTCTTCAAGCTAGCAGAGTGTCTGTGGGCTGGTTGACCCTGTTTTCCTGGAAAGCTCTAGGGCGTCTTGATCGCCGATTCGGAACATCGTCGAGCGGTCTGACCTATCGGTAATTCTAATCAATGGGTCTGGGAATGCCATCGTGGAACTGAAAAGACGCATGGCATCTCTTTCAATGCCGCTGTTGGGGTAAAGGAACATCTCGTGCGCTAAAGCTATCGGTGAAGAGGGCCAACAGAAAGAAAGCAAATCACGGCAGATGTCGGCTTCAAGTGCTCGATCCTCGTCCAAGTTGAAGAGTTGCGGCATCGCATCTCGGGCAACTCCTAACTAGTTTACAGTGACAACTGTTGTACGGAGTACGTAGTGTCCTTTCAGCCTTAGCGCACGGGTTTCGTTGCTAGTAAATGTCTCTGATAGGTGGGCGTATGATGCTGGAAGATACGGGTCTCAGTTCACAAGAGTCAGGAACTCCTTTGTAGAGAGAGATGTGTGTCTTGTCTTGCATCAAACAAGGCTTCTGTAGACATTTCCGATTTCGCTCCATTGTTGGGCCTGAGAGGCATGCAGGCTGCAGATTCGAGCTGATAAAATGGTGATCGGTCAACCCAAAGTGAGCCAAAGGCCCCGTTGAAAAGGTCATGGGGCAATCTCAAAGACTGGAGCCGAACTACTGTACATAGTTGCGAGAACCCTTGCTGGTTGATGGGCTTGTTGCGGAGAGGATAATAGATAGTAATAGCGCCGATGCTATGAAAAACTCGGTTTCCCATCGCGATAGGCACTGCCTTATGCTCCCATGGGTGGGTGGCCTGGCTGCCTGGTTTAGGCTTGGAAGATGTACTTTGAGTTGGAGGGTTGTTTCGGGTTTGGCTGTCACTGAGTCTTAGGTCACCTCAGGCTCAGGGACTTGGGATCATCAAAACCACCAAAATGTCAGCCACGGGACCGCTCGATCGACGTAGGAGGTAACGTATCCGTAGGGAACAAAGATGGCGAAAGCTTTAGCCAGTAGAAGAAGATAATAGAAGCGCCTGAGCTGTTCCAGTTGAGAATCCATCTCCATCTCCAGTGCATCGTTGGGTCCTCAATTTTCCAAGTGCTCCAGGTGGAAACTACAGGGCCTGGGTCTAGGCCTGGGTCCAAGTCGGAGCATGGCATGGGATTTTCAAGGGACAAAGATGGGATTTTGAGTGGTCTTGGCAGGCCGTGAGATCGACGGAGCTAGTGGAGAACAAGGCAGATGCTGTGTGGCCACTGTCTCTTGATTGCTTTTGCCTAGGTCTGCTCACAGTTCAGGGATTCCTTTTCTTAGTAGGTGCTAATAGTGAGGGGCCACACTGTACTGTCCCGCTGTACGTACCTACCTTGCCACCTCCACACGGGCAACCACAACCAACCTACAACACCTTTGTCGTCTGTCCACTGCGCTGCGCTGCACTGCACCAAACCTCCCCCAGCCAAAAAGCTGCCACAGGCTGGTAATTTTATCTTCGCCTTGTCCTGAAACTCACTTCTCGCCTTGCGTTTTTGCTTGATTCTCTTTACCTTGTCACCTAGACCGGCATTACGTATCAATCGAAAATCAGTCGCCTCTAACCAGTCGTCACTCCTTCCGCATTGGGGAACCGCCCTCGCTGCCCTTCGCCATCTATCGCCTCTCATGGTTCGTCCATTGTGATAGCTTCCGTTTCGTTTCGCACACCTCTTCAACTGTCTGGTCTGGTCTATCTAGAATAGTACCTAAGTTTAAACCCCCTGTTGATCTTGAATTACACGAGATCCTGCCTACCTGGACCCTGCTGCTGCTTTTCTTTGCTTTATTACATATCATTGTGCTGCAACTCTCAAGCCGTCAACCACGATCACAAATACGACAACAACGCCTACGATTTCCGACTTTAGTTGGGTATTTCAGAACTCTTTGATCGTCTGAGATCTTCTTCTGCTGTCAACCTTAGCTGTATCATATCGGCTGTAACGGGAATGCGCGACGCTACTTTATAGCATCGCCCTCACCTCTCCCTCGACCATTTTCTCCCCCACCCTCCTTTGCCTCTAGGCTTTCAACCTTCCAACTCCCCGCAACTGTTAGGTTAGCGATAGACAACATCATCATGGATGCGCCGCACGAGAAGGATGATCAGGATGTCAGTCAACCTCAGCCTGAGAAGCAAGGACAGCAAGAGCAACAGCCAGACCAGCAGCAACACGACCCCTCGCCTACGTCTCCATCCTATTCTTCCTGTCCCCCTCCACCTCAGTCTTCGACAGCATCTTCATCAACATTTAAGTTTACGGGCCAAGACTTGCCAAACTTGCGAACAAATCCTTCCGATGCAACCCCAACACGCACGACTCGAGCTGTCTCATCTGCTGCTCCCAGTGAGCAGAACAGTGTTGCAAACTCCGAACCACCGTTTTCGCCCTGGAGTGCAGGATCGGACAAGCAATTGGGATATCACTCCGCTGCTTCAGACATTTCTGGGGACCGAGTATTTCCTATACGATCCGTCATCAGCGTCGACCCCAACTCTAGTAAGATTGCCAATGACGATTACTTCCCTACCTTGCCTGAGCGCGATGGTCGAAGCATTCCTGTCCAGGCCCCAGGTGCTGCTCGAGCTGACATGGGCCCAGATCTGAGACGTTCAGACACCGTCCCAGCTAATTACCATTCACGCGCCCACAGCGAGCGCATTGATGCCCTTATACGAAGGAAGAACACTGTGAGCGCTCCAATGTCTAGCATTCAGCTGGACGCAAACCGCCATGGAAGCAGTACCACGCCCCTTCAACTCGATATTTCTACTTCGGATAATGAAACAGAAACAGAAGAATCTGGGGCGATGGGTCACAGCGCACCTGACCTTGCACCAGCCGAACTTGAGCCTGAGGCTTCCTCTGCGGGACAATCGAGTGCTGATGTTCCACTCGTCACTTCTCGTTTCACCCACGCTGTGACTGATGATGGCCATGCGGTCATTACTGGACGTGACGGTGTCCTCCAGCGCTGCGAAGATGAACCAATTCACACTCCCGGTGCGATCCAAACATTTGGTGCCCTTGTCGCACTTCGGGAAGAGAACGATGGCTGCTTTGTTGCTCGATACGTCAGCGAGAACGCCGAGCGAATGCTGGGTTACACACCGCAACAAATATTCCAACTCAAAAATTTCCTGGACATCTTGACGGAGGAACAGCAGGATAATCTTCTCGATCACATCGATTTCATCCGCGACGAAGATGCAGATCCCGCTGTCAACGGGCCAGAAGTCTTTAGTCTATCAGTCCGATCTCCTAAGCGTAAGAGCACAAAACTCTGGTGTGCCATACATATAAATCCAGCACACCCCGACTTAATCATTTGCGAATTCGAACTAGACGACGACGTTGAGTATCCTCTACGGCCAGTGGACGAAATGACGCCCGATACCCCTCACGACACCCTGCAGTCAAACCCAACCCTGGAAGAAATTGAAGACAGTACAGAAGTTCTCAGTAAACCTTTAAGGATATTGAGAAGCGCGAGGAAGAGGCGGGGCGAGCAAGGTGCCATGCAGGTCTTTGATATTATGTCCCAGGTTCAAGAGCAACTTTCGTCAGCTCCCAACCTGGAGGCGTTCTTGAAGATTCTCGTGGGCATAGTCAAAGAGTTGACAGGATTTCATCGTGTCATGATATACCAATTTGACTCCTCCTTCAACGGCAAAGTTGTCACAGAGCTGGTCGACACATCCATGACAAGGGACTTGTACAAGGGCCTACATTTTCCCGCATCGGATATTCCACGCCAGGCCCGCGATCTTTACAAGCTCAACAAAGTTCGGCTTCTCTACGACCGGGATCAGGACACCTCGAGAATTGTTTGCCGGACCAAAGAGGATCTAGACGTTCCTCTAGACATGAGTCATTCTTACCTACGAGCCATGTCCCCCATTCATATAAAATATTTGAAGAACATGGCTGTGAGATCATCCATGTCGATATCAATCAATGCGTTCAACGAGCTATGGGGACTTATTTCTTGCCATTCGTATGGAAATCACGGTATGCGGGTGTCTTTTCCCATCCGGAAGATGTGTCGACTTGTCGGAGACACTGCGTCCAGGAACATTGAGAGACTGTCTTATGCTTCACGACTGCAAGCTCGCAAGTTGATCAACACTGCGCCTACAGACAAGAACCCCTCTGGATACATTATTGCATCTTCGGAGGATCTCTTGAAGCTGTTCGATGCTGATTTTGGGTTGCTATCAATCAAGGGTGAGACCAAAATCATGGGCCTCGTCGAACAAAGTCAAGAGGCCCTTGCTATGCTGGAGTATCTGCGAATGCGACAGCTCACCTCTGTCGTAGCATCGCAAGACGTCAAGGAAGACTTTCCTGACCTTCGATACCCGCCTGGCTTCCAGGTTGTTGCCGGTCTGCTCTACGTGCCCCTGAGTGTTCGTGGCAACGACTTCATCGTTTTCTTCCGGAAAGGCCAGATCAAGGAGGTCAAGTGGGCTGGTAATCCCTATGAAAAGTTTGTTCGAGAGGGAACCGCAGGCTATCTTGAACCAAGAAAGAGTTTCAAGACCTGGCATGAAACTGTTGTCGGCAAATGCCGGGAGTGGAACGAAGAGCAGGTAGAGACTGCAGCTGTCCTTTGTCTCGTCTACGGTAAATTTATCGAGGTCTGGAGACAAAAAGAAAAGGCCCTGCAGAACAGCAAGTTAACGCGGTTGCTACTTGCTAATTCCGCCCATGAGGTCCGAACACCCCTTAATGCCATTATCAACTACCTGGAAATTGCCCTCGAGGGCACTCTTGACCAGGAAACTCGCGAAAATCTGGCACGGTCTCATTCTGCTTCCAAGTCTTTGATCTATGTAATCAATGACCTACTAGATTTGACCAAGACAGAGGAAGGACAGAGCTTAGTCAAAGACGAGGTTTTCGACCTTGCCAGTTGCATTAGAGAAGCCACAGGCCCTTTCCTGAACGACGCCAAACGCAAGGGGATCCATTATACGGTTGTTCAACATCCGGGATTGCCTCGATTTGTCCATGGCGATGAACGACGAATTCGCCAGGCACTTTCCAATGTCACTGCGAATGCGGTAGCCCATACGAACGACGGCCATGTCAAGGTTGAGGTTTTTGTGTCAGAAGTCAAAGATCGACAGGCCGTTGTTGACTTCGTCATTGAAGACTCCGGTATTGGCATGAGTGCCAGCCAACTTGACACCTTGTTCCGCGACCTCGAGCAGGTCAGTACGGAGGATTCGTCGATGCCAGGCACGCAGATGCCTCGCGAAATGCGGACCTTGGGACTTGGACTCGCTGTTGTTGCCCGCATAGTTCGAAACATGGATGGACAGCTCCGCTTGAAGTCAGAGGTCGGCCAAGGCTCAAGATTTGTTGTTCAACTTCCTTTCCTCTTATCCAACGAGGTTCCCAACTCGCATGATGAAGGTGTTCAATCAAGTGGCGCAACAAACCAGTCTGCAAACAGTGCCGACACCGCCAACACCGTGACATCTGCCCCTGCTTCTATGACGGCTGCACCAGAAGGAGAAATTACTCTGGTCAACAGGGCCAGCTCTATGACATCTGCCGTAGAAGGTGGCGATGCGTCAATCACACATAGAGGCAGAGCAAGTCAACGAAGCATGAGCAGCCATGGCAGTCATGGTAGCCAACAAAGCGACGCCGATCGACTCATTGATGCGATTTCAACACCCCTGTCACTGCATGACAAAGAAGGTGCTGAATTTCCTCTTTCCAGCAGTGGACATTCAAGAGGCAGCTCCATTCGACCCACATCCCGCGGTGCTATCAGCCTCGGTGGCCGATCAGCCAGCCCTGCCAACAAAGAGCCTCGAAGTCCTATTGCCACAAAGTCTCATGACGAACCCGGCAATGTTGGAGTGATGGATTCCAAGACTCCGATTCGTGCTGTCAAGATACCAGATGAATACACAGATGTACCTCCCCGGCCACAGGCAAGCGAGCATTCTGGTGTTTTGTTTGAAATGAAGAGCAACGATCGCCCTGCGGCAAAGGCTGTAACCGAGAGTGTCACCAGTGGAGGAACGCAGATTACTGAACCGCAACATCTTGAGGTTCTTGTGGCTGAAGACGACCCAATCAATATGAAAATATTGAGAAAGCGTTTGGAGAGAGTGGGCCACGGGGTTAATCATACAGTCAACGGAGAGGACTGTGCCGCAGCATATCGCGAAGGATCACGAAAGTTTGATGTTGTTCTAATGGATATGCAGGTAAGTGTTATTTGGTTCTGATCGAAGCTATCCAATTGCTAACCCAACCAAGATGCCCATTGTTGATGGCCTCACAAGCACGAAGATGATCAGGTTAATGGAGGCATCTTCGGAGCATCATGGACATTCATCGTTGGCCAACACCAACCATCGCATTCCTATCTTCGCTGTGTCAGCCTCTCTCGTAGAGCGTGAGAAGCAGACATATATCGATGCCGGATTTGACGGATGGATCCTCAAGCCAATCGATTTCAAGCGCCTCAACACTTTACTGGCCGGCATATCTGACGAAGAAATTCGCAAGTCTTGCCTCTACGAACCAGGCCAGTGGGAGCGTGGAGGTTGGTTTCTCCCGAGGTCATCTCTTGGTGGCTCGGTCACGAGTGACGAGACGACACCAAAGGCTGAGCACACCGCAAAAGACAAGGATATTGGCAGCACTGTGGCTGCCGAAGAGGTCAAAGCAGAGAATGAAGGCGGCACTGATGAAGCCGCCTAGTGCCTGAGGTGTTGGCACTACCACCCAGGCAAACACCAACATATAGATGTTTGGTCTTGGGCAAAGAGTTTCGCCATGATTGGTACCGGAGTGACATTCATCCCGCAGGTATGGCACGATGAGGTCCTGCAAACGATGAGCCAGTCTCCTATGCCTCTGTCTTCTCTGATACCCAAACCTTCAGATGCCACCTCATCATGAAAGTCAGTTTTGTTTTCATACTTTTTTCTTGGTTTACGCTTTTCACTTTTGCTTGACTGGTTTTAGCCCACGGAATACACGCACTGTACACGATAGATATGATGGGAATGGAAATGGGCAACACGGCGTTAGGAGCTTTCAGGCGTTGAAGTACACTTCACCATCGCAACGCAGGTTGATGTCGCAGGCTGTCTTTTCCGTGCAAGTAGAAAAGTTTTTGTACGGCGCGGGCACTCATAATAGCTGACGGTCTTCCATTGAGTTATTTCACTGTTTGTTTTCCTTTGTTAGCATAGAACGGACAAGAGAAGGGCCATGATGTATACGATAACATTGGTTCCAAGGACGGGGTGTTTGGTGATAGCAAGGGTTCTGGTTCTTGCTTTTACTGCTTTTTGTTTTGGTTGATCTTTGCTTCTGCTCGAAAAAAATGAGTGATGAGCGAACTTATGATGAGCAGGAATCTCTCTCTAACCTGGCTGCCCTGTGACCTGTCAGGGTCACGGCTGCATGAGACGGGACTACATACGACCGCCGCGGGTCTGGCGAGTTAACTTGATGACTTGAGGGGGATGGGGGGCGAGAGGATGGGAAGTAGCATGTATATGTCTATCCATAGATATCATGCTTAATGCCTATGAAGAGGAAGAAAATAAAGCATGTCAAGTTGAATGATTACAATGGCCACGTACAAATAAGTCATTGATTGTCAAATGCACGAGTGAGTCGTCAGTATAGACCATGCATGGTGTTACTCCTTGTAAATGTGCATTTGATGTTTATTTTCCATACCATACCTCTCAAACGTTCAACGCCGTCTATGCATTAATCCTGCAAAGCAAAACCCAATGGTGCCCTTCCCCCTCCCGTGCCACCGTCATGTTCAGCTCCTCCTAATGCTTCCCTCTTCAGATGTGTATCTACGCCTTATTTCCCCGAGTCGCTTGTCAACCATATTTACCAAGTATCCAGCTTGCTTGGCGTTGAGGTGGCCCCCCTTGTACTAGATTCCAATCCCCCATTAACGGTCCTTACTGGCATAACCGGGACTGAAATTGCGAAGGGGTATGTCTGAGGCTGGTCGCATTTGCCCATCACTCTACAACTCCGATTCAGCTCCATCCAGGCCCATCGGGCTTCCGTTATGGTTCTGTCTCTGGCGAAGGCGAGCGTTTCCAGGTGGGCGCCGGCGAACCATAACTCGGCCATTAACGCCGGTTTGGCCACCGTTATCGTCGTCATCTTCTGAGTCTGGGTTCTGCTCTGCGTAGAGACGGGCTTCGTCAAGCTCATTAATGTCTGTAGGCCGCTCACGGAGCCATTGCATCCTGGGACCAGATCGAGCTCTCTCTGAAACACGGAAACCATAGATACGAGGTTCGTATATACGCTCACGGCCTAATCCAGGGCCGATGTTCTTTGCATACATGCCATTGATGAGGCCATCGCCCTCGTTAACGCGAGAGCTGGTAGATGAGAGCACCTCGATGCCGCGCTTGGTAAGGTCGTATTCTGGGAAAGTGAGGAGGAAGAGAGAGCCGAAGGTGCGGCCAAAGAAAGCCCCGTCAACGGTCTGGAAACGGCTGTTAGGCGGGACGTAGACGTCTAAACATGATGGGCAGAAGAGCTTGACTGTGTCCTCGCCAGGAATATCGGAGAGGCCGACAGGCAGAGTGCGGGCTTGGTCACAGTTTGTCCTGGGGCAGCAGCCAAAATGGCCAAGCTCGTACTTTTCACTCATTTGCTGGATTCCCGCCCTGGAGCAGATAAAGCGCTGGTGGATAAGACCGTAGAGCATCTCGGCTGAGGATTCGATGACGGACAGATCGCTAGCCATACGGTGGTGCCTCCGCTCGCTTGATGCTCTAGCCAAGCGTTCTGGATCCGACTCATTTTCATCCTCTTCCTCCTCCTCCTCTTCCTCCTCGTCATCATCGTCTGGTTCCACATCAAGGATCATCTGTGGGATAAGGGTATGTCGTTAGCAATTCTGAACCTCGGAGGAAAAGTAATTTTTCAAACGTAGACGCGCTTGCTTCCAACAGGGTAAACAAACCTCCAACGCTTCCTTGTACATAGCCACCTGAGACTGCAAACCAGTCAGGTTGAAGTCATCCTCAATAAACTCCTCCGAGACCTCAGCAAAGTATTCATGGCCGAGAAGGGAGCAGAAACTCGAGATCCAAGACTCGGGAACGCCTGAAGAGGTCGACATGGTGCCGCTATCGTTGTCGTCTTTGTGATTGTCGAGGGGCAACGAGTGCCAGTTGGCGAGACCAAGTAAGGGTTTGCGCACTGAAGCGGCGGTGGAGAAAATGAATCGCGATAGAGAGACGGTAAGAAACGGGGTATTATGGGAGTGTCGAATGCTGAGTTGAGGCGCGCGGTATCGTTAGGATAGCTGTGAAGCTACCTTGAGGCGGGGTGATGATGGTGAGGGCGCAGAGCAGATATCGCGAGCCACGAGCCACCAAACAGGACAAGGCACGCACAGTGGACAGTGCCTTAGTACCTATGTAGGTAAGGTATGGAGGGCACGCTAGGTACGCTAAAGTTGATCGGTAGACAGACAGACAAACAAATACCTAGATAGGCGTATAGTAGTATGTGATTGCACCAAAAAGAAATCAACAGAAGACTAATGCATCACAAGGATAATATTTAAGCAATGGATAAGTAATTTCAGTCCAAAGTGGACTTGAAGTATTCCTTTTTTTTTCTCTTTTCTTTTTTGTCGATTGCGCCAAGATTCGCAGTTTTGGTGCAACAGACAAAGCAGAGCTGAACAAGAGTCGGGTTTCCACTTCTCTCAGGCGGTACCTGCTTCGGGACTAGGGTTTTGCCGTTTCCGATATATAGATCTCACCTCTCCCGATGTTGGGTGATCGACTGATAAGTGACCCTAGGTAAACAAATGCAGAACATAATGTCGATCTATCCTCAAGTGGAATAATAGAATTAATTAATTTTTTTTTTAATAGTGGTCATTTCCATCAACCAGAATTGAGACAATGAGCAAACTTCTTTCTGCCTGCTCACCATGGATTCGACATGGACATCTTCCAAAGAGGACTCCCTTATCACGTCATTATATGGCTGAAGCACCACCTTTGTTGGACGAAAGAATCGTACCTAGACTGGCAGCGGTACCCCAAGAGTACACTACTATAGAGATATTTCGTGAGCGGTCATTTGAACGCAAGAAACCAGTCGTCTTTGCAAAAGACCGCGGCTCTCCAACACCCATGTTGCCCGCGTTAAATAGTTGGTTTGCAAAGGATCCTCAGTACAACTCAGCAACTCTCTCGGAACACCTTGGACGATTTCATGATGCCATAGTTCCCTATGAAATTTACGCTCCAACCAATGAACAAAGAGCGAGTCTTGGCTTGTTCAGAGACTCTCTTGGTCAAGAAGAGGCACAAGATCAAGTCATCGCGAGAAGCTGGGACTCATCATTTCTAGAGTGTGAAAACCAGGACTTCTTCCGATTCGATGCGCCTCTGTGTCTTTTCACCAAGGTACTAAAGTTTAACCAAGTTCTTAAAGAAAGAGGCTTGTCAAGGATCTCCCTGTATATTGCCCAATGCTCCATCACGGACCTCCCTCCTGCTCTTCAGGAAGACATTCCCACTCCAGAGATAGTCAAATCTGCCGGGAAGGGGGACGTATATGGCTCCAGTATTTGGCTAGGCATAGCGCCCACTTACACACCTCTACATAGAGGTATGGTTTCCCGTTCGCCGCAAATTTCACTCGCCCGGTTTTGAATCTGTACTAACAAAAATCAGACCCGAATCCAAACCTGTTCGGGCAGCTTTCCGGTACCAAAGTAATCAGGCTCATGACACCGAAAGCGGGAGACTGGCTCTTCGGCGTAATACAGGCTGAGCTGCACAGATCTGGCAGCAGCCGTATAAGGACGGATGATATGATGCAGGGCGAGGAACGAGACAAACTTCATCATGCTGTCTGGGAGGCTGACCCTGCGCCTCGGGGCATCTTCGAGGTTGCGTTGGACCCTGGAGATGCTATGTTCATCCCTGCACATTATTGGCATTCTGTTAAGAGCGTGGGAGAAGAGGGCGAGTTGAATGGCTCAGTCAACTGGTGGTTCCGATGATAGAATTTAGAATTATTGACATCACCCCCTTCATTAGCCTCAGTTTTGGCTATTGTGTTACGTTTGCTGTGTAGCCCTAGACCTGGCGATTATGGGAACATCTTACATTAAATAGCATTAACCTCTATGGACAGGTCTGCAAATAATCCAATTGACATATCCACAAGGTTTGAGGTGCATCTCACTGCCACTCTTGATCTCCCATTTACTCGTGTCCGCACCACACGACCGCAGCAGAGCTTCAACTTCTTCGGGCGTCCGCGTTCTCAGTGCTGAGACGTATCCATCAAACGCAAGAACAAATGGTAGAATCGGGATCAAACATGAGAATATGAACGTTGCGGGCGAACGCCATCTGAGTGCGTATAGCGGCGCGCTGAAGAAGGCACCGATCCCTAGGAGCGTAACCGCCAATACACTAGCGAGAGAGCGGTCCTGCAACTCGAATATAGCGAAGCCTTCACTCGTCTCGACAGTATCACGCAGGATAGCCTTGGCTAGGTCATCGTCGAAATGATGAAACGCCAGGTTGAACAGTCTGAAAGCCTTTGTCCCATCCTCTCGCTTTACAAGATACCCCGGAGCGGCCGCCGCATCGATAGATGTTCGCTCGTACGTCAAAAGCGGATTCGCCTGAGCAGCTCGTTCCCAAGATTCAACGTTAGGGTGCAAGTCTGTCAAGATAAAACGAACGGGGTCCAATCCTTGAGACCGCAAGTGGGCGTTGACTGTGCGAGCTATTGAAGGCGTAGGACCGCCCCCACCAGCGCAGAAATCGATATAGGTGTAGTCGGGGAGAGACTTGTTGAGCTGCTTGATCAGCACTTGGGCGCTGAGGCTCGCGGGAGATTGGGACTGAAGAGGCGTATTGGAGACCCAGGCGCGGGTGAGGGCATCTTGGACGCGAGCACGAAGGAAGGCGGGAAACCTGGGAGGCCACGTTAGCACTTGTTGATACTGATGTAGCAGTTGAGCTGAAGCTGGATATTGCGAAGCTGCTTGTTCTTGGCAAGATTGGGTGAAGCTCTAGAGTCGTAGCTTGAGAGCTGGTGGAGCTTGGTGCTTAAGTACGTACCAAGTCTGATCGTCAATCTCAAAGAGATGGAACCGAGGAACGAGAGGAGCCATTGCTGATGGTGAGGACTTCAGGATTCAAATCAATTGACTCAATTTATTTGTTGCCAAGTAGGCGGCAATGCTGGGGTTTTATATCTTGTGACATGATGTGAAACTAGTTCTTGGTAAGACATCGGGCTTCGTAACACGATGTCGTCACCATAGGGTAAGCGGGAATGTAATTGATTTTTTGCCAAAAAGGTGCTGAGTTAATCACTTGTAGAATGTTGAAGGGAAGTGAATCCTTCAAATTTATGTAAAGTGCAGAAACAATCGGGGTTTCTTGGAATACCCTTGTCACACTGTCACGGTGTTTCATCACCAACTTACAAACGCACTCATAGAGGTGGCATGCCTTCACCAAGTTAGTTCAATCATCCGACTTATAACCTTTGTTGCTCAGAAGTGAGTTCACAAAACCATACCCAGACCTATTGTAAGATAGTATTCGATTTTTCCATGCCTAGAGTTCACTTATTAAAATCAGAGAATTTGTGTTATTACTGAGCTAACTGCTATTTTGTTGGGGCATCCGTGTATGGATCGAATCCCATACGGCGCTTTGCCTCACTTCGAGCTCGCCATTGCGTCTCACCGACTAACCCTGTAGTCGAAGTCTCTTCCAGAAAGAATGTCAGAATATGGTCAGGGATAGACAGGTGAGACGTCTGCTGAAACTCCTGGAGACTAGCCAGTCGTATCAGCATTTCCATCAGAGACAAGGAAGTGGTAATAGCGCCGAATGGGGATCGAGCGACAAAACTCTCCGTCTCAGTTGACGAGAGTTTTTGCAGAGAGACCAATTCATCAGGGCTGCCTAAAGACAACCGCTTTATTTGATCAACAACATTCGAATCCAGAGATCTCCTGTCACGGGGTGTACCCGTCTTTGAAATTGTGTCCTTTGGTAGATGTAGCCTCGCTGAATTCAAGGAGACCTTATCATCGTCGTCCTCCCCAACGTAATCCTTCTCTCCCACATCATCCTCCTCCTCAACATCATTGTCGTCTTCTTCGTCCTCATACACTTCGAGAGCAATCCACTCTGGGTCGAGATGCGATGGGAATTTCCACTTGCAATGCTCGCTCGCCGGGACAACATTGCAGTGTTCCAACATTGGACGGCCAAGACTTTCCATCAGTTGCCTGTCAATATCGGCTTGATCGTCATCAACACTGTCTGAATCCAATGCTGCGATCTCGCTATCGTCATTGAGTCCCTCGAGGAACCCACCAATATCGCCATTTTCTGGGCGGGCTGGCAGAGATTGTGTGTCCCGCTTCAGGAGCAAAACTGGCCTTTGTTCGCTATCAGTAGCAGAACCAATGTTAAGAATTCTGCCTGTATCAGTGTAGAAGATCTTGGACAACTGATGCACAGGTATGGACTCGCGAATACCTGCAAGTGGAATATCTTCGTATGGCTGAGAGTCGTGTTCGTCGTCATGGAGACGGCCATCATCGAGGTCTTCGATAACCTCCAAGTGATACGCATACTCTCCATCACATGTCGCTTCAGGAGCAGGAAAAGGAAGTTCGTAGTTTTTGAGTGACTTTGTGCAATATCCTCGTCTACTATCAAAGTAGAAATCCGACCGAGTTCTGCAGATACGGACTCGTGCTTTGTGCAGTACTTCCTGCCATAGTGGCTTTCTGTCCCCTTCTCCTAAGCCGTAGCCGTTCTTGAACCTGGATGTGTCTGAATAGTGGCTATTGGAAGCGATCGTGGAATCCGCAACTTCCGAAGTGGTTTGTGGTGTCAGCGCTGATGCATGCCCAAGGAATAGCATGTAAAGTGATAGAGTAAAAACTGAACCAATTTGGACTGGTCTCGCTGGATCTTTTGCAAACTGTGTGTCGCCAACAGTCAGGAGTGTGCTAGCTTGCAGCAACCTGGAAGGCGATATGCCAGCAGGTAGTGACGTGGAAAGACTCTCTCCAGATGCAGTAATGGCCAATTGCAGAAGTGGTATCTCGCGATCTATTCGGTCTAGCAAGCTTTTTATCGCAGTGATGATAGCTAGTAGGTCATCATGCCTGGCGGGTGGTGACCGTGCTTGACCACTCGAGTTTGAATAGATAGTAGTAGCCGACTCTATGCGACGCCCGAGCGAAACAATGTCCTTATGTAATGACTTCGCAAGAGGAGTAGCTGACTCGAGAAATACGTTTCCTCGGCCTGATCTAGTTGAAAGTGTTAGGACCGGACTAGGAGTAGTAGCTCAAACTAGTTGTATAGTTGATGAGCGAATGGGGAGCTTACTTGAACTCGATCAAGTCTATGGCTGGTGAGATGATCTGCAATGGTGATAGGTTAGGTTTCGAGAGACGAGGTACCCCAGGGCATCAATTGTGCCTTATGACGACGCACCTTTATTTTGCTATCAAGCAAGTTTCTTAAGGACTTGAGTTCAGCATGGACTGCCTTGTCTTCGACCGACTTGAGCAATCTCGAACATTGTCCGATGGCGTAGGATGAGGTTAAAGCGATACCTGAGCGAATGGCATATCTCATGGCCTGAACGCCAACTGTCGCGAGGAACTCATCCATGACCAGGATATTCGAGATTCACCGTTATCGAATACTGTATCATGCTGAAACACTAATGAAAGTGTTGATAGAGGGAAAAATTCAAGTTTAAGTTGAAAGGAGAAAAAAAAACAAAACAAAACACCTTATTGCACGTCCCCATGCTAGGTAGAGCTCCATGTCACAGCGTTATTCACTGCACGCAATCAACCTATTGACCGCCAACGCATAGACGGTGTAGGTTTGGGCACTTACAGCGTAATGCCCCTCGTTTGTATCCATGGCACGTGCAGTCCTTGCTGTGGCTGGTATTGATAGGTACCCAGTCGCCAGTCGTCCGCCATTAGGTACCTAGGTAGGCTTGGATTCGAACGGTGAGATGAGTCAATATGCAAGTCATAAGGCTGAAGATGAGGTAGGCAAACTCGCCATAGTATCCGAGGAGACACTAAGTCTGTTATCGGAATATAGACACAATTCTACATGTTCTGTCCCTGGTTTGACAGATATGTGTGAATTGGACATCAAAGGTAGGTACTAAGTAGTACTTGGAGATGCATTAGCCCACTAAACTACCCCTCTACACTTTTTTTTCTCTCCAGGGCATGAGTTAAAGAGTTCAGGGCATGTGGTGCGGCGTCATAATATCCATCAGCGGGGCACGAATTTTCACAGCCTAAACCTTCCAGGTTGCCTCCCCCACCATAACAGGAAAGCACAAAGTAGGTATTCACGGAATCAACATCATTAGGCCTCTTTGGTGCCTAAATCTTACTTTTTACTCGTCAAATATCAGGATTTCTACTGAGTCAAGTGGTAGAATTTATATAATCCCTTTCCCCAAATCTCAAAGAACTTGGCATAATCTCATCAATCGATAAATCGAGAAAAGCCCCATTTTCCAACAGACAGGTTGCATATCTAGGGCCTTTTTAAATCCGCAACCCCAGTGATCGCAAAATCCTCTACTCACTCACCTTACCTTCTAACCTACTTACCTACTATTTTCTCTCACCCTCCTCCATCTCCACTACGCGACACATTTGACCGCCGTCAAACAAATCAAAAATGGCGACACCTAACTCCTGGGAAGATGATCCCGCTGCTCAGGATGACAACCTCGCTCAGCAGGCACAGCAGCAGCTTAACATGAACCCCGCCCCCGCGCAAGGAGGCTTTCAACCCGGCATCGCTTCTTTCCAACCAGGCGCTGCCTCTTTCCAGCCAGGTGCTGCTTCTTTCCAGCCTGGTCAAGGATATGGAGGATATCAACCTCAATACCAGCAGCAGCAATACTACCAGCAAGGTTACTATCCTCAATACAATACCCAGCAGGGTTTTAACCAGTACACTCAGGGTTATGGTGGCTACAACCAAGGCTATGGTATGACATTTGCGCCCAAAAAAATTACATATCGCCAATATCCATTACGATGACATACTAACACATGTAACAGGTGGTGGCTACCCTCAATATGGCCAACAGCAGCAACAGCCGCAGCAACAACAACCTCAGCAGCCCGCTGCTCCGACGACTGCCCAACGACCTGCCGCCGATGCTCCCGCTGCTCCCAGCCAGCCCGCTGCCGCCCCCAAGCCCAAGGTGATCAGCATCAGCGGTGATACTTCCGCCCCAAAGCCTAAGGCCAAAGTTCTCTCCATCTCTGGAGCCGGCACTGCTACCCCCGTTAAGCAGGAAGAGCCTGCCAAGGCTGAGCCTACCGACAAGCCAGAGGCTGGCCAGAAGGCCACAGCTGCCAAGGCTATTGAGAAGACAGGCGAGAAGGCCGGTAAGGCTGCCAGTGCTAAAACCTCTGGCAAGACCTCACCAAGCCCTGGATCTGGTCGCAACAGTCCTACCGCTGGCGAGAAGAAGGCGCCCGCCCGAGAGGTTGATGCCGTCGAAAAGGAGCAGGCCGCCGATGTCGACCAGGAGACTCTCAAGGAAATTTACGGCAAGGAGCACGTCAACATCATCTTCATGGGACACGTCGATGCCGGAAAGTCAACTCTTGGTGGTTCGATTCTGTATGCTACCGGTATGGTCGACGAGCGAACCATGGACAAGTACAAGAGGGAGGCCAAGGACTTGGGCCGTGAATCTTGGTACCTGTCATGGGTCATGGATCTGAACAAGGAGGAGCGAACACAAGGAAAGACCATTGAGGTCGGTCGTGGTTTCTTCGAGACTGAGAAGCGTCGCTACAGTATCCTCGATGCTCCTGGTCACAAGATGTATGTCCCCAACATGATTGGAGGTGCTTCCCAGGCCGATGTTGGTATTCTGGTTATTTCTGCACGAAAGGGCGAGTATGAGACTGGTTTCGAGCGAGGTGGACAGACTCGTGAGCACGCTATGCTTGCCAAGACTCAGGGAGTTAACAAGCTCATCGTTGCCGTTAACAAGATGGACGACCCTACTGTCGAGTGGTCTCATGAGCGTTACCAGGAGTGCACAACTAAGCTCTCTCAGTTCCTCAAGGGCACTGGCTACAACCTCAAGACCGATGTCTACTTCCTGCCCATCGCCGCACAGCAGATGCAGGGTATCAAGACCCGTATTCCCAAGGATGTTGCCCCCTGGTGGGATGGTCCCGCGCTGCTCGAGTATCTTGACAGCATGAAGGCGCTTGAGCGTAAGGTCAACGCCCCTTTCATGCTGCCCATCAACGGCAAGTACCGAGACCTTGGTACAATGGTGGAAGGCAAGATTGAGGCTGGTGTTGTCAAGAAGGGCATGAACATGATTATGATGCCCAACAAGACAAATGTTGAAGCTGCTGCCGTCTATGGTGAGCAGGAAGACGAGGTTCAACTGGCCCAGTGTGGTGACCAGGTGCGAATTAGACTCAAGGGTATCGAGGAGGATGACATCTTACCTGGATTTGTGCTTTGCTCGCCAAAGCGATTGGTCCACACCGTGGCTGAATTCGAGGCCCAGATCCGTATCCTGGAGCTCAAGAGTATTCTGACTGCTGGGTTCAACTGTGTGATGCACGTCCACTCCGCCATCGAGGAGGTGTCATTCGCAGCCCTACTACACAAGCTTCAAAAGGGAACAAACCGCAAGAGCAAGAACCCTCCTACACACGCCAAGAAGGGCGACAGTATTATCGCTCGCATGCAAGTGATTGGCGGAGCAGGCGCTGTGTGCGTGGAGAAGTTCGAGGACTATCCCCAGATGGGTCGCTTCACCCTCCGAGACCAGGTAGGCTCTCACCCCCAGCCCTTAAAATAACACCCGTACACCCTTTTCCCATGCTACTAACTCCATACTCTTGACCATCTTGTCCCCGGATGGCCAAGCCACCACTACCGACCACGGTGTGGCGGGCAGACTCATAGGGACACTAGATATCATATAGCTAACTTGATTGTGCGCAGGGACAAACCATTGCCATTGGCAAGATTACGAAGCTCATCTTTAACGAAGCTTAAATGAATGATGACTGTTCTTGATTCGCGCGTAGACGCGGCTATATGAGACAAAACAGGACAGAGGCCATTGGCAAAGAGACGGGGAAAATGTAACGGGCATTCACCATAATCATCTTCACGAATCATCACGGTTTTGAGGGCTTGGCGCTGGGAAAGGGAGGCATGTACCAGGAACGCGGTACCGGATTTGATAGGAAGATGGGAAGGCCACGCTTGTATGAGGGTCATTGAAAATGACGACGCAAAAAGAAGAGGCAGTGGCGATACGATGGATGCCATACCTTTCCTTTACTTCAGCAGTATAGACGTGCAAGTAACAAAACAAAACAAAAAGAGTATGACGAGAAATCATCAAGAAACTTTTTTTTCTTTTTAACCAGAAGGGAAATGGGACGCTGGAAGTGTCAACGCCATATCAGGGAAAAGATGATGATGAATATCGATCACCAGTGCCGTGCTAGAAGACCACTCTTAGTACTGCCTCTGCAGTCACCGAACAGGACAGGACAGGAAAATATAAAGATCCATAAGGACAGGAGGATACGCAAGATAGAAAAAGGTCAGGTGAGACTATAACTCCACCTGAAGTTGTGTGGCGGTGAGATGGGAAGCTCAAGTAAGATCATGATAGTGAAACTGGAGAAGCAAAAACTGAAAACCAGACGAAAACAACAAACCGAGAAGTTATCGTGAGCTTAGCATTTCAGTCAGGAGGCAGCCCGTGAGTATGGAAAAAAACCATAATACCGGTGAATCATGTAAAATAAAAGTTCGGCAAAAGAAGAGATTTCGCCGTCATTTTTCTTGACCCGCACAATGTGCATGAAGTCACGATAATCGGCATTCGAGGCCTGAGTTCACGATACGTAACCCCAGTCTCTAAATGCAAGATATAACAGGGGTCTTTGCTTCTGGTGGACGGTCTCCGAGGCCAGTTAGTTAACGGAAACGGGACGGAGACCCAAAGGAGGATGTTGCAGGTGCTTGACGTCGTGTGTATGGTTGGTGGTTTATCATGACCGAGTAGACGTTTGTTAGTGAGAGCTATGAGCACGAGAAAAAGTCGGGACGGTCCAGAGAAAGCGTTGCAGAGCGTCACGTCCTCGTTGTAGAAGTGGGAAGCAGTGACCGAATGGAAATCCGAGATGAGATACGGTATGGGGAAGAATTATCAATATCCATGCACCAAAAGGCAGAAGAGATATTGCGGGTGCGGGAGCGGTTGCGGATCCCGGTACGGTGCTGGCTGGCAGCGGCCCAGCGGATCGGGAGTTGGGGGCGTGTCAGATTCGATAGAATACGGTAGAAAATTAATTGTACGTACAAAGCGCTGATGGCATCCCAAGGTGAGTGAACCCCAACAGCCAACACAACAGTCTTGTTACGGAAGTCTTTTCGGAAGGTTACCGAGAGGCCGGAGGTGTACGGAACGTTGTTGGATTCAAGGGTGGATCAGTTTTGGTGATGCTGATCGATTTGAGACCACACAGTGGTTCCTGATGAATTATCATGATTGCGACCGACTGAAGCATACCTATGCAGCCCCCGGGATCAAGAAGGCCGTGAAACTTGTTTGCTGATTCACGGGAATTTGACGGCCGGGCGGAAGGGGACGCAAGTATTGGTGCAAAATGCGAACAGGATCGCCATATTGCATACATATCAACATCAGCTTGTTATCTTGAGATCTCCGTAGATAACAGGAAGTTGAGTGCGGAGGGACAGGGGCCTGCTGTACAAGTCTAATCAAGGTGAACGTGGTGAATAGGTAGGGTAGGTATCCGTAGTGGTTGACATCGCATACCGGAGGCATACGGAGGTGACGGAGCCGGGTGACGGAGCACGGTGGTCAGGAAGTTAGCCGAAACATGGTAGACAGGCGCCCGCAACGGGAGTCAAAGTCCTACCCCCAAGCTGCAATCAAGTCCCCGCAACCCCAGTTCCCCATGCAGTTCTTCAACCCCAGCCCGCAAAACGTAATTCAGATGGAGGCTCTGGGCGGAGAAACAGTCAAAAACGGAGAGGCTCGGATAATGTCGGAATCCTCAAAGCACGGTTTGAAAAGGTGAGAGCCTGCAGAGGGGCGTGTCTCTTCCAAGGTGAGCATCAGGCCAATCAAGTGTGTCTATTGTAAAACTCGAGTCATGTGGAGCGCAGCAGGGAATGCAACTCCAGGTCTGTACGTCACTCAGATCCCAGTAGTGCCCGTAGAGAGGTTACCCACGGGAAGCTTTTCGCATTATCGTGACTTTTTCTTTTTAACTGATATGATATGTACTGGTGAGATGAGTTGCGGGGCGAAGCAGAAAAAGGAGGTCAAGGGTTAGTGAGACCCAGGTCACGAAGCCTGGGTCCTGAGCTTCTAGTTCAATAAATCGAATTTTTCTTCAAGTCATGTGCGAAGTCTGTTCTAAAAGTAACCCCAGATTGGTGCTGAAAAGAATATGGGAGTACAAGGGAGCCTCCACATTCTCAGAGCTGAACACCGACAATTCGTCTCGTAAGCGAACGCCATGTGGTGACGAAAATAGAGTCCAAATTTTTGCAGTTTGGTTGTCTTAGTATCAGATACCAACTAACTAGGTATTGAAAAAGTTGATAAAATTGGAAACATTGACAATCCAATAACATATCTTTCTTTGAAAGAAGATGATAAAAATTTATAGAGTCATGTGGTAAGCAAAGAAACCTTTCTTCGACGGGAAGCTAGATGTAAGTTGGATTCCCGTTGGCGCCTGCAGATGATCATCCAAGTCCTGGGGGATAAGGGGTAGGTATACGTCACTACTATTCGGCCGTAACAATACTTTGATCCAAACAATTAAACCCGTCATTGGCAAATCGTGGGGTAAACCCGACACCAGGGTAGGAGATGAAGCAGCCACAAGGCACCAAGCAAGCAATCAACAACTGCATATCGTCCAATCCCTTTCAATTCATGATATCTTCCAATGAAAAAGATGCTCTGCTCTTCTGGCATTGTACGCCTACCTACTTAATATTTAGGTACCTAACCATCGTTTCTATACCGGGGTTCTTGATGTCTTCAACCAGCACATGCCAGTACCAACACACGATCAATCAGTTTCTTAGTGCGGACAGTTTAAATCCAGGTACATACATATTATTATTCAATCCTCGCCTGCGGACCCGTAGCGCCAAACCCAGTCCTTTTCTCTCCGTATTGTATCCACTATCTCCCTGTTTGTTCCTGTCTGACTTCAGTCTGGTGACCACAGACAGACCCAATTGGGGTTGAGGCTCGGTGTTATTGCTTTTTTTTCTGTTTGCTCTTCTCCGCAATCTGAACCTCAGCCCTAGCTCACCTACTCACTCATCTCGAGTTATTCCCCTTTTGTTCCTTACCGCCCTCCAAAACCAAGAGGTAGCCTTGGCGAGCTTGTTTCCCCATGATCTTAGATGTCCGCTATTGCTCTGACTTGTTTCCCCAGTTGCCATAGTCGGCTGACCTATTTATTATTGAAAGGGGAAGGGAGAAAAAAAAAGCACAGGTCAGCATAAGCATTTCGATACGTAACTGCATTGATCTGGATGCAGTCGGGTCTCCCGTCTTTGCAGTCTTGGCTCTTGTTACCCAAGATGAAGTACTTCACGATGCCCACTATATCTATAAGCCACCAATGGAGTGTCACATTCGCCTTGAGCCATCCACTACAGCAAGCAGGCGAGCAAGGAAGGAAATATCATCATCCGTATTAAGAGGCAATCAGGACAAGCGGGCCCCATGTCGAATTGGGCACACCCACCCTCGCAATGAAGACTAGCAGACCAACGAGGGTTGCAGGCCTCACTCCTAGCCTCCAAACCTAAAGGAATTCAATGTCCGAATACCTCGTTGATTTGGCTGACCTGAAAGCTCACTGATACCGTGATACCTTGGCCATTCCCGTACTGACCCGAGGGAAGTGAAATATGACGGTAACGGGGATTCGGCCGACCTTGCTTGGAGTTACGAGGAGGCCACGGTAATAGACGGTAGGTGACCCGGACAACAGGATCATCCCTAGGCATTTGATAAGATACCTAGGGGAGGACACAAAGCATCAGACATAGATCTATATCTCTAGGGCCTGTAAATATAAGAGCTACCTAAATCTTACCTAAACTTATATATAAATTTAGGTACTGCTTAACATATACCAGGCCCACACTACCTCCCGCGTCCGATATCTTATGTCCCCCCGAGGGATACCTAGGTACGCTGATGTCAACATCAACAACGAATCGCATCAAAGACTTTTCTACGCTGAAACTACCGATGCATTTCAAGCATGCAGACATGCATGAAAAACGGGTTCTAGAAAGTATTCAATGTGTAATTGAAATGCAGCCAAGTCTCCTCTTACGGAATATCGCGGGCCTCGTATCACTGCTGTGTTTTTTAGTTTGGGGCCACTGGAGCCGGCGATCATGACGACACATTTCCTGGCGATTAAACTACAAAACAAGGCGATACTGTAACCTGAAAGACCCCAGAAGAAGTAAGAAAGTTACAAAGAAAAATTGATATTTTCAAGACCCAAACACCAGAATGAAGAGCTGGCTCACAGTGAGGATGTAGGAGAATTGGCAGTATGTGAAGTGCTCAAACAGGCAGTCATAGGCTCGTATATAAGAATATCAGTACTCAGTATGGAAAAATACCGTCATGGTTGTCATCCTGGTGTTTCTCTCTTTATCCTTTTATCATCAACAACCTGACTATCAGTTGCTTGTTCGAATTAAACACCACCACCACAACAGACAGAATAGAGAGATCTACCGTCTTGGAAACACAGTAGCCGTACCGTATCTTGCTGTCACATCAACGTCAATTCGATACATACGCTATTGTTCATTCGTACGGCATCATCCACAACGAGGCCAACCCTCATCAGCATTAGATCCATTCGTCCATTCACTCACCACCCAGTCATTTTGCTTGTTTGCTCCGTCCAGTTTTAACCATCTCGACCATTATCGTCGTTTTACGTCTTCCGGCATCTTCCTGGACTTAGTCTTAGTCCTCCCCGCCAAACTTTGACGCTTTCCTCATTCTTTGAAGAGATTGGACAGGGGTTGGGTTACGTTTCGTGACCCCCTCCGTCCCGCAATATCCCATCTTAGAACTGGCGTCCAGATTATGTCGTCGGGTACGTTTGTACCAGGGCGGGTTCCAAGCTCAAGCCCAGACCCAGAGGTATAGCCAGGTGTACTATCCCGTCACCTTGTACCAAGACCAAGAACTCTCTTCCGATATAATTTCGTGCCCGTCACCTGCAACGCCTCGTCGGCTCCACTACGCGCTTGTCTTTGCCAGTCACAGCCTCGCACCCCTTCCGTCCCCGTCCCTCTCCATCCTCGGGTCTGACCCCGGCAAGCGGACACTATCTAAGGTGCCCAACTTGTGGAGGAGCACACCGCGAAGTTCACACCCCAGGGCGTTCACTACCAAATCTCAAGCTGCTTGTGAAGCTTTTATAAAAGCCATGAGTGACCCCCTCAAAAGAAAAGCTTCTCTCTATTCAAATTCAACTCTCCAAGGTCCAAGCAAACAGATCAAGGCTTCAGGAACCGGTTTATTCAAGAGTGAGTCTTGTCTTTTCCCCTTGGTTGACAGTTGAACTGTCCATCTTCTCATGATACCCAAACACAACCACCATCGCCATCTCGTCCTGTCATTCTCTATGACAGAGCACCACACATCACAACATATACCATTACACAAGTCCCAGGATAATTACTGACTATGTCGCAGTGCTTCCCAACAACGTTAACAAGACTTCCCTTCACCCTACCGGTGTTGCGTACGTTCCTCACGATACCCGGTTACTTAAATACGGGGTGGTTCACTAACACGCGCTTTACAGTCCTCACCAAGAGCACACCGAGCTGGAGCAGGAGCTCCACGACAAGGCTCACATCGATTACGACCGTGTCGCCATTGTAAGAAACTTGTTTACCAATATTTCAAAAAAATGTTTTTTTCTCCCGCTAACATGGTATCACTCAGATCCCCAACCCTTCAGTTGCCGCCCTTTACGAGGATGCTCTTGTCTACGAGACCGGTACCGCTATCACATCCAGCGGTGCCCTGACTGCCTACTCTGGTGCTAAGACTGGTCGATCTCCTCTTGACAAGCGAATTGTCGAGGAGCCTTCTTCCAAGGACAACATCTGGTATGTGAAAACCCTGATAGCCAACAATAGAGTTCCATCTGTTGTGGGCATGGATCATCATGATCAGACAACTAACATGAAATCAATAGGTGGGGACCTGTTAACAAGCCCATGACTCCTGAGGTAAGAATGAATGAATGAATGAATTCGGCATTTCCCATATCATCCCATCCTTGCGCACACGATCGATTGAGACTGGTTGGTTGTGGCGTTACAAACTTGACTCTTGTTTCCAAGCTGGTAACACGAGAAAATTTGTCAACATCACGAGCTTTACGCACACCCAAGCCAAGGTCAAAGACGAGCAAACCGAAACAAATTGTCTAGACTCTACGGGTAGACCACACCAGAAGAGCATCTCCATTCCAGCGATCACAATTGGTTCTGCCCCGAGGATACCCGGAGCGTGAACGTCATGGCTTCAATGGCTTGTCCACCGGTGCTTATTCTCTTACCCAATTGCCTGGTCGCTGGTTGGTAGAGGCTTGGCTCAAGCAGTTCTCTAGTGGTTCATTGGCCTTAGCGCCTTTGCACCTGGTTCGCTTGTTCCCCTGGTCTCTCTGGGGAGGGTGTCATGGGGTCGGCAATCGCCAGACCTTGACCCCGCAAGTCCTCACACGCTCACCTTCCCCTCTGGCAATTGTTCTGCTCTGCCCTGTCTTGCCCTCACGGCTTCAGACCGAGACACATGTCCCGACCCCCGAACTCTTCGTCCGTGACATGCCCCTCTTTTCTCACCGAACACGATTCTTTCCGACCCGGTTACCTTTTTTACCTATTTGGGAAAGGCTACCGATTTCTATACCAATGATCTCATCGCATGCAAGCATGGAGAAAGAATAATGGCTGACAATATTATCACTGCAGGTCTGGAAGATCAACCGGGAACGTGCTGTCGACTACCTCAACACTCGAAGCCGTATCTATGTCATCGATGGTTTCGCCGGCTGGGACGAGAAGTACCGCATCCGAGTCCGAGTTATCTGTGCCCGTGCCTACCATGCTCTCTTCATGCGAAACATGCTTATCCGACCTACACGAGAGGAGCTTAAGGACTTCCACCCCGACTACACCATCTACAATGCCGGCAAGTTCCCTGCCAACCGATACACCGAGGGTATGACCTCTGGTACTTCCGTTGCCATCAACTTTGAGCAGAAGGAGATGGTCATTCTCGGTACCGAGTACGCTGGTGAGTTTTTATCTCCTTCCTTGCTTCCTTGCCTGCGTGAATCAGAGCCATCGGAATTCGAGCGATCTCAAAGCTCACGAAAAGGGAGCTACTCATCTCTGGAACGCCGCTGCTCATGTTTCTAAATTCGAATCTATTGAAAACGATGCTAACATCCCTCTCAAGGCGAAATGAAGAAAGGAGTGTTCACTGTCCTCTTCTACGAGATGCCCATCAAGCACAACGTCCTCACCCTCCACTCCTCCGCCAACGAGGGCAAGAACGGCGACGTTACTCTCTTCTTCGGTCTCTCTGGAACTGGCAAGACCACTCTCTCCGCCGACCCCAACCGAGCTCTCATTGGTGATGACGAGCACTGCTGGTCAGACAATGGTGTCTTTAACATCGAGGGAGGTTGCTACGCCAAGACCATTGGTCTGTCCGCTGAGAAGGAGCCCGATATCTATGGCGCTATCCGATACGGTTCAGTCCTCGAGAACGTTGTCTTCGACCCCCTCACTCGTGAGGTCGACTACGACGACGCCACCCTCACTGAGAACACCCGATGTGCTTACCCCATTGAGTACATCTCCAACGCCAAGATTCCTTGCCTCTCCCCCAACTCTCCCTCCAACATTATCCTCCTCACTTGCGATGCTCGCGGTGTCCTGCCCCCTATCTCCAAGCTTGACCGCAACCAGACCATGTTCCACTTCATCTCTGGTTACACCTCCAAGATGGCCGGTACTGAAGACGGCGTCACCGAGCCCCAGGCCACCTTCTCCAGCTGCTTCGCTCAGCCCTTCCTTGCTCTGCACCCCATGAAGTACGCCAAGATGCTTGCCGACAAGATCGAGACTCACAAGGCCAACGCCTGGCTCCTCAACACCGGTTGGGTCGGTGCCGGTTTCGCCCAGGGTGGCAAGCGATGCCCTCTCAAGTACACCCGCGCTATCCTCGACGCCATCCACTCTGGCGAGCTCGCCAACGTCGAGTACGAGACCTACGAGATCTTCAACCTCCAAGTTCCCAAGACCTGCCCCAACGTCCCCTCAGAGCTCCTCAACCCCTCCAAGGCTTGGACCGCCGGAGAGGACAGCTTCAAGAACGAGGTCGTCAAGCTGGGCAAGCTCTTCCGCGAGAACTTCACCAAGTACGAGAGCGAGGCCACCGAGGATGTCGTCAAGGCCGGCCCCGTTGTCTAAGAGAGAGGATATAAAAGAACAAAAGGGAAAGCGATCTTTTTTTGCGATTGGTCATGACAAATTCAAGCAACTGTTTACCATCTGGGTCCGGCGTCATTACATGGCGGCCATAAACCGGCTGCCCTCTATTTTGTCTGAAAGGGATTTTTATATAGCATAAGATTGTGTGTAATGTGAGCATGAATAAGGCTTTACGATTTCAGCAATAGAAAAGTATTACCATAAACTCTGTTGCCTCTTCCATCCGTGATTATTCTCCCGACAGCTAATTGTGTATTCCGACTGATTTCTTGTAGGCTTTTAGGGAGAATCATTACTAGAAAAGAGAGAGTATACAATTCTTACAACAAATACGACCAAAATTTTGGTATCATCGAACTCTAACACTATCGTTAGGTTTTCTTCAAGGCAAACATAACTCTACAATGCTCAAGGCCCATGATAGCTCTAAAGAATTTGCAAAGGAGCAAGCACATGGAAGGTGATGAACAAGGTAAAAAAACACCACAATACAAACGATTCATTCAGCCATGTATCATAAGCCCTGAACCTTCTTGAACGCCTTTTCCAGCCATAACCATCAAATCGTTATCATCTCTAGCTAGACAAGCAATTGCTCACCATCTTCGACCATACACAGTACTCTCTTCCTTCTTGGGCCGTCCCGGCCGTCTGTCCGATGAAGGCGCAGACCTACGCTTGTTGCCTTCGAAACCTCCGTTGGCGGACCTGGGGCTCTCAGCACCAACAATGACAGGATTCTCTGAAGAGCCTGGCTTGAAGAGATTGATGATCTCATTGATACCCAGCTTGAGAGCTTCCTTGCGCATACCACCCTCGATGGCTTGCTCAGCGAGCTCGCGCTTCTTGTCCTGCAGCTCGAGGATGCGCTCTTCAACTGTCTGGGAGACAGTAAGCTTGTAGATGATAACATCAACAGTCTGGGTCAGACGGTGGACACGATCGATGGCTTGTTCTTCGACGAACTAGAATAGATGTTAGCATACCTATTTTAAGTAAAACAGAGTAAAGGATAGACATACTGGGTTCCAGAAGGGCTCAAGGATGACAACTCTGGTCGCTGCCGTGAGATTGAGTCCAAGACTACCGCACTTTAAACTGCACAGCAAGATTCGTGTCCCAGGGTCACTCCTCAACTTCCGCAGGCTCTCTTCTCGTTCATCGTTCTTCATGCTGCCGTCGTAACGGACGAAGCGAAAGCGTTCCTTCCGGAAGAAGGGTTCAACGAGATCAAGCATAGAGGTAAACTGGGAGAAAACAATGAACTTGTGTTCCTTGACTTCGCCCTGAAGGATCTTGATGAGCTCTCGGATCTTGGAGGAAGCAAGGACTTGAGGGGAGTTGGGATCGCGTGAAGGGTAGAAGATGCTGTCATCCTCTTCGGATGAGAGGCCAGACTCAGACTCAGACTCAGACTCAGACTCAGACTCAGACTCAGACTCAGACTCAGATCCAGACTCAGATCCAGACTCAGATCCAGACGCCGATGAACCAGAAACCGCCGTCGTGTCGGCAGCAGTTGTATCTGCCTCTGTGTCTGCATTTTTGGTATCGGCTGCATTAGAAGGCCCTTCGTCCAGCGTCTGGGCAGCCATACGCTTTGTGATGTCCGCCAAGGATGCCAAAGAGTCGTCAGAGTCAGAATCATCGTCTGTTCTTGGATGTGGCTTATCTGTTGTTTCATCATTTACAACAAAACTGCTCAGGTTGCTCTTATCTTCAAGCTTGCTCTCTTCGTCTTCAGAGTCATCAGATCCGATCCAGTCACCTCCGCCCTCTGCGTTCTCATCTTCCTCGCCGCCGGCCTTTCCAAGGTGCAGCGAGCCTTGCTCGTACTCTGGCACAAGCCATGAGCCTTCGCCCTCTTCCTCCTCATCGTCGTCACTGCCAATGAGAGCGTTGCGGTTCCGAGGCTTGCGGACCGTCTTCTGTGGCGACCCTGCGTCCTCATCGTCGCTGTCGACAACAGCGTTTCGGTTGCGAGGTCGTCTTGGGACCTTCTTCGGAGACTCATCGTTATCGTCGTCGACTTCAACAATTTGTCTCTCAACAACCTTTTCATCAAATACTTTCTTTTTCTTGTGTTTCTTGGTCTTGTCTTTTGGATCCTTTGATTTCTTGGGCCGCTCTGACCGCTCCGCTCTTTCATGGTTGTTAAAGTAAGCCAAGTCATCGTGGCAGTCCGAGCAGATGTCTTTGCCAGATTTGTTGTCCTCACCGCTCAAAGCTCGCCCACAGATGTTGCAGTCCTTGGATACGATGCCCATTCCGGCGAACATATCGGCCATGGAGTCAATATCCGCATCCTGAGCCTTCTGGCTTGGGTCAGTCGACATTGCATCTTTGTCCTTCTCCAGCTTGCCCTCCACCAGCTTGGGGTGGTTACAAGCTTGTCGTAAACGGAGCAGCAGAGTCAAAGCGTTGGCGTAGTTGACCCTGCCTTGCATCATCTGCTCGATACTTCGATCTGCTCGAGCAGCTAGTCGATCGTAGAACTTGCGCTCTGCAGGTGACAGCGCAGTTGCAACAGTAACGACCTTGCGTTCAGTAACCTTGAAGCCGGTCGAAGAGCCCTCACCCTCGGCAGAAGGTTTACCACCAGGATTGAGCGCACCAGCTTCCTTGAGGATATCTTTGGTTCTTCGTTTCATGAAGCATCGGAGGAGACTATGTAGCCTGCGAATGGCGATATGACCTCGGCCATTCTTCAGGGGTAGATCAATGTGCGCCTTCCACTCTTTGAGGTCATCGTAGGGTCGAATGCGGAGGAACTTGACGAGAGATTGAAGTTCATCAAGATTGTTTTGCATGGGTGTACCTGACAAACACCATCGATACTCAGAGTTCAGAGCGTAGCAAGCCTTGGTGGCCTTTGCATTGCGATTCTTGACTGTGTGGGCTTCATCAAGAACGACTCGCCACCAGTGCAAGCCGAAGCATCCAGCTTTGACGCCGTTTTCAGCATCTGAGGAATTTCCATGCTCTGAAACAAGAATCTGGTATGTCGTAATGACAACATCGTAGAGGGCGAGCTCTTTGAACCGCTTGGTGCGATTCGGTCCATGGTGCACACAGACTTTGAGGCCATGGGACCTTTCCACTTTATCATTAATTTCGTGTTCCCATTGCCGAATCAAAGCCAGAGGTGCCACCACAAGTGTTGTCTTTTCAATCTTATCGAAATGCTTCTTCCACCCAGGAGTGTCCTTAGCTGGCTTCTGGTTGGTGAGAATGAGTGAGATGGTTTGAAGAGTCTTTCCCAGACCCATGTCGTCGGCAAGAATGCCACCTTTGGGAACTTTTCCTCGCTTCACAGGACCAAGTTCTCGTCCACGCATCCATTCCACTCCTTCAACTTGATGAGGCAGCAACTTGACTTTCAGACCTTCTATCGTGCCATCTTTGGGGTCTTTGGGGTCTTTTGGAGCTTCTGGTTTCTTCTCGCCATCTGCTTGGTTCTCCTCCCCATCCTCCTCTTCACCTTCTTCCATTCCACCCTCAAGCAGGGCCTTCAGATCGGCACTCGCCTTGGCAGGATCTGTGTAGAAAGTCTCCTCGCCGTAATGTCTTGAAGGCGCGTATGAGGATGCAACTGGTAGTGCAGGTGGAGCATCTGAGCTGAACATGGGCAGCGGCGGTGGTCTTCTATCTTGGTAAACGGGGCCTCGGGGGCCTGTGACTCTAGCACCGCTGTTGCTACTTCGGGCGTCGAGATGGTGCTCTGGTCGTGTCTTCTGTCGGATGAAAGGGTCTGCTCTCTGCTTACGAGAGGACATCATCTTGGTAGGATGACCGAATGTGGGAGTACTGGTTGCGCCAGTGGGGTTGAAGGGGTCGTTCATATCTCCTCGAACTTTGCCTTTGAGCGAGCTCATACCACGTACAAGGGCGGTGATATCGTCGTCGGGGGATAACTCGCGTGATACATTTTCGCTATTCGGATTGATAGAGTTTAGAGGCACCTTGGGGGGTGCCCGTTCGTTGACCATGGCGCCAAGGTCTCGAAGAGCAGTCGAATCGCTGAGGCGTGTCTTGGTCTTGGTCTTGGTCGTTTGACGTGGGGCAAGTTGGGAGAAATCGGGTTGTTGTTTTGACGAGAGGGTGGACCGGGGTTTAAATGCAAGATGATCGCCTGGTCTTGATTTTGATCTAGTAATATGTTTGTAGTTTGAAAGCTCGTCACTGTGCTCCATTCGTTGGGCGGTGAGCACCGTTGTGAAGGTATGTGCAGTTTGGTGAAGCCGTTAAGTATAAGGGACTTTGTATGGGTGTATCGTTTGTTGTCCAAAAATGACATAATAAATTGCCCTAGCAACCGACCAAGGGTGTCATAAAAGTGATGTTTGATCACACCAAAACCTAGTGGATATGTCTCTTACTTTTCTGTCACATCCAGTCAACCCCTCTATACGTGGTCCGCGTAAAGCACTGTGAATCAAGTAGCCCCACGGTACCCTTGGTCCGTTACTGAATGGCTAAATATTGCACCAATCTTTATGCATTTTATGCATGCGAATCTCGGGCACACTGCAGGTAAGAATAGCTGCTGCACAGCAGCAATTCTTCCCTTACAACAACCCTCATGAACATGATTCCTTCCATCATAATCTGGCCCAAGGCTTAACCGCTATAAAGCAAACACCCACTCTTTTTACAGCAGCCACAATACGGAAGGCTGTCATTGCAGGGACACCGTGAGAATCAACGTCCCACAACGCAAGGTGGTAAGTACCGTTCAGTTCATACTGAGTATATCTCATGCTATTAGATTTCAGAGAGGAAAAGATATCACTACGGATCAAGGCTTACTAGACGTAGACTTAAATGGCGCTGACCTGAGGTAATGGCATGAAACATATGGAACTCAATCGACTAGAAAGCTCGTTCATTCTTACAAGAACTCATAATACAGATATCCTGTCCCTTGACTCTCGCCTGAAATCCTGCGCGGGTTGGGATTTTGGAAACGATAACGCTCAGTAATAATTAAATCAGGTAGCTTTGCCCTCACACTGTGCTTCATGAACCACCCGCTATTATATACAATTCGCCTTCTCCAGTTCACTATGCCAAAGGAACAGGGGCAGGGGCCTCGGTGCCAGAAGCCTGATTGCCGCCGACAGGAGGGAGGAACATAGGGAGGTAGGTGACGGCAAGGGCCATAACTGCATCGTGTTAGCATACCTTCTTGGTTCTTTGTGATATAGGGGCCAACACACCAGACATGCCAACGGAGAAGTATCCAGGAGTGGTGGAGTTCTTCTTGGAGTCCTCGCTCTCACCGAGCCAGCTCTGAACAGAGAAGACAACGGACGCCCTATTTATTCAATACCTGTCAGCAATCCGGCTACACTTCATTTGTCTACTCAATTCGATTCGCATCGCGCCACAACTCCGGATCGTGAGAACTCGCTTGGGTAACGCACCATCCGACCATCTTGTTTCGCGTGAACATAGCGGCCATTGGTAAGGTAGTCGACATCGTGGAGGAGAAATCGGTCGACTCGCTCGAGCTCTTGGGCTCTTGGTAGGGGACGACTGTCATGAGGTTAGCTCGCAAGTCGCAATCACAGCAGTCGAATTGTGCATTGTGCGCAAGACGTTTGGAGTTCAACTGAGTGGAGTAGGTGTCAAGCTTACTTAAATCGGTTCTTCTGGGATCCTTGGTGGGCGACATATTTGCTGGTACGATTGAGGAGAATCGATGGTTGTTCGTTTAATGGTTGTCGCAATTACCTCTTAGCTCTCGCGACCTGTCGTCTGGGGGGAGACTTGGATTGTGGCGTATTTCTGGAGTGGGGTAGCGTGGCGTCAGAATCGACCTACCTAAAAAGGGAAGGAAGCAGAATAGGTGTAAAGTGCAGTTCAATGGAATGGAATTATAATCAATAAGTCAGAGAAGTCTTTATTTTTAATCGTCCCAGCCGTGTTACCCAAGGACCGACCGGTGAAGTGGTATTGAATACAAATACCTCCTCCATATATATACATACATAACGGGTATACTACAAAAATTTCATCCACAACATGCCTAGGCGTATATCATGACAACCCAGCCCAAGACAAGAAGCTCCTGCAGACCCGTTTCTTAAACATAGCATACGCCCACAACATAAACGCCAAAAGCATGAACTCTTCATAGTACAGGCGGACTTTGTTTACTCCACCCTAATGATAACCTTCCATTGTAGTGCTCCAGCTTCGCGAATAGCACAAGCTAGGCAGCCTCGCTTTCGTCGACTGATGATGGCATTCCAGCCTTTTTGAGCACAAAGAGCACGGACAAGGATTTCCATATCAGAGCCGAATTGCCGTTTTCTAGACTCGAAATGCATTTGTTCCGCGGCAGGGAAACTGCCTCGTCGCTGGACGATATTATACTTTGAGGTGAGCCTCTCAATAGTAGGAGACTGAGGAACCTCAGACAGGTTGGTAATGCAGTCAATAACAAGCACTCGTTCGCTACCCATGCGTGAAGGCGAGCGACGGTGGGTTGGGGGAACGGCAAGAAGTTCTGAAAGCGGAGCGTGTTGTCGTTTCAACAGCTCCGAGATATGGATAACTGTGTAATTATAATATTTATGTAAAGGATGGCCTGATCAAAATTAGCTGTGAAACATACATTTTAAGGGGCTTTGATCTTACCTGTACGGTGAGCAGGTCGAGAACCTTGCCCAAAAGAGTCAGACCCAGATACATCAATCTGCTGGATCGTCGGACTGGACGGTGACTTGACAAATCGGACCCGGTGAGAAGGCGAGCATGGGTGCGCTGTAACAAAGTTGATATCATAAGACAGGGAGAATGAGAAGTTCTCAGCCGCGAATCCGTCAATCGATACAGCAAAGTTGACATTGGCTGGGAAGGACAATAACTCAGGTTCTTTGTTGGTCGCATTCACAGGGGGGGTAAGCTTGCTAAAGGGTGTAGACTGAATCGAGTTGGCAGGAGAGAGTAGTTCCAATGATCGTAATGTAACGCTGATCAATGGCGGAGGTGTGGAATAGTTATTCTCATGGGGGATTATAAAGTCGGCGGGGAAAACAGAATATTCGTCTGCGTCTCCGAGGATGGATGATTCGCGTTCGACTCGCTTCTTGGCCCAAAGCCTCGCTTTCTTGCCCAAGTGAGCCTTGTCATCTACTGCTTGTTAGCACAACAGTCGCTCTTCATCCACAACTTTCAAACTTACCAGCTACCTCTTCCACCTCAATGTTGACCCAGCCCTCATCTATGCCAAGAGGTAGAATGTCACTGGAAACCCATCCCATGCACTCGGCTGAACCCTGACCTGCCGCAATAACTCGGCCCACGATACATGATGTACTCCAGAAACTCTTGCCGGAATACACAAAGCCTCCACACAAGTTAGCAAATGATCCTAAGCGCTCCATAGCTTTGCTGTCGTTCTCAAGGAGTGTGGCCATCAGAAAATGACACATGCCATCTCCAGGAAGCACCAGGCCATAGATATATGATTTTGACAGCCAGCCAGAAGGGTGAAGCGCCGCTGCAAGCTTTCGCCGCTGTGGTCGAGTTTTGTCTTTCTGACTCCCTGGGCGATCCCATGCCCCGAAGTACAGTCCTCGCTTAGACCCATTTGACTCGGAAGAAGTCTTTGAGGATTTGTCAGACCCATTCGCCTGAGCAGAGCTGGGTACAGTGTTAATAATAGACCGGCGGGCGTTTTTCGCGATAAGTCCCTCGTAAGTGTCGATGTTGGGCCAGAGTAGCTTTTTCGCAAAATGAGTAAGCCCGTCTACCTGCTGTTGTGGGTTACGGCCTTTGATAGTGTAGGTATGGCTGGCTGTTGTTTTGTCTTCATGATGTTGACGGACGATAAATTTGCTGAACAAGGAACCCAGCCAACCTGCCGCTGGAGGAGTAGTTGTTCCCTTTGTCTTGGGGGCATCGATTGGGGTATCTTCCTTGATCTTCTCAATTTCGATATTGTCGAGCCAACTGCGGGCAAGATGCAGTGACCACTTAACCATAGGAGTGGCAGCTCTTTCGAAGTGAACAACATCTACAGGTCGGAAAGCTTCGACTCCGTATTCTTCGCCTTCAGTGATAGCGTCTAATCGGATGAGCAGTTCAGTAGCAACGAGAATCTGCATGAGAAGCCAATACTTCTCCTCTGCCCGTTCACTGGCACTACTAGCGTCGTGGATGGAAGAAGTATCCTCAAGTTCATCGTTGTTGTCACCTCCCCAAAGGATCTGACCCAATCTAATTCTCCATTCAACATGGGTGAAGTCAAACCAGACATTGGCGGTGCCAAGACACTTAATCAAGGCATTGATCTGGTTGGTCAAACTATAGTGGTCGCGCTTATCGACAACAGAATTGCATGGCCGCATGAAAGTATGAAAGAGATCCTGATAAGTTTGGACCGAAGTCTTCTTACGGAGATCGTTGACCCGGTATAGCTCGGCGTTTCGCTTGAGACGGTCCAATAGCTCTGTCTCGGGGAGGCGACGCAGGTAGCCCTGAGAGGAAAGCATGCGCTCACGTGCCTCGACAATGGCATGAGCCTTCTTGCCAACACTATCAAAACCGAATTGCTCTTCTTCTAGAGCGTCTCCGACAGCGAGCTCGAGGGCAGCTGAGAAACCCATAGTGCCCTTCTCAAGGCCCTGCATACTCAACATGTTGGGACGTTCCCGGCAACGGATGAAGAAGTGAGCCTTGCGGGAATCGACGGCCTTTGCCCGAGCAGCGGCGTCCTGATTAAGGTCCCGTGTTAGATGAGGCCATGCTGTGAGACCACTCCATGCCCGATCTTCAATTTGTACATGGTCAGTGAGGTCGCGAATCTCCAATGCCTCATCAAAGGGAAATGCGACGCTAGGATTGGGGGCGCCAGAACAATGCCCCTCGCTACGGGCAAAGTACTGAGGAGCTCCTGAGAAGAGCTTCTCGATCTCAGACTCGGTAAGAGTAGACATGATTCTATTCAGCTTCAAGACGGGCTTGGGCGGAGGAGAAGTGGCATTTTCCTTGTCGAACAAGGACCCCGGGCTCGGTGGAGGAGGAGGAAGAGGCTTGTTCTGGTCCGGTGGTGAACGCGGGGAAGTGAGAGCCCGTGGTGAGTGTGACGGCGACTGCAACGATGAAGGCGTCCTAGGCGTCTTAGTCCCTTGAGATCTGCCTGTAGAAGCTTGAGGTGGGGCTTTACTGGCTTTATGGCGGAAGCCTCGGTCGGGAGGAGCGGCGCGTGGCGGAAGAGAATGCGGGGAGAGAACAGCTGAAGTTGATGTAGTATTGGTGGCGGTGACGGTGACGGTCTGGTTGCAGCAAGGGAGGATTAGTCCTCGAACCGATGTGAATATGTGAGGGAAAGATGATCAATTGGAAGGGATTGAGAGATGGGAAGAAGAAAAAAATAAAGAAAAGAGAAAATTCGCCGAGTCAATTGACATGACATTGGGCCATCATGACATCTATTCTCCCGGATAATACCATCGGTCAAAGGCGCCTCCGAACTGAGCCCATTGAGGGGCCAATTCAGGGCCCTCAATGGTAAATTGGTAATCGCATGACCTGAGGGAGAGCGAAGATCGCCCTGGCACGCGACAACGGTTGGCTGGGCTGAGCAGATGTTGCAGTGGTCTGATCTTCTCATGCTTCCCAAATGAGCTTCCATCAGGAATGACTTGCAGTTATGATGAGATGTCTCATCAGGAATAATTTCAATCGAAATCTTGACTTACATCTTGATTGCCCCTTTCCTTGTCCCCTCGTCCACTTCGATCTTTTACACGGTTCCTTGCTCGGGCAAGTAAACCTTGCAGTAGAAAATCTGGCCGTGTAAAACGACCCCCAGTTGATGCTGTTGCTGTTGCTGATGCACCAATGGCGCCAGACTCGTTAACAAGGTCATTCTCATCGTTTTCGTTCCGGAGTTCTGCATCAGCAGTTGCAGATTTGGTTTGTATTGTGGTGGTGGTGGTGGTGGTGGTAGTGGCGCCGCTCTGGGGTAGTGTCCGGGATTTTTGCCGTTCATGTTGCTTCTTATTGTCGTCCGACAATTTTAGCCCTGATTTGACCTTCTTCACTTCTTTCTTGGTGATGTCGCTGCTGCCGCTGAAACTGTTCGTGGCAGATGGCCGTGGAGACGGCCTTGGTTTGCTCAATGGCATTCTGCGGTCTTGATGTGATGGATAACAGGCCTTTCCATGTAATCAAACTCGACGCACTGCGGGCATCCGCCGCCGAAGGATGAATCAGATTGATTCCAACGATCGTGGGCAGGTCAACCAGAGACCCGGCACCATCAAACCCACCCCGGATAAAATACCCAGGCAGACTAGGACTGCGAATAGCTTCTCGGTCGATGAAGCAACGCTCTGTGTTTTCCTGACTTATACTGCCGTCAGTTAGGTATTCCTTTTCTGTATTGTGTGGGTTGTTGAATTGGATTGCGGCTTGCTTGAACTTGTACCATATCATCCGGCGTTCAGCAACTCGTCAAACATTTGTATCAGAATATGGACGGGGACTTGAGACTCAAAAAGGCTCTTCGGCGAAAAACAAAACGGGGCCATTGCTATCATGGCATCCATCTTCCTATACAAATACAGTTCTTTATCGGTCGATCCACGTACATATGAATATGCTAAGTGCTTTCCCAGGAGTCCAACGGCTGTCTCAGGTTATCGGTGCACAATCCCGCGCAGCAGATATAATCCCTCTCTACCGACTTTCTCTTGTGTCCGCTTCTTTCTTGCTTGTGCAACAACAGACCCCACGCGTGGATATCCAGGAGGTCTCCGGACCGTGGGCCTTGAACCTTGAATGAAGATCGTGGATTGTTGCACCTGGGTAATATGGATAAAACGAAGGATCTGCGATGCAAGTCGATGTGAGTAAATACAGGGCCGATTCTAGCATCGAAGCCGGCATAACACCCAGGACCTGGCCTATATACATACGTATCCTCGCTCCAGTCTTGCAGCTGACTGTGGAATACTCAAAACCCAATGATTAAGATGGAGGTTTCAAGACCCCAGCATCCAAGCGTGCAAGCATTGACCCCTTGCAAGAGAAGGTGGTCGGTTTCTATCCGTCATGCAAGAGCTTCATTTTGTCATATGCGCAGACATCAAATTAGCCTCACTAGTGTGTGGCACAGGAAACATACTAAGAAAGTTATCTTAAGCTCTGGTGATATGCATTAAGCCTGGGCTAGAGAAGATCACTATAATGAAGGGGTAATATCCGAGTGCCTACGGATATTGTTGAGCTTATCGTAAAGTGGTTGTAGCTAGGGCTCATTTCCTGTCATCCGGATGCAGGCATGCAGGCTATTAGCCTCAAACTTGAGAATCCTGATGCTGGAAGATGCGGGAGTTTGTGGGCCTCTATCACGGAAACCGATGTACGAAAGTGGAGGAAGTAAGCCGACGTGTTTCGAAACCGCCGTTGCTTGCGAGAAGCGAACCAGGGAGATTTTGCCGCTTCGGCCAAGGTGGAAGCAATATTCGAAAGTTAAGGAAGTTGGAGGCCCTCGCCAGTTCTGGAATCTAATCTTTCCGAAAATAGCTCCAACAATATCATTAATCGGAATTCAAGATCGGTATTGCGCTCGGCCGCTTACATTAGCTCGATTCCCCGAGAGCTAATGTTATGAGATCAGACATATGATCGATTCTTGACGATTTTGCCTTCCGCTCTGTATCAGCCGTGCAGCTCTTACAACCCTCTTTTCAACCCAGAGCACCCTTGAATATTAGGGTGTTGTTGTTGGAGTGTCTGTTAAGGTATACTTCAAGAGTTAGGCAAAATTGGGTAAATTTTCGAGTAATTTTTATCATGCTATTCACAGAGAAAGAGATAACCAAGGAAGAACTGTGCTGTGCGTGTGTACGTGCGTTCCAGTTTCCATGGGCTGCCGGTTGCCGGTTGCTTCGTCATGAACCTTGTTTGTTAGCGGTTACTGACCAGGCCAGGCAAAGCAGCTCACATTCGCAACTTTGTCCGTTACGAGTTTGGACCGGAATTGTTGCTCAATTGTGTGGGTTGCCGATATCTATTGTGTGATCCTCAATTGTCATGGCCACCATGAGGCCTTTCCATGCTCTTTTCCAACGGCTCCTAGCGTTTCCACCCCGACCACCACCGTTTTCTTGTCAATGTGGCCCCTGTGAAACAAGGGGCACAACCCAGTTGTAATTGTTCGACCCATTAAGCCTTCGAAACACGCGGCTACTTGCAGCTGCGGATTTCTTAACCTTTACCATTCTCAATGTTTATGCCGGGCGCAACGGGATTGCGCGAACAACGTAATATGTCCCGAAATGACGGGATAGAAGGGAAAAGAAAACGGGTAACGGGATAGCCACAGCAGCGTAAACTCCAGTCCAAGTCACTCACTTATGTAGTGAGTAGGCATGGTTCTTCTCTGAACGACAGGTGTCCTCCACTTTCCCCAGCCTATGTGTGTATCAATCGCAATTTCATCTTACTCAAGACAACTCCGAATGCGACGCCAGCAATGATCCTTGCATATTGTCCAATCCACGACCCGTCTCTTCTCAGATGGACAGTCGATGAAACAGAACATCTTTTTGAACCGAGGAAACAAACTACCCCAATCTTTCAGCAGAAGCCGGCAAGTGGGCGACTTGGGCTGGTGAGGCATTGGTAAGACTTAAATAAGCATGTTTCGTAGCTCAAGCTGGAGGTGTGTCATGTACAACCACAAGCAGATACTTAGGGTCGGGTACAATGACCAATTCTTGCTTCCTTGTTCGTAACCGTAGGAGCTTCAGCTCATCCTGCTGAGGGTTAGCAGCGAATCTTTCATGATTGCCGGAGAAGATCCTCACTTCTCCATCCAACTCTTGGACCAAGCTTCCGGAGCTATTCACATAGTTCCAGACAACAGCAGCGAATTGCTCGACTCCTTTTGTTTCGCTCTCCTCTAGCGCAGGAGTTTCATTTGAAAACGATGTTGCAGTTGATGTGGTTCGCGTCTTTGAGGTCTGGAGAGCGTCGACTTGACCGCTGGTTTTGAGGATAGCGCCTGTAGCTCGGTCAAGGACGATACTTGCTTTAACACCGGGCTTCTTTGACAGTCGACCGAGCTTCTCCTCAAGGGCGTCATGGCCATTTGCCTGCAAGGTTTTTAGCCAAATACATGTCGCCAAAAAGATTGCAACAACATACTAGTGATGAGTCGGCCATTCTGGAAACGTCATGCGGTGATGCTTTAGTACAGTTAGTAGTTAATCGCAACGTACTCCCAGGTACTAAGCTGCTCAAGGTGGCACCGCGGGGCAAGACTAAGGTTCTGCCGCCCAACACCGCCAAAATTTTAGAAACCCAACAGGGAAAGTTGATCTTATCAGTTGAAGATCAAAGACTCCAAATCTCAGTGTACAAAGAACATCTCACTGTTAACATTGTTCAGCAATCCGACTTTTCTGTCTCCTCGTATTTTTATATTGCCATTTTAAGTTAACCGACACCATGGGTTCCAGTAACAAGAAGAAGCGCGAGAAGCAAAAGGACTTCCAAGTACGATTTCAACCACCATTTGAGACTGGAAGATGAACTCACAACATGTTGTAGAAGCCGAAATTTAAGGTGGGAAAAGATAAGCCAAAAGCTTCCAATTTTACAGATACGAGTTTCAAGTCAAAAGGTAAGGGGACTCCTGTACCGTCAATTCAAGCATACTAACAGGAATAGCTATTGTGATGGGACATCAGTCACTCTCAACAGTTGCCCCGGATGTCATCCAGCAATTCAAGCACAATCTCTCACTCGCTTCTTCATCCAAATCTGACAAACAGCGACGGGAAGCATTGGCTTATCTCACTTCACAACTTTCTTCAGAACCCCCTGTCAACCCCGTGGGAACACATGCGATTCTTGCCAAGCTGCTCCCTCTGATTTCTGACAGTTCGACACCAGTCCGAAGTCAACTTCTCAAACTTTTCAGAGAGCTTCCTGCCCAGGAGGTTAGGAATAGCGTCGAACAAGCGATCATGTTCATTCGAGCAGGCATGACCCATCTCTCGGCGGACATCAGCAACGACTCCCTTGGTGTGATGGAATGGATTTTGGATGTCGCTGAGAACGACTTGATCGTGTGTCCCGGTGGCTGGGTGAAAACCCTGAATAGTTTTTGCGCCATGATGGGGTGGGCATTGACGACATCAAAAGCCGGATGGTCCTCGGGTTCACGATCTGGTCTACGTGCCAAAGACGCCTCGACATACGCTCGCCAGATCGCCACATTATCACGCTTTTTAGAAGCTGGTCTTCGGCCTGAAGCTGAGATTCCTGAGGATGAATCAGAAATATGGGATAACTTATACCGCATCCCGCAAGACTCCAATGCATTTGAGTATCTCAACTTGTACGGTTCGCGGCGAGATGAAGAGGGAGAAATGTACCCTAGTCGCGCTGCAAGACAACGCGTATTTGAGCGAAGGTTTTTGGAGGCAGTATTGAAGGGTGCGGATCAAGCAAAAAAGGAGGGTGGCGCCACTGGCCGGGCGGCAGCTGGCCTCGACAAGGTACTTCAAGATGGAATGGGCGAATATGAAAGTTCAACGGCAATGGATACCCAGGATCTCTTGAGCCTTTGGTGAAAGGTTTTGGCAGGTCTCGTAATGATATTTCCTAGTTTACTACATGCAAGGAGGCAATTAGTTTGTTTGAGTTGAACATCTACCCAGTTTCCCAGTGCATGATCTCGTATGTACCCTGCTAGAATCTGATCTTGGTTGTCCTGTTTTAGGTTGAGTTGGATTTTCAATAGTGAAAGAGCTTGCAGTCCTCATAATACACAACATTTCAGGAGGCATCAAGAGAAGATTTCACTGGTTTTCAGTGTGTGTTGACAGCTTGGGCGGTAAGTGTTTGTAGCAAAGCCGCCGAGTCACTTGCGGTTCAGAGAAGTTAGGTATATCTTGCAAGAACAATCGCTCTATTCTAATCAAATAAGTATTTCTGGATTTCTTCTTAATGAAACACATTTTGTCACTGCTTACTTTTATAATAAGATCTGCCAAGTATTTAGTAGCGTGTTAGAATATTATATCATCTATTGTATGTGATCAAATGTGCAAAATGATAACAATTCCAACTATCACGCTAGTAAATTAGATATTGATTTGTTAGGTACCGTAAGTGACTACAGAGAAACCGTATATTCGGTCACAATGAATCCAGAGGTTTCGTTTCCTCAATTCTTCAATCGTGAACTCCTTTGTTTTCACAACTTCCCCTTTCCCCAATCACTTCCATAGGTGCCTGCCTATAGGCACAAACGCTTACACCGCAGACCTCCGAGTGAGAAATCTCACAGAGGTAGTGGCAGTGGCGGACGGCTGGCAAGTTACTGCAAACTGGAGCGGGCACCTGCCTTGAGCTGCAAGCAAGCACTTTCTCCTTTCTGCCCCTGTGGTGCCCCTGCCTAAGCCCGCACGAGGAGTTATGAGTTATGAATCACTGCCTTCCGCACACAAGGATAAATATCTCCTCTTCCCCCCTCTCTCTCCTCTCTCTCTTCTTCCTTCCTTCCTTCATTACCCCGAAGTCTTCTCTTCTCTCTTTGCCTCATCTCACCTCGCCTTGCTTCGTCTCAACCCTTGACAGAGTCAGAAGCCCACTACCTCTTCAACTCTTGCACCAGAAGAGCACCGCTGAGTTGCAGCCTCTGTTGCCGTGTCAAGAAGCCGTTGCTTGGTAAGTTTCCGTCACCTCTCGCTATCTTCTGTTTTGTTTCTTCTCTCAACTTCTCCTCTTTACCTCTATATTCCTTCCCCGTGGTCTTCGATTCCTCAACCCAACAAACGTATATCCTAACATTTGTTTTGGTATAACTCAATTCTCAACTACTCACCTGACATCATCCAACCTTGACGGTAAACCTTCCCTTCTTTTATTTTTGTATTGCATAACTGCCAAGGTCTTTATCTAACCACACTCTGGCAGGGCTGCATCATGTCGGACACGTGGGACACAGGCGCCATGAGCGAAGCAATTCCAACCTTCGAGCCGCCTGCCAATGGCGCACCTAGTCTTCTCCAGGAAGAGGGTTCTAAAGCTGGAACTCAGACGTACGATGCATCTCGTGGTCGGTGGACTGAGCCCCAGGCCATCGACTACACGTCTCTAGCCGCCGGAAATGAAGATCAGGAATGGGGTTGCAATGCCCGCACCTATGCCTGGAAGGACGATTATGGTGAGGTTGGCCCCAAGCTCCCTGACTTCGAGCTCCAATTGTTCGGCGATCCCGCGTCTCGCCATGAACGCAAGGGACTCGATTTTTCTCGGTATGTTATTTTCTCCCCATCGCTTGTGCATCAGCTAACTTTTCCACAGCATTGCGAGTATCGAGGTTCAACAGGAGGGTCCTACAAAGATAGACCCTATCGTTTCCTTCCAAAACGCCGGCATTCATCCCGCTATGCTGGAGAACATCGATCTTTGCGGATACGAGAACCCAACTCCTATCCAGAAGTTTACCATCCCTTCCATCCTGCAAGGACACGATGTCATCGGCATCGCTCAGACTGGTACGCACCATATTTGACTGTGCTAATGGGCATTACTAACCTGCCACCTAGGATCCGGCAAGACCGCCGCATACTTGATCCCTATCCTGAGCAAGCTCATGGGAAAGGCCAAAAGACTTGCTGCTCCTCGTCCAAACCCCGCGGCCTTCATGGAAGGTCAGGATGAGGTCACTGCTGAGCCTCTTGTCCTCATCGTTGTTCCTACTCGTGAGCTGGCGGTCCAGATTTTCAACGAGGCCCGCAAATTTTGCTATCGGACTATGCTTCGACCTAGTGTTGTTTACGGTGGTGTGCCTGTCCGCGAGCAAATCTCCCAGCTCAGCAGAGGTTGTGATGTTCTGATCGGAACACCTGGCCGTCTAGTCGACTTCATTCAGCGGCCCAAGAACCTCACGCTTCGACGGCTGCGATACATGGTGATCGACGAAGCTGATGAGCTCCTCAACGACGACTGGGCTGAAGAGCTCAACCCAATTCTGTCTGGTGGTGGTAAGTATAATGATATGAAAACGCAAAAGACCACACGCTAACTATGTGGCAGAACAAGATGAAGGAAACGTCAAGTTCAGCTTGTTCTCGGCCACCTTCCCTAAAGCCGCCCGTGATCTTGCCAAAAGCTACCTTGCTGCCTCTCATGTCCGGTTCCGTGTTGGCCGTGCTGGAAGCACTACCGCCAACATCAAGCAGATGGTGATTCGAGCCGAGAATCACGAAAAGCGTGAGCTTCTCGTCGGCTTGCTGGAGGAGATGCATGGTATTCGAACCATCATATTCGTCAACAGTCGTCAAGGTGCCGACAACCTCGATGACTTCTTGTTCAACATGCATCTGCCGGTCACTTCCATGCACAGTGATCGCACACAGCAGGAACGAGAGGCGGCCATGCGGGCTTTCCGATCCGGAAATGCCCCAATTCTGATTGCTACCGGAGTGACAGCCCGCGGCATTGACGTCCAGAACGTTCTCCACGTGATCAACTATGATCTCCCTTCTGTCGAGTACGGTGGTATTGAGGAGTACACCCACCGCATTGGTATGATATAGCCCTTTCCTCCATGCGCTCTCTTTACTAACTTGGCCAGGTCGAACTGGTCGTATCGGTCATCGAGGAGTTGCCACGTCATTCTTTACTGAGCGGGATGAACCTCTGGCCAGCGTTTTGACCCGGACATTACTGGAAACCGACCAGGAAGTCCCCGACTTCCTCCAGCAATACATTCCCGAGGGTGATGCCCGTGCCAACCTGAAGTTCGAAGCCGATTCGGATTTCGACCCTAACGACTACGCCGGCGCCGGAGACGCTGGTGGTGACGCGTGGGGTAGTGGTGACGCTGGCAATGCTGATGGCGACGCTTGGGGAACTGGCGACGGTGTTAACGCTGTTGCTGATGGTGGTGATGGTGGTGATGGATGGGGTGCTGCTCCTCCCGTCGCCGCTTGGTGATTATGAGCATTCGTGAATCTGCAGTTGTAAGCTGTGCAAGCTGCGAGAAGCTTGTTGATCTGGTCGAGGTTTTTGAGACAGGGCAGCTTTGAGTTGGCTGTGGAAATGGGAAGCATTATCGGAATGACGTCCGAAAGAATCTGAGCGGTCTAGGAGATCTCCTAGAAATATATAGGGATCCTGCGAATTGAACCTTTGTTCTAGGTGGTTTATTATGTTGCTTGACCGACTACTTTGTGATACCATTTGATATTGATGCGCTTTTGCCTAAGATATGTGAGATAGACCCATCATTCCACGTAAGATTCCATATCAACAGATCTCTCATTTGCGTGAAAGGTCGGGCGTATGGTGGTTAGGGAGCCATGATTTGCTGCTTCAGGGTTGGTGCATTATTATCTACACTATTAATTAATTGTTTGACTTTGCTCATAGCTCATGAATATTATACTTCTCCCGTCCTGGCCATGGTAGTTCCTGTGCATGCATGTCAGGTTTCGTAGACCTTTATCCATTTCCTAGATATCTTAACATTGGCTTCGAATTTACATGTTTGTAAGAATCTTGCCAAGGCCCTTGATCTTTCTAATAGGCGCTCCATAACCCAACTCTACAACACCGTGTGTGAACTTCCAGCTGTCAGGCTGGCTCTTAATGGGATACTGCACAGGTGGAGGGATACCAGTGCGGATGCCCAGCCAGCCGAAGCGATCCTCACAAACCGCCTTGGCATTGCAAAGTCCACGAAGGCCTTCTTCACCTGCGAAGCGACCGTAGCCAGAGCCTCCAACGCCACCAAAGGGGAGCTGAACAGCGTAGTAGACGGCAAAGTCATTGACGGCGACCATACCAGCACGAAGGCCCTTGACGATGGGTTGCAGATTGGGATCACGCTCGGAGCCGTGAACTGATGCACCGAGACCAAAATTGGGGGCATTGGCGATTGAGAGGATATCTTCAGGGGACGATGAATTTGCGCGGAGAAGGGTGAGAACAGGGGCGAAGCACTCGTTCTGGGCGATGCGCATATCAGGGGTGACGTCAGCGAGGAAGGTCGGCTGGAAATAGTGACCGGTGGGATACTCAGGATGGTTGTAGCGTTTGCCGCCAGCAAGAAGGCGAGCGCCTTGAGAGACTGCCTCAGCGATGAGTTCTTCGAGACGATCAAAGGAAGCGTCAGATATCATGGCACCGACATCAGCATCAGGACCCAGGCGGAGGGCGTTGACGCGAGGGGCAAGCATCTCAACGAGTTTGTCGTGGACAGCACTGGGGGCAATGACTCGTTCAATACCGATGCAGTTCTGGCCAGCAGCTTGGAATGTTCCGCGGAGAATAACCTCAGCAATACGCTTGAGGTCGCGAGAAGCTGAATCGAGAATAATGAAAGGATCCTTTCCGCCAAGCTCGGCAACAACAGGAGTTAGGCTCTTGGCAGCACTGGCAGCAACATGATGGGCAACCGACTGCGAACCGATAAAGGTGATGTGGCTAATACCAGGATGAGAAGTGAGATGCCCGGCGGTTTGAGGCCAGCACACAACAGTCTGCACAAGCTGAGGGTCGTGGCCATGAGCGGCAAGGGCACCGCGAGCGATGTTAGTGAAGTACTGGCTGGACCAAGCCGTTTGCTCAGAAACCTTGACGAGAATACCGTTACCGGAGAAGAGGGCGCTAATGACGGGACCGATAAAGTTGTGGAAGGGATAGTTCCAGCTGACCAAAGCAGCAACAACACCAAGGGGTTCATAGTGGACTGTGTTACGCTTGTACATCATGAGAAAGTTTGTGGGACGGCGAGAGGGGCGCAATGCCTGTTCACCATGCAGCAGCGTCCACTTGAGTTTCTCGGCCGTGACAAGAATCTCTCCCAGTTGAGCATCCACCATAGTCTTTCCACTGTCCAGACAGGCAATCTTGACGATATCTTCAGCGTTATCGAGGACATGCTGTAGCAGCGAGCGCAGCACAGCGCGGCGCTCTTCGAAAGTAGTCTCAGCCCATGTCTTCTGCGCAGTCGCCGCGGCAGCAACAGCTCGGTCAATGGCTGCGGGTGTAGAAGGGTTGATATGTCCTAGGAACTGGCCCGTGGCTGGGGCATAGCATTGAACGGACGAGCTGCCGGAGACCTTGACAGAGGGTACATCGATGGTGGTGTGAGGCTCGGGGGCCTTGGGCACAGGGACTGTATAGTTGCGAGGACGGCCGGTAGCTGCTCTAACAGAGGCTGTAGCGATGGCGTTCGTGATGCGGAGGATGATAGTTGCAACGATAACAGCGACCACAGTTCCAACGGCAGAGACTGTGTTTTGCCTGTGAAGAGCCGGTTAGCATGTTGCTCATGGTCAATGGCTTGAAATGATAACGTACGAGATGTTGTGCTCTGCAGCAAATTCATTGCACCTCCGCCAAGCGGTAAGGAGCAATGGTTCTTGATTCTCCATTGCAGATTTCGATAGGTTCAATTGATGTTGTCCGCAGAAACGCGAAGAAGCAAAGACAAGCTCTTTGGCTTCAAAAAAAAAAAAAATCGAACGTCCCCTTTATATCATGCGAGTCGAAAGATGGGTGTTATTAAAGTGGGAGTCCATGAGGTCTTGAGGCACCATCGAATTTAGGTGGGTACGTACCATTCAGGAACTCGCCCAGTTGTGGAGTAGGTAGGTAGCTAAATAGATTGTTCCTGCCAAGCCTTGACCGCCAGGCCGTATTCGTACTCGCCCTTGAGGCTCCCAAACTCAGTCGAACCATAGTTACATGAAAATATGAGGTCAGCAAGTGATATACATATTATATAAGTCACCACCTCATTATCAAAGGACTCAGTACTTGTATTGAATTTCCATATCGTCTTATTGATTTTCGTCTCTGGTCTCCAAAAATAAAGGACAACCTGATTATATAACCGCTCCTTATTTACAGCATCAATCAATACCGACCACCTCCTCCACTCGATGCCGTCTTCTCGCTTCCCACTCTTTTCTTTCTTTCTGATTTGTGACATCCCCTCTCCCAACGCCAGTCGAACTCCCCTGGCTCAGTCTTCTTCTTCATCTCCCCTCCTCCTCTTCAACAGCGCAATAATGAAATATCTCTTCGTCAGGGAATGGGTTGCTGCTCTTCAGCTCTAAAGATGCAAAACGAAAATGTGAAACGACATGGGAGACGAAAGTTGACTAAAAGTGATAGTGCCGAAACCACCAAAGAAACAGATCATACAAGAAGCAAAAACCCCTTTTGCATTTCCCCTTTATAACGCCCTGCGTGTGTAAAGCAAGCACCGCCCAGCTTGGTTGAAGCTTGGGAGGAATTATAAAAAATAAAAGAACAATTCGACCTCGTTGCCTTCGTTGCGTGCTAAAATGCATGAGCATACAGACAAAGACCGCGGAAAGCAACTCGTAGATCGCTCATGCAGATCATAAGTGCATCACTAGCCTACATGAGGCCTGGGATATCAAAAGCAAGGAAAGGTCGAGAGAAACAAAACTGGGCAACGAAACCACAGGTCCGTGTCATCAGCCATGGGTGGACATAATGTACAGAGAGATTTCGAGAGCCGCCTTTTATATGTTGGCACTCTTAGTCAACGAAAGCCCCCTTAGTCGAGGACGGAATCGGCCTGCCTGTGATTGACTTGACTCGATCCTTGATAACCTCGCTGCCGATGTGAAGTCGTTGCTGGCCTCAAAGCTGGGTCTAACTCTGTCCATCGACGCTCGCATTCGGTCATAGGATGGTCGAGCCCGGTCAATTGATGGTCGTGCTTGCATAGGCACATCCAACGATACGCGATGTGCCGTATAATTAGTTGAGTCGCTGCCATTTTGACTATGTTGATTATATGTCGTGGTTCGCGTCGCTGTCGAAGGGGGGTAGATGGGTCGTAGATCCTCGTCAACACTGCCATAAGCCACATGTTTGGGCATCTTCTTGGACTTCCTTGAGCTCTTGGATGATTTGGACTTGTCGCTCTTGGTGTCAGCAGTGAGAGGGTCACTCGACTCCTCCGCCTGGTAAAGGTGAGAAAAGTGGCCCATCCTTTCCTGTTCACGGATGATATCAACATCATAAGGCCAGTACACCTTCTGGAGAGCCTTAATCGCAAATCGGGGGAAGAGGCAGATGACAGGTACCAGGAAGAAACACGCCCAGAAGGTTGCCTCTCCATAAACCTGTGCGGCAGTACCATAGAAAAAGGCCGAGGAGGTGAAGGAGGTATAGATTCCGGTCCAGAAGAAGATGAACACGTCCGAGATGACAACAATGAGCACCATCAGCCAGTCCCAGCGATAGGTATTGATCAAGATGTACATGTTGATCGTGATGACAGCAGGGTGAGCAACATAGGCACCAAATCGAAGGCGATCCTCTACACCGAGACCATTTCCGGTCAAGAAGGTACCTGGCATAAAGAGAAGATATGGGATGAAGAAGACCATGATGGATTGATAGACACCATCAATCATGTAGAGCCTTTGAAGAAGTTAGCACAGGGCAAAGACGACAATGACGATTTACTTACCAGAACTTGAGCTGGGTCCACTCCAGTCGCTCAATACCTCGTCGGTAGAGCTGGGGAACTGCCAAGGATACCTTGTCGGACACATCTTGATCCAATACACCCATAATAGCAACGGGCACCGAAGTAAAGAATAGGTTGAACATGAGAATGTAGGTGTAGTCGAAAAGATAAGTCATATCCATATCGCAGTAGATCTCAAACCAGAAAATGGAGAAAGTCCAGACCATGTTCTTGTAGAAAAAGTTGCTGATACTTTCTGCCAGACGGCGGTAGGACCATCGACCATGGACGAGCACCAATCTCTGGAGGAACCGGAACTGAGCGATAGCATAATCAGAAGACATGGCAGCCTGGCGGCCCTCGACGCCGGCGATACCAACACCAACATCGGCTTCCTGAATCATGGCAACATCATTGGCGCCATCACCAATGGAGAGCGTCATGACATCGAGGCCATTCTTGACCATAGCCACAACAGCAGCCTTTTGAGCGGGACTGACTCGGCAACAAAGAACTGACTTGCATTGCTTGCAGAGCAGAAGAAACTTTTGCTTCAGACGGTCGTTAAGAACCCATCTGAGTGTGTAACCATCAATGACAAGGCCGTGTGTTGGAGCGGGTGGTTCGTGATTTTTCTTGGCGAGTTCAAGGTCGTGATCGCTACCAGTGATTCCGAAGGTCTGAAGATTGTCGTCCAATAGCTTTTCAGCCATCTCAAAGAAAGCCTCGTCAGTCACCTCACCTGACTCATCCTCTTCGACCTTCATGTGAATCAGCTCCATGTCGTTGTTGAGAAGGTTGCAGGAGAAGCCGATGTTGATAGCAGTCTCGACCTTATCACCAGTGAGAACCCAAAGCTTGATACCAGCATTGCCCAGGAGAGCAATCGTGTCAGGAACGCCATCTTGCAAACGATCCTCGATAGCGGTACCGCCAATGAGGTAGAGATCTTGTTCGATCAGCTCAGCCACGGATTCCAACTTCTCCTCTCGCTCTTCAAGAGCAGAAGCTGCCGCATCGTGTTGTTTCTTCCAGGCTCGGTACTCCTGCTCGGGGACTTCCTTATGGGCAATACAAAGTGTTCGAAGACCCTCGCGGGCAAACATCTCCAGGTGCTCGGCAGTAGTCTGTCTGAGCTCCTTCTGCTCTCCTCGCTTGAGGCGCGAGTAGATGATACTATCGGCACCCTTGCAGAAGAGAACAATGCGGCCATCCGGCATACGGACAATTGAACTCATGCGTTTTCGACTCGAATTAAATTCAATGGTGTTCAGGATTTGGTAATGTCGATCCTCGCCCATGACGTTCACGTTGATTCCTTCGCCAGAACTTCCAAGAACAGTGAAGCCCATATCACGAGCAGTAGCCACCAAGGCCTCTTCATCGGGGGATTGCGCCTTAAAGACCATTTTTGGCTTATCACCATCCACCTTCTCAGCCATTACCGTATGACAAAGAGCCAGGGCGAGCATGAAGTAATCGTTGGCAGCTTGTTGCTCAGGGCCTGACTCGCCAGCTAGGTCGGAAACAAAGTCAGGGGCAATGAAAGTTAAGGCGTCGTCATGAAGATATGGGTTGTCGTGGATCCTACGAAGACCAGCCAAAGCACGAACCTTGGCATCAGCAATCTCAGCACGAACCTTCTCGGCCTCCTTCTCAACGTCGATACCAAGTCGCTTCTGCATTCCAGCCTGAGCTTCTGTGTAAGCCTCGCCATATGGTTGTCCGTTGATGGTTGCTTTCTTGAATTCCATCACGTTTTGTGTGAGGGTACCAGTCTTGTCAGAGAAAATGTATTCAATCTGGCCCACATCGTCCGAAATGTTCCACGACTTCGGAATGCAGGGTTGGTCGATAGGCTCATAGTACATCTCGACATCGCTGTAAATGAAGATGGCCTGCAGGGTTCGAACGATTTCCAGAGTGATGTAGAGCGAAATGGGAACCAAGTTCTGAAAGAGGATAATGGCGGCCCAGAAGGTGATGAAACCACTCATGGCTGGCTTTCCACCGATCGATCCAAAGTCGAAGTAGTGGAGGGACGCGTCGGTCTTGGCCCAGGCAACACCGTTGATAATGGCGGCAAGCAAACACATGATGAGCAAGATACCAAAGTTGCAAACGACGTTGAAGTTCATCTCACGAGCAATACGAGCACGCTTGCTAGGAGTTATACCTGCGTTCTGCATGATCTTGGTGTCGTGTCCAGTATAGATAACAACGCCAACAATCCACTCAGTGTTTCGCAGATTACACCCACGTAGGAGAAGGTTGTCGATGGTAATGGGTTCCGTCATGTCCTCCGGCTCGTCGTCCAAATATCCAGGCACAGGCTGCTTCCACTTGATGGCTCCGTTGTACTTGTAGAGATTTGGTTGGGGACCCTCGCTCTCTATCATGAATTCGGCACGTTCGCAATCTCGAGCATGCTTCAGGGATCGGCCGCAGCGTACAGCTTGCCTGACTTTAAGGTTGGTTTCGCCGTCCAGATTCTTGGTTTCGACATAGCAAGCTCCATCAGCATCAGAGGTGGATAGGATGATCACATCAGCGGGCAGTTCTTCGTCATTGTAGATACGAACGAAATCGCCGACGACGATGCTTTTCCAGGTATCCTTTTGAAATCGAGCACCAGAAGCAGGATGGCTGTAGTTGATAAAATCAGATTTCATTTGCATGAGAGCGGCTGCACGCTTGGCATCTTCCTGGTCGGGCATATCAAAATGAGCATGCGGTGTAGCCTGGGGCGAAGGTGATGGAACAGGTGTCATCTGAATATCCTCTCGAGCAGACATAAAGGATTCGCGACCGGTAAAAGGCGATGCAATAGACTGGCGCATGGACTGCCGGGTTCGATGGGTCTCAACTGAAGGGCGAGGGGCATCTTCTTCCAATGAGGCCATCTTACGCTTGACCCTCTCCTCCTTTGCCTTCTTGGACCACAGAGATTGAGTTGCTCGCCAGATGGAACCGAATAATTTAGAGTTGGCCTTCTTGAATTGACGCCAAGTGGAAACATCGCCTTCCATGACATTGACATTGTTCCAATTTCGCAGTCGGTGAACTGGAGCATTGTTGAGTTCAATATCGAGAATAGTTCGTCGGTAATCTTCGATGGCATCCTTGATAGCCGTGACTGCAATAATGAAAATCAATGGGAGAGCATTCAGACCTGGATTGACACCTCCGAAGATTGGAAAGATCTATATCAAGATTAAAGGTTATTCACGAGGTCAATGAGAGGCAAGGGGCTGCTGGTCAACTTACGACTAGGATAACCAAAAACAAGAAAAAGATATTGGCAACGTTATGGAACTGGAACCACAGGTTTTTAGGGACGAAGGATATCGGCGTGTATTTGGCTGTCCGGATCTTATTTCGCGTGAATGTTTGAGTCGGGTGACCATTTTCATCTAGAAGTTCATTTGGCAGGGGTTGGTTGAAGAACAAACTCCTGTTCTCGTGTTCTTCATCCTCCTCCTCCTCATCACCACCACCATTCTGCTGTTCAGGGTTCAGTTGCGGCTGTTGAACATCGTCACCGTGCGGATCGGATCCGTCGGAGGGAGGATTCTTCTCGTTGGATCCTGTCTTGTTGTGTCCCAACCGTTCGAGCAGAGAACCGCGTTTATTATTGCTGCTATTGACACTTTTTCTTTGGGTCGCCCATCGCGATCTTTGAGTAGCACTGAGAGCCTGAGGATCAAGATGACCGTCAGAGGTTGTTGTTGTGGTCATGATGAAGTCGCGGGCAAGTGCCCGATCGGCCCCTCGATGCCAGCCAGATTGGGGGGGCTGAAAACTGAACGGATCGAAGTCGAGTGAGGCGAGAGGCGTCTGATTAAGCGTATACGGTACAGGGTCGAAGTGAATGAGCAGGTGCAATTGAAGCAACACCAGCTGCTCGTCAAGAAATCACTATTGGCGACGACGACGTGGAATGTTCGAGTTAAAACGGCGTCGCCAGGGCCGCCTGAAGTTCGATGAAACGGTGCAAGAAAAGAAACCGTGGAGAGGAAAGCAAGGTAAGGTGTTGCTGGTGACGAGATGGCGAGAAGACTGGACGGCGGGCTGGAAGTACGGATGGTACAAGGGGAATTGTGTAAGCAAAGCAATGGAAAGAACGGGGCGGCAAGGGAAAAAAAGCTACGGTGGACTTTGGAGCCCCGTCCCGTCCGCCAGTTAAAGTGAGTGGCCGCCAGAAAGCCTGAGACTCTAGCACTCTTGGATGGCCATTTCTGGGAGGTACCCGCTCGAGACAACCTCTGGGACTCGCTGGCGAGCGCTGCTGAAGGGAAATGGGCAGTGGAGAGTGGGTGCAGGGGCGTGGGGCCAGGCTTCTGCTGTGGGTGGGTGTGCGTGGGGAGTCTTCCATGTTTGATCCCCGGTCCTTCCGACGCACTCTATCATCAGCCCGGAATGTACCCCTTAAGTACCCATACACTTTCTGCATACAATATGGATGCTTGCATGCTCACCTATTGCTCACGATCCAATGCGATGTGTTGTCTCTCATTGCCAAGTTAAGCTTCTATGCTTACCTTACTAACTGTGACTATTCAGCCCTGGCAAGGCGGTGCTGTCGTGTAGGTTGTTATTCTTGTCGTCCATATCATCCAATGCCATTGTTCATCTATAATAATAGATCGCATCATGATCTAGTTACTTACCAGCAGACTGGACTGTAATCATCTAGTTCCAGGCTTGCTTAGCACGGTACTTGTTGGTATGATACCCTGGCTCCCGTCACGATAGTATATCCTCAGCGGTAACGGTCAAATCCCATATCCCGTCTCCCAAGCGGCCTGTCGCGTCCACTAACGCCGACGCCACGATAGGTAGGTTTTAAGTTCTAACTGAAGTCGTCGGGCTTTTCGTCTACTGTTCTCAGCAAGAATCACACATCCCGCCATCTACTAATGTGAATTAGTATGTAAGGTCGGCCATACATCAGCCTTGGGAACATGGCGGCTCCCTCGGGCGTGCATCTCGCGGCATAGTCGGCCCCTACATATGCCCGATGCCACTCCGTACACCCATTTGGAAGGGACGGGAAACTGACCTTGTCCGCCAGTGATCTATTTTACCTCAACACCAGTGAACATAATCTGTTTAGACTCCGTAAAGCTTATGGGGCTCAAGGCATCATAAGGGCTACTTAAATCTCACCTAAATTTAGTGGAAACTTAGGTATTCTTTAGCAGATATGTACTAGGTTGTGCAAGGAGATAACAAAATGCGAGCAGGGCTACAATGATCTCTTGTCAACGATGCGCAATGATATATTCACATCATCTATCCGTATGTAGCAGCTTTTCTTTCCTAGTGCCGAGCATTTACTTGGCCCCCTTGTGTGCTTTGTTGGTAACCTCCAACCCTCTATTTAGCATACGCCTCCAGTTGGCATTTGCAGCCCCTTGAACCACCAGCCTGCTGCCCCTTGCCAAGGAGGAAACTTTTGATAGCGAATTGTAAGTCGCGCCCAAGGATTTGCCAAGGGCCTATCGAGTCGACGGGGTTGACGGGTGTTCCTGAATATCCGGAGCTTGTTTTTGGCAAGATTTGTTCCACCGTAATTACGAATTGATCTGGTTCTGGAGCATTTGTTGTCGAAAACATGTTCATTCCGAGGCTCCGGGTCCGTCACCTCTGTGAATACTGTCCGCATACGGCGGCCGAACCGTTGTCATTGCAACCAAAACTGGCGGTAGCATGCACATTTGAGAAGCGGATAAGCCTCTGTTCGCTGTAGTTACCATGACTAGTCAACAAGTGTGAGAAATTGTCATGTTTATCGACACCATCATTGCTACGACTTCTACTATTTCCCTTGATCATGCACTGCACTCTGTAAGCCATCAAAAGGGCGGAGGTTTCTTTCAGTGGCTCCCTTCCATGAATTGATTGATTATTGAGTCTTCTTCTCACCGCGTTGACAACCCTTGGCAATCGGTCGTTACCTGCTACGGTAGCTACGGTTGGCGGGCTTTTCTTGTCGACATTGTATTTTCATGTACATAAATGTGAGCGGTGACTGCACATATCTCCTGACGAGGATCAGGGGATACGCAATGAGAACAGAAAGCTGCCGCGTCAAGAGACGCTCAGTCGTAACAGTTGACAGATAATGTTTCAAGACGGGATCCTCCACTATTTTGTTCTCATAACCTTGCGTGATGATGATCTCTATCGGTTTTGTCGCTTGACGGCATCAAGATCCGGTTTCGCCCCATCTTTGAACGGTATCCTACGTTGTAATTTAGATCTTGGACCGTTCGCTGAGGTTATTATCCTCGCTGGCTGACTGACTGACTTGTCGATTTTCAGGAGGGTTATTCCTGGTCAACAGACGCTTCAATAGCCACGCTCGTGTACAACAACCGAAGAACAAGCTTCGGCCAGATCTTCGCGTGCCTACCTCATCCAGAGAAACCTAGCAAAGTTGTTAATAAGCCCCACGTTACTTCAATGAATATCCGCCCCTCATCAAGTGATTAAAACAGATTCGAAAGTTTATGTTTTCTTTTCTTTTTTGTTTCTCGTTCGTTTGACCCAGGCACGGTACTAGCCTCGAGTTGTTGTTTTTTTTGTTGTTTATCATACTCATACTCTCTCTTTATACGTACATTTGGTACTCTGCAATTTCTTGTTTGTACAGTGTTGAAGTCTGGGTGTTGACGAACCGCCTTCCTCTCTCGGATAGAACTCCTGTATACCAAACTTCTTGTCAGCCTCCGTAGATCCCTTATGTCCAGGTTTTACTTCCGCATTGTCGGGCTCACGGACTTAACTAACCAGCGAGAGAAAACGCCACGGTTTTTTTCTCCGCCGTCACAACCTGACAAGGAAGCAATACTCGCCTCAGTCGGTTACTGTAATCAACGGGCAAGGCTTACAAACGCAGCGGGGGCGGCCAGGGAATCCATTTTGATGCGGCGCGGCGTCGCCGTGGTAAATGGCAGGCTACTCGGACGGTGATGAATTATGGACAGTTCCACTTTAGTAACGATTCGCATTCATATAGACGTTTCATGATTCAGCCTGACTCCAGGTTCAACTCTATCAAGTTTAATCCATAGAGATGGCAATTCCTCGCGTCTATGCTACCTCCGTACCAAGGTTTTCGAGGACAAGAGGCAGACAATGTGGACCGAACACATAATTGATTTTTTACGGTGCGATGGAATACATTGCTCGTTGTCCCTACTGTCCGTCCGAAAATACTACAATCTTGGCTTTTATCGTTACATTGTCCTTGGGTACATGCGAGTAACAAGAAAAGACCCGTCATCCCCCTGTCTTAAAGCCTTAGTTCAGCGCCGCTCAGGAACGAGAGTGCTCTTTGCTCCTTGTTTCGTCAACTGGAAAGGACCCTTGTTAGGGGTCTCCTCTCCTGAGCCTACCATGCAGCTCCAAATTTCCAGTGACAAGAGTCCCCAGGAGTTGCCAAAAATCATGAGCAAAACAGATCACCGAGATAATACGTTAACTACTTAAATCACGTCTATGGCGGATAATCGCGGGGAGGTTTTTCAAGAATGCAGAAATGTCTTCGTCTCCATTTCTCTGCTTTGTTAGTATGGCATTTGAATCTCTGGTCGCGAAGTTTGAGTCAAGCACACAACGCCTAATTTTTCATTTGAAGTTCTTTTTTATCAGCCCAAGGGATTACTCAGGCCAAAAAGATGGACGGACCCATATGATCCATCGCTTCTAATCCCTTCAGAAGCAAAGAATGGATTCATTCAATGGAACGCGCCGAGCTAGGCTGTGCTGCCTCAGCCTCGGATTGGACGCCTGAGACCGGCTCGCAAATGACCCATTGTCGTATTCAGGCGTCATCATCTAAAAGAAGCACTATAATAGACCTGTCAGACAGTCAGGCTCGGATGCCGAAACACTACCTATCATAGGATGACAATCGTCTTCAGCATGTCAAACCTAGATCCTTTCAAAGCACCATGGTGCACAGCATCTCACGTAAACTGCCTAATAACATGCCTACATTGCAAAGTTCAACGAAAATGGGCGCGGATGTACTATAGGCATATTCAGGGATCAGAGACGCATCGCATACCAGGCACAAGGATCCAAGCCGATCCTGATGATGTGCTACCCTTTACGGACACTACACTAATATGATTTGTACAGTAATACAGAGAGTCAGAGATGGATGGGATGCTGATATGAGCGCAAGTCTCCATTCCCGACGATTTGTTTTTCCAGCGTTCTCGGCGGGGTTGGTTGGCATTGATGATTAACCGCATAACCCCCTATTCTCGATCATATGTATGCACGAAACACACATGTGTCGTTGATAGATTATGAGGCTTGATCCCGCGGTATCTGGGGGCGCACGAACCATTCAACGTTAGCTAAAAACAACTGCATTACGTCTACATCTTGATAAAAACCTGGTCAATGCTGTAAACCAGAAGACCGATGACCAAGATGGGGACTCTTCTGGAAACTCTAGTCTCAAGAAAGGGGGCCGTGAACCACAACCTGTCACCATTCCATCCTTTAGCCGCCCATTTAATGAAGCGCCACAATAAGGCATGACAACTGTATGCTGTAGGGTAAGGTCGGTAAGCGGCCAAGATGAGATCTTCAGCTGCTAGTTTCCTACATTTAGAAACTGTTTAGGGTTTTTTCTTTTTTTAAAAGCACTAGCCGTACATAGTCGCATGATGGCGATACAGTACCATTCATAACTCAGTCAGTGTTAATGTAGACAGGTATGTAGCCACCACAGCCACACTCTCATCAACCTCAACTCAGGTACCTACCTACCCTAGGTCAACGCGTCTGAGCCAAAAGCCATTTACGCGGTCAGCTTGGGTAGGTACCAGGTATTACAGCTCCTCCATCCCGTACTCCCCCACAAACCCTATACCTGCGCTTGTTCTTACAAGCAAAGACATCAGAGCCAGGATCTCGTGGTAAAGTCTTAGTATTGTTTACCCTTTCACCAAAGACTTGAGTCGAGACCGAGCCAGCATGTCTCAAAAGGGTAAAAATGGGAATATTATGAGTTTCTTGAAGCCCGTGACAAGAACCGAGACGCCCAAACCCTCCACAACCTCACGCCCAAACCCGCCGTCATCTCTGGTATCGCCTTCATCGCCATTTGAACAAAAATTGACAACACCAACTAAAAGGGTGGTACCGATACATCGGGATCATGAGATCAAAGCTTCAGACGATGAAGATGGCTTCGGATCTTCGTCAGACGACTCACTTGAGGATCTGTCTACGATTATTGGAAGAGGCCGTCCGGGGAAGGCAACACGGTCACCTACTCACAATCCCTTTGCGACCCCAAAGGCCAAGAGAACTGCGGTTGAGTTTCATGCGTCCCCACTGGCGATAATTCCGAGACACAAGTTCGACCTCAAAGCGTTAGCAAAAGATGCTCGACAGGATAATGCAACTAATGCGAGCTCGTTAAAAGTCAAGGCCTTTTCAGATCTTGACCGCCAAAGAAGCGATCGCATGGAAACAGATGAGGCGTCACGAGATGTGATGGAAGATATTTTCAAAAATAACACTGGTCAAGATGCACTGAAAGTTTTGAGAGCGGTCCAGAGGTCAGAGCCGGGGCAATCACAACTTCGATATTGCTTCTTTCGTGAAGGGTATACAATGCCCTCCCCAAAACCTGCCCCGAAAAACTTTAATAAAGGACCTTGGAAACTGTTGACGAAGGGTGATCACCAAACTCGCGAGCAACATCTTGCGTCTGGACTACCACTGACCGTTTTACATATGCAAGGAGGATTACCAGATGACCTTTTCCTCTGGATGCTGAACGAACTTTGTTCTCAAAAATCAACTCTTGTCAGGCGAGAATACTGCAACCTAGTCAGCTGTTGCCCAGAAGCAATTGAGCGCCTCATCACACCGGCACGCCTGGAAGACTTGTTTTATCGGTTTGGTGCCTCTTCTGAGCTTGAACAAAGAAGTTCCAGACTGAATCTCCCAAAACTAAGCGTTGAGCCTTATGAAGGGCGCGATTGGTCACCACTTAGTTCCTTCTTGTCACTTCTCACAACTATTTCGCCATACTTGTCTCAGCAGTCCATTATTTATGCTTCCCAGACGCTCCTACGTATGTCAATGGACAGATTCCTGATCTACGATATCAATCTATTGGTTACCTTCGAAACTACTATCGACATGCTTCTCGAAGCTATTCCCCAGCCAAGCTGGGACTCATTCGTAAGTTATCCTCTGTGCCGATCTATGAGGCCCTGACTGACATGCGTGCAGTGCTCCGAGACCTGTAAACAACTACACACCCTGGTCAAAGCACAGTATGTGAGAACAAACGCTCTAGCATGTCTCCCTATCAGCAAAGCTAGACCCCACGAGTTGAGACGGCGATTGGCTGTGGTGTTTTTGTTCGACGACCCCAGTTTAGGTCGTTACCACTCCGATGATACAGTCACCATTCGTGGCATTATCGAACTCTTGGATCACAAAGACTTCTTCGTCGGACCCAAGACAGACTTCGCTGAGCTACAGGCCAACATAGTACTTCTCAACATTGCAGTAGACGACGGCTCATTCACCCCATCTAACGATTCGGAGAAGGAGAAGCAGTTCAACAGTGACGTTGACGAGCTCGCACTTCGACTGAGGGAAATTTGGCGAAAGATCAACGATGCAGGCATGAAAATTGCTCGCACGGAAGCCAAAAGTGTCATAGAATGGGTTCAGCAGCGACTTGCGCACTCAGTTCGTACGCGCCGAAAGGCGAAGAAAAGCATCTTTGATCTACAAGGCCAGAAGGAGGATCCTTTTCTCCCAAAGCAGCAGGATTACATGAAAAACTTCCTGAAGAAAGCACCCGAAAATACTCTAGAAAAGGGGGTAGAACGATCTCCGCCGGAAGAAGAGAAAGTCTGTCACGAAGCAACGGACATAGATACGATCGTGGTCAAGCTGAAATGAAGTCGAGAAAGATACCAACCGGGTAGGCGTACAGGACATGGGCGTACAACGAATCACTAGGTATTGTCTGTAGCGAGTCTTTGAACGTGTAATCAATTCTACCATGGGCTAAGTCCCAAATCAGACAAAACAAGTCAAACGGAAGACACTGCCTCTAAACTACAAAGCACAGACTGATTAACAATGCGGGTCGTGGATGGTTGAAGAGGCTCCCCAGTCGTGCACTCATCGAAACGAGTTGGAGTACACTTCGAGGCATCTCATATAGAGACATCTATGACAGCCAGAGGGGCTTAGTCAAAGAACTTGCGGTTAGGGTTCTTGCCAAATAGAGCCTCTCGCACTGCGGGTGCAGCGGACTCCTCCAAGAGTCGCAATCTGGCCTCGAAAGTGTTATCGATGTCAATTTTCCCGCTTCCGCTGATGATAACGACGCCGCCGGCACTATGACTCTGTCAGCTGTCCATAACAGTGATATTTTGTAATAGAGAATCACGTACATTCCCTCGGGGAGAGGTTCATCCTCCTGGATCTTTGCTGTAATGTCCTTTCCGAGCTCCTTCTTAAAGTCCTTGGCGGCCTCCTCAATGGCCTTCTTGACAACATCATAGTCCTTCTTGCGCGCACGGACCTGGAGTTCAGGCTCATTGAGAGCGTAGAAGCCCTCAAGCAGAAGGCCTTTGAGAGCCTTTTGGTACTTAGCCTTGTCCTTAGCACCCTCGGCGAGCTTCTTCTGGGCCTCTTCGAATATGTTATCAAGCAGCTCCTGGCGGGAGCCAAGGACCTTGAGTCGCGTCTTGTTGGCAACGGTGGAGCGGGTGATTTGCTGGGACATGGTGGCCTGCTTAAACTTCTTCTCATACTGGCTATCGATGGCGTCTGTCTCCTGGCGGACGAGCTTGGACTTCTCGATCTCGAACTCCTCGTTGGCCTTGATCTCGATCTCGCGGGCCTTCTCCATGGCTTCCTGCTTGATGAACGCAGTCATCTTACTGAGCTCATTGTTGACCTGCATTTGGGAGGACCGCGCGTTAGAAACACTGGGTTTGGGAGAATGACGAGGGATTGCGGCGTTTGGGCATGCGTACCTGCTGGTCGGACAAGGCGTGTTGCGACATGATGGGCGGATTTATTGGACTTGTATAAGGGTTTGAGGGTAATAGAATAAGAGGTTAGGGCCTTTTCAGGGCCGAAGACGAAGCGATAAAAAGCTGGCGATGACCTCTTGTCAACAAGGTTGAGGTTGGCGATGGACTATGATGGAGTTGGTAGCTGTGTATGTGACGCCAGTCGTCTCAAGACCCAGCCTACCAGCTCCTAAGCTGTGTCTTACTGTGCTCCAGCAGGGAACTGCCAGTGGAGCTTGGGAGCATGTACTGCTGTACTCCATAGGTACCTCACCAAGCCACAGGTATCCTCCACTCTTTAGAGTAACAGCCAGACTCCAGTCAACAACAGAAAGCTCACCATCTATCTTTTACATACCCATACATGAATCAAGATAAGAGACAAACAGAGAGTCTGCACGAATAACTTGAACATGAATTTAGCATTCATACCAATCCCTATGTGATGATACTCGCAGACGATATATACCTATCTCTTACAACCGCCCAATTTATGTATCCTGCATCATGCATTAGGTAACCGCACCGCCACAGTGGCTGACTAGTCCCATGTTAGAGCTGCATGCCTCTACTCTACTCACGTCAGGTGTCCCACGCACGACTCAACTTGTCCGCCTCCGACTTTCTTATTGATTAGGCTTGAATCCAAGACATCCATTTATCGCATCGTACTCAGTATCTATTCATATCCTCTATAGTCTGTGCTACTCTTTGGAAACGGCATCCACTGGCATATACTTCTGACCGGCGCCAGCCTAGTAGCCTCCCACGCTATCTACTACTGGCGCTTGAACCAGCCATTCCCCTTGATCCCATCGAAGCGAACACACATCTTACCATTCGATTAACACGAGGTGATTCTTTTATCAAAGACCTTGCCTATGCGACGTCTCAACAATCCGCCTCAACTCTTCCTTGCCAGATGACCTCGGACCTGGCACAGGCGCAATGGGGTTGCTTGGCGGCATCTCTTCTGGAGGGAGCATAGCTGTATGTCGCGTACGGCGCTTTGATGGCGAGTAAAAGTGCTAATATCAGCGATTGCAGCTTGGAATTATTGTTGGATTGCTATCTACAAGTGTCCAGAGTTTAGGTTTAACCTTACAACGGAAGTCGCATATACTCGAAGACGAAAAGGGCCCTCACGATGTTCGACGACCACCATACCGAAGGAGGAGATGGCAGATCGGCATGGGCATGTTTATCGTGGCAAACCTGCTAGGAAGCAGTATTCAGATTTCGACACTTCCGCTCCCCGTCCTTTCGACTCTACAGGCTGCTGGCCTTGTCTTCAACTCTATATGCGCATCGTTGATCCTCAGTGAGCCTTTCACAAGATGGTCACTCTCTGGCACGGTCCTCGTCACAACTGGTGCCGTCCTGATCGCCATCTTCGGAGCCATACCTTCGCCGGCGCATGACTTGCAGGAACTATTGGAACTCATGGCAAGGAGACCATTCATTATCTGGATGATATTCCAAGCGCTATTCGTTGTCACTCTTGCGCTGGCCGTCGATCTGGTCAACAACATGTCTAGTCTATCTCATGATGCTCGGTTTCGACTAGCTCGAGGCATTACATATGGTGTCATCAGTGGAGACCTCTCTGCTCATGCTCTGTTATTTGCTAAGTCCTCTGTGGAGCTGGTCATCAAGACCGTTGCAGGACGCAATCAGTTCGTGCACTGGCAATCGTGGGCGATTGTCCTTGCTCTCGTCACGCTGGCTCTCTGCCAGCTCTACTACTTACATCGAGGTCTTAAACTAGTCTCCACCTCGGTTCTCTACCCTCTGGTTTTCTGCGTTTACAACATCATTGCCATTCTAGACGGCCTGATCTATTTTAACCAAACAAGCTTAATATCACCTCTTAGAGCATGTCTCATCGCTTTGGGAACGGTCATCCTCCTTTCTGGGGTTTTGGCGTTATCATGGCGACTAAGCGATGAACAGCATACACCCGGCGTTGGCCAGTCGTCTCTTGCGCCTGGTCTTGGACTTGTGGAGGATACCGAGGAAGAGGAGTCTCTTCTCGGTTCAGACAATGCTATTGCCGACGAAGATTCAACTCCACATACATATCAGACATTCCCACCTACAACCGATGAAACACCGCTCGTTCCCTCACGTAAGAGAACCCCTAGATGGGCTGAACGAGCTGAGATTTGGGGCGAGTTGGAGGATCGAGATGAGCCCAGCACTCCAGGCAATAGGCGGCGCTCAAGCACGCTCCCGCACCCTACAGAGTCATCACCTTTACTACCAACAAAGAGGTCTCTCACAGGTGGTCCTGGTGGAGAAGAGTCTGGTCCAAGCACCGAATCTACACCTCGACGACTGACGAGGCGAAGACGGAAGAGCACAGGCTTCCCTGGCCTTGTCGCCCGTCGACACCAGAGAAACAGAAGCTCCACAGACTCAGGCGCTCTCAATAACATCCTTTCGCTGAGCTGGTTCAGAAGCAGAAGCCGTCAGCTGTCGCAAGCTAGTACCAGCGACGGCTTCCCATGGGGCATCGCGTCTCAACAGGATGGTGCCGAGGCAAGGGGTGACGCAGCTGTATGAATACGAAATGTCTGTCCATCTAGCATTTGGAGTTGTGAAGAGTAGGAGAGGCGAACGATAGGCGTTTTCTTGTGTAGAGTTTCTTCTGGGTTTCTTGATTAGTATGCATGGCGAGAAGGTTCGTGGGCTGCAAACAACCTTTTGCGTGCCCGATGCCCGCCCATATATCTACGTTTTTTTAGTGTTGGATGAATGGTATCGATGGCAACATATTGCCAGAGCAGTTTACGCATAGTATATTGACTACTGTCTTTGCGCATTATTCTTCTTCTACTGCGATTTTGAAAACATGAAACAAGAATGTCACCTTCGTTCGGCTTCAAGCCCTTGTGCATCATTCAAAGGATTGCATGTCCATACACATAGAAATTTTGCATTGACTCTGTACTCTAAACTTGCAAATCCGGCCCTCGGACACCAATCCCATCGAGCAAATATTAGGCGGCCAGAATCTCGCTCTCATTCATGCGGGAGAGAAAAAACAGCAAAAACTCCAATTTTCATTCACACTCCATACTCCAAAGCCGTCAACTCCGCTTCCCACCATTTCATTCTGCTTTTGCAATGAAACCATGCATACAGGTAGATGCGAACTCCAAATGCCCCCTCCGTGATAACAGCCGTGCTTAACAGGTCATGCGTCCAGGTCGTGTTGCGTGATAGAGATATCATCTCCGAAACATCAGTCTTCGGTTTTAGTCATCAGAGGCGGCCCATGACAAGGATACATAAATAAAATAAATAGGCGAGAACACCATGCAGCTGGTTTGCTCTGTGGTCTCCAGTCTGTTTCGATGCGTAGAATTGATGCATGTATAAATACGGTTGAAGGAAAGGCGGTCAGGTCAGTTCGAAAAGACATGACCCCAGGGGTTCGAAATTATGAAAACATGACAAAGACCCTCTCTTCTAAATGCAGGTTTGGTCTAGGGAACTCTTTCAGTCGAATGTACAGGTAATCAGAATACAACCAGGAGCCGAATCTCCATTGGCGTAAAATGGAACCAAGGCCGTAATAGTAATGCGATAATGATCCAACAAGATAACCATCCGTAGCAGCTGTACTCAGACAGGTGGGACTCCTTTACTCCGTTGAAGACTCAGTCGCCCGGTACTCGTTCAAAGTTCAAGTGAATGTGTCGTTCGGTTGCAATGACATTAGTGACTGGAAAGAGGCCAATATATACGTAGGCCCTGTGTATCAGCACGAACTCGCAGAGTCCTAGACGCGGCTTGTGCTGGCTCGGCTGCGTTCATCTTCCTCTTCCATAACATCGCTCAGTCGAGTAGGATGGTGATGGCGAGGGACTGTCTCCCAGCCAGGAGTGCCATATCCTTGGCCGGAATAATCTTGAGGGTCTGAGTATGTGCCAGTCCACTGACCGCCACTACCTCCCCCTCCCCCTCCCCCAGTCGAGGTTGAAGGAGAATCTTGTTTACCACTTGGTGGGTTGGTGGTGGCGGGTGTTGCATACTCTTCTGCTTCAGCATCAGAACCGGAATATGTGGAGGGTGGTCCAGCGAAGGGAATCTTATTTCCTTGGGCATCCAACAGGAAGTTGCCATTTGCATCAATCACGTACTCACCTTCGCTGTAGCCACCCTCTGATACTGGTGCTTGAAGGCCACTGCCCTGTTGTCTATACTCGCCGGCGGATGTTGTAGGAGGCTGGTTCTGAGGAGTCGAAGTCGGTTCAGGTGGGTAACCTGACCCGTACTCGGCTTGATAGGCCCCTTGAGCTCGGCTGCTCTGATGTCGGCTTGGGCCACCTTGGGTCATTGGAACAACTTGGACGCCCCCGACAATGGTAGGTTGTCCTGACTGGAGAGACAATGTTCTGTCACGCTCCTCCTGCTCACGCCGACCTAGTTCTTCCCATGCACGACGCGCCTCTTCTTTAGAGATGGACAGCTCCTTTCGCATCTCAGCAAGCTGCTTCTGAGCTTTAGAAGTTCCACGCTCGTTCTCAACAGCATCTCGAATCGCATCGGCTCGGCCTCGACGTTCCTGATCCAGTGCAGCTTCCAGCATGGCGTTGACTTCCTGCGCACGTTCCAGTTCAGTGCGTGTTTCAAAGAACCACCGCTGGAACTTTCGCTCAGAGCTTGCGCGAAGACGCTGAAGCTCAACCACGGCATGGAAAAGATTGGCACCGGCAGCAGACAAATCTGTCACCTGACGGGCTAGCTGCTGATTTAAGGGATCCCGATTGAGCTCATCTTTATTCTGTTCGAGCTTGCGGATCCAGTAGCTAGTGAGTCCCTCCCAATGGGCAGACAATGTCTCCCATCGCTCAAAGGCATGAGGAAAGGAATTGCGTGGCTTGGAACCGCTGGTACCCGTTTGGTTTCCGCTCTCTGCGCCTTGCGCAGCAAAAGTGGGTTGGTTTCCGGGTGTTGGTCCTGTAAATGTTTGGGGAGGAGGTTGATTGGAATTGCCAGATCGTCCTGGTCGATTAGGTGGTACTTGTGAGGTGGTGTTTGCCCGGGGTCGGGCTGATGTGTTATCAGATGCGCCTTGCGCCTGACGCTGGGGGTTCATGGATTGACGCGCTTCCGCGTCAGGACCCTGCCCAGCAGCAACGCCAGCGGCAGCAGATCTACGCTGTTCCTCTGCTCTCCGAGCCTGCTCCAAGATGCGCGCCTCCTGTTCAGCTCTCTCGCGTTGTTGCGCTTCTGCCTCGGCACGCTGTCGCGCTTCTCGAGCCGCGCGTTCCTGCATGATCATTCTCGGGCCCCTGATCCCAGATGGTGAGCCAGTTTGACCAGGAGCTGCGCCAGGCCGGAATGGGGAGGCTGCTGGCTTGCCATTGGACGCTGGAGGCATGCCTCCAGAAGCCATAAGATCCGCCATGCTTGCAGATTCCTCTTCGAGATCTGGAGTGAAAGGATTAGGGTTGCGCAGCGCCTCCTCGAGTGCAAAGAGGATGGCGCTGTGGGTATGCTTGGAGATCCTAACCACGGGGTGCGGTTCCGGATAGTTTGCGGGCACGGAAGGAGTCTGCCTCAGAGGTGATTGGGGATGCTCTGAGGATACCTCGTCAGGGTCCTCGGTCAGGTCCTGTGAGAGCCGTCGGCGGGGCCGGGGAGCTTGAGGCGGCGCTGAACGAACGGGAATAAGCCCCAATACGGTGGGGTGGCTCTCCGGTAGGTCGTCAACGGGTGCGAGGGCAGCCTTCTGTGCAAAGCTAGATGATGTAGATGCGATATGGACTTTGTGAGGCTCAGGACCTGGGGTCAGAGGTGAGTCGAATTTTGGAGTCCGACGAAGACTTCGGGGTGTAGAGAGTCGCTCGATAGGATCCGACGTCTGATTAAACAGCGGTCGTGAACCTAAGCTCGGGGTCCTTGAATGCTGGCGTTGCTGGTGCTGGGTAGGGGTCGTGGGCGCGTGAAGGTCGTAACGGTCGTAAAAAGCAGATGATGAACGTATTCTGGTCACGTCTGCAGCGCTGAAAGGGCGAGGAATTGGGTCACGAAAGTTCGACAATATGAAGGCTCACCAGCGGGCGCTGGTGGAGTGTTGCGGTGCGGTGGAGGTTTCGGGAAGGTGGAGTGGGGGAAGCTCTTGATGCGTTGTACAAAGTCGGGTTCTTTTCGAGTCGCCAACCGGTGAACAGATGAGAGTAAAGCGGCCAACTCGAATTGAGAACGACTTTGATGGTCTCGGGAAGGATGACCGGGTCTCAGTCCGGTCTGAGTCTACTCGAGACAGAACCGAGAAGTGTAATTGCCCGACTGGAATGTTAAGGCGAGCGAAGTTGGGTGAAAAGAGTCAAGTCGGTGAATGTATGAGAGCCCAAGAGGATGGGCATCGGCTGGTGATGTCAAAAAAAAGCTGGTGGCAGGGAACCCCAAGTCAGGCCCAAAAGCTGGAAAATTGGGGGGGTTGGTGCCAGGAGCTGTAAGGTAGTGAGTGACCGCCCATTAGGCCAAGGTCCAGACAAGCCCAGAGGCCTTAAGAAACGGACCACCAGTAAGAGAGGATCTCGAGCTGTAAGCACTTCACACAAAACGCACGCACACGCGATTTGTGAGTTTTTGGCGCGAAAGAGAATCAAATGTTGAGTAAAGTAGCCAATTGCTTGGTGCGGTTGATTTTGTAGAAACGACACGAGTTTGCGCGCAATGGTTTTTGTTAAAAGAATCCTGGCGCAACAGAGAACAAGCGGGTTTGCTCAATGGTTTGCGCGCGCGTGGCCATATAATTAGATGGTCGCTTCGTTTGGTCGACAGTTTCTACTGAACCCGTTTGAAAAGACTTTGTTCGTTCAGCGACTCTGTTTGCAGGTCGGTATTGGTAATCGCTGCGCAATGGCTTAAACGTTGTCGCGAAGCTGTCATGCGCAGTTCGGAGCCCGTAAGAGCTGTGCTGCAAATGCAGCTAAGTAAATCGAGCGGCTGGGAATTGAAGCAAGGGCAGCACAATGGCAACATGCTCTTCTTTACAGGCCAATGGCGTCTTGCTGAAGCATTCGTAATCCGCGCATGTGCTGAAATATTACCATGATACGCGACGGGTCATTGTTTTTTTTGTTTTTTGGCGTGATAGCAAGAAGGGAAGAAGTGAAGGTGAAAGTTGGAGGGAGAAGAAGGTGCGCGCACTGACGTAGGGCCAAACCAAAGGAAAGAAGTTGAGCTGTGCTGGGCTCCTCCCTCGAACCAACTGGCAGGCACTGCCACGTCGCGATTGATGACTTAATGAGATTGTGCCCGGTTTTAGCATGGAAGGCTGATAATAAAGCTCTGCTAGTAATACTACCGCTTTAACTTAAGTGCTCAGAGAAAAGCTTGACCCGGCAGCATCGAGTACCTGGGCATCCTCAGGGAGTACTGGCATTGGCCTATGATAGCACATCCAAGACAGCCACGGCTATTGTATTACTAGACTCCATTTCAAGGTGTAACCAGAGCAAAATCTCTTAGTCCTTCTTCGACTCGCGCCCTCGGTCCTGAATGCCTTCATGTTGGAGTAAGGCACCTGACTCTATTACGGACTATGATGTTGGTTTAAGTCTTCCTGATATGATAAACGAGTGCAGCAAAGATAGGATGAGAACTTGTGAGGATCACTGTTACTGAAACCATCGAAACAACCCTCTGTCAGGCATTGTCTCGGGACTGACGTTTTACCCGTCTACCCGTTCGTTCTGTTAACTGTCTAGGCATTCAAACACAAACCTCGTCTCATTTATCTCATCTCACCGAGGACTGGCCTATCCATCGCCCCAATCTTGATCGCATGACAGCCTTAGCGTGGTCAGATTGCAGGCTTGATCCTATCTTTCAAGCGCGTCACGAATCGTTTGAGTGCTTCGACCGCCAATTCCCACGCGTTGAGGCGGCGCATAGACCATCGTCCGTTTTATTTACTGCTTCTCTCATATAAAGCGCCCCTGACATACAGGGTTAAACGTGGAAACAGGTATGCTCCAAACGAGGATCCAACGCTGGGGAACCTTGGGCACAAACCTGACAAGACAAGGCGGATTGCACCATTGGCCTTTAAGCTCGCAGTCAGAACTCAGAGGCACATTGCGCTAGCTAGCTGGAACTTAGGGCTCATCTTGTTAAAACTTGTCGTCCATAAGCGGGAGCCGGATCTTGATCCCGCCCAACCCCCCTGGTTTCGGGCATACTCCACTGCCCTGCACCGAGCAGCTGGTTTACTTGGGCGAATTGGGAAATGGAAACGGGGCCGAGTGTAACCCTGCGTCATGGTGTTAGGCGGAACAACGGTTGTCTGCCACGTTTCCTACAGCTGCATACCAGTTATTCTGTTTCGAGGTGTTATGCATACTTTAGGTTTTGATGTCGACGGCTGTTGCACCTCCAACTTTAAACCTTGGGTTTTTGATGTAAAGATCGCTAAGAAACGAATTGCTTCATTCAACAGCAACTATGCGATCTCATACCATCACATCTCATCAACCAACCTATTCCAAATATGGTTTGGAGGGACGGGAACCACGGCACGCCCCGTTTGAGATTGTCAGCCTCCAATCAGAGTCTTGTTCCTCGTTTTCCTCCACTTGTTTTAGCTTTGAGCTGAAGCTGAGTACCTAGCTGGAGGTCTAGGATTTGATAGAATTTTCGCACTTTCGCACCTGAATGAAATGAGTGCCCAATAGACGCCCTCCGGATCCCTATTATGTTTCTGTCCACGTGCGACTTGAACCCTTGAACTCATCGCGGGTATTTCGCATATTGTTAGGAGACATTGAACTTCCTGTTCCTTCATGTTGTAGGTAGTTCGGGCCACGGCAAAGTTGTCGTTCAAATATCAGAAATGATAAAGATGGACCGTCCCATTCGCTGGAAGCGCTCCGGCCAGCTCTTCTCTCTCCCTTCAGTTGGCGTTTGGATTTCTGACGGTCTTAGACAGCCCGGTGAAACATTCTAGATAGCATTCGCTAAGCCGATGCTGCTCTTCCGTAGGGTAACTCCTCGGCAAAGATTACTCTATTGTCTGGGTACTTCGACGCTCGTATGGTTCGATAAAATGTCGAAGGCTTAGTCAACTCGGTAGTCGTGTCTCGCCAAGAGTGCCCCTTCAGTTGTTGTGTGATTTCATGTTGGTTATTAGATAATGTGTTGGAATGAAGTCGTTGTGGTGGTGTCAACCAATATCTCACTACTACTTGTGAGCATCCTTCATCAAGATGGTAATGATGATAAATGGGTATCGAAGTTTGCTTTGTCCTTCATCTCGATCAGGGACAGAATCTCATCCTGTGAGATATGGAAAATAGCCACAGGTTTAATGAACCCACCGCATTCTTATAAGAAGTTGGAAATATCGCAAGGCCAAGAGTGTCTTGGGTGATCGAGCGATCGAAACGATCGAGCAATGCCCGATGATGGTTGCAACCATGAAAACTGCCTCAGAATTGCATCCCTACTTGTAAAAGAAAACCTGTTCTTGAGATAATGGTCTCCTATTGGATCAAGACACCCTCGTGGGCATCTCACTGGACGCCTCGTGAGTTGCATGTAGCTTCGTCGAGATCATTGAGATTTCCTAGACAGACAGGCAGATGGCTTATACTGAACACTGTCAAGAAATAAGTCCAGTGGTCGAAAGAGATCTAAGAGACATATGGGTTAGCTCGATACACACAGTACGAATCATATGGATAAACTCCCCTAGACCAGCCAAGACTAGAATTCACTGAATTCATTTCAAGAAACTGGTAAGAAATCGACTACTGGAGACCCAAAGCAACACATCTTACCCAAGAATCATATTCTATTCTATAAGGGCTCATCTCAATATGACACTATTCCGTTATGAGGAGTCTAGTCAATAGAAGCTCACAGGTTTGGATTTCTTACCCTAAACCGTGAGATGACCTTCTCCAAGTCGCTCAAGAGCGTTGACCAGCTGTTCAGCTGAGACGATCATGCAGTCAGAAGGATAGGCACTGTCCGTGCCCCCTTCAAGATATCTCTGGACAGATGTCGCCCAATGGCTCAACAATATGCATCTCGCATGCAGCCAAGATGCAGGCACAGTCTGTCTCTGCATTTCAGCTGAGCGATAAAAAGCTATCGATCTGATATTTTTTTTTTGGATCGCAACTATGTGACACACGCAAGGCGTACATGGAAACCACGAGGCGCCTCTCCATCCAGTACCATCACCATTCCTCTCCTCGATGAAACGGTAGATTTTTTGACGTCACGACTGATGTCCCGCGTAGAAAGAAGGACAGAAACTATTCAGATCGCCGATCAGAGACTGGAAACAGTCTGTGATTGAGCGATTTGATCGAAGCCGATGGTCTGACATGAGACCTTTCTAAGACATATAGGTCGAGCAAAGGGGTCACAAATGTCCAAAGCTGTCTGGAGCGTTCATGCACATTAGTTCTGATAAATGAGCAAGGGGCACAAACTCAACATCTGCATTCTGAAGCAAAGATTTCATATATTGCTCCGAAACTTGGAATACATGCAGGAGAATGGATTCAATGCGACGTTGAGGGAGATGTAGTGTGCGAACGAGGGAGATTAGTTACTACTAAAGGTAGAAAGGGAGGGTATTAAGAGGTTCAGATAGAGAGATGTGGTCTACAGATTTTGATCAAGGTTATTTTGAACCCCAGTCAAGAGAGATTCAGAAGATAAGGAACAACTAGAATAGTAATACAGCATATACAGGACCTATCTCCATTACAGCTGAGCTTTGCATAATATGAAGCTCTTTCTGGGATATAGGTTAGATGCCTCAGTTCCATGGTAGTTTTCTCTTTCCTCCGCGCGCTTAATTGAGTTGGTGGGGACCTGCAGGCGTGACAGATGCGTGGGCAGGGCAGGCTAATGCAGAGTACAAGGCCCCCGAAGGGTAGGAAAGATCTGCCAGCCCAGCCTACACAGGGCTAACAGGCCCCCAATGAATGAATGAATGAATGAATGAATGAATGAATGATTAAATCAGGGATAAAATTTATTCACTGTATTAATTTTTACTTACAATATTTTTCACTCATCAGTCATCAGCAGGCCGATGCCACTAACTTAACAGAACAATCGCCTACCTGACTCCTTTGAGTCAAGGTGAAGCTAAAGTAAGTACCATCCCATTCAGCTTCCGCTTCCACTTTTTGAATTCTTCTCCAGGAAAACTTCAGCTCTCTTCGACAACAGACATCAACACTTCTCGCTACCAAGTGGAGTCGTCCGTCAATGGGTCCAAGTGAAATCATACATTTTTCTCTTTCACAAAAGGGAAAGAAACCGCGTTGCTATGGATTAGAGGTCCACAATCAGCTCAAACAAAACTCTTCCGACGTTGTTCTGAGCTATCGGAGACAAGTGTCTTACGACTCCACTCCACTCTACTCAGAGGCCGCGCAGTTCTCCCATCTTTTTGATGCTCAAGCAGGGAGGATCCCTCGAGTCCCCGTCACTGAATCACCGGCAGAAGCCGTGCTTGTGTCAGTGACTTCGTCTCGACTCGTGTTCCGCCCACCTCCATCTGGTCCGGGTCTTTGCTGGTCTCCATATTGAATGCCTTATCTAGAGTCTCGCTTGTCGAGATGCTTCAAATGAGCAGAGTGCTCAGACGGGTCTCACGTCAAGCGTGCCAGCTCTCACTGCCATCATTTCTGTCTCGATGTTTTCAAGAGACAGAAGGGAACCCTGCTATGCTCTTTGGGCGAGCAAGCAGTCTCGGCGACATTACGGTCCTCATTGTTAACAAAGGGCTCAATTGCTCAAAGGCTTCGAGCAGAGGCTTTGGACACCATCCTTGTTCATTGATCACTGGCACAGCCTGGCACATTCCCCAGGTACCAAACCTCATGAGTTCCCGCGTGTCTCGACCCAGTGCTAGGGACCCGATTCCTTGGAAACCTGCTGTTTCGCTTAAGGGATGATCACAACGCGTGTTGAACGGATACACTAATCGTTTTGGACTCGAGGAAACAACTCAGAAACAGGGAATAGGCTTGTTGAAGCTGTCTAGATGCGAGCTCACCATACCATTGTTCCTCAGAAGACCCTTTTTGCCAACATCAACGAGTCAAGTATGTTGTGTTTGCTTTGTACCTTCGCCCGCTTTCCTCTTTGTTTATTCTCAGCAGGGCTATTTTCGTAACAACCAGAACTTTGCTGCTTTCTTGTGTGTACGGATCGAAATCTCCTATCCGAATCATTATCTCACATTGCTTTTTCCGTCGGAACATGTACTCATAGTACTTGGCCTCATCCGTTCGACATGCCACCTCAAATCTAGAAAAGCAAAGAGATACATGCATCTGCAGCAGACCCGTAAGAGTTAACGGGAAGTCTGATAAGTGTCAGTGTGCGAGGAGAAAAAAATACTGCCAGAAGCATGACGCAAGGGATCAATCGCGTCTGCATGCCAATTAATCCCCCGAGGCCCGAGCCCAAACTAGTACAAACCCAAGTACAAGTCAAAGCCCTTGGACAGGATGCATGTGTTCGGAATGCTTGAGGTTGTCTGAAAAGAGGGATGGCTAGAGCTAGACTGAGCTGCCCCTCTACCCAGGAATGCCCCTCCAGGTCAAGGGCGTATGCTTGATCAACATAGACACATGCAATGCAACGCTTCAAGTGGGTGTGCTGGACCCACGCTATGTTTCAACGTCCTTTGACAGCTCTTCTTCCACATATATTTGTATATCATGCCGTCTGCATCCCTGGTTCAATCATCTTGATACCAATATTGTAGCAAGTTAATTTCATGCTTCAATTTCAACGATCCACCATGGAGCCCTCCAGCAAACTGGCAGACCTTAAACTCGTCACAAAGTATTACCCCGTCACCAACTATTCGTATCCTCAACAGCCGGAACACCCATCGCACTACAGGAGCCGCTTCTCTGATGATAGAGCGTCACTGGGATCCGAGGGGTCTTCGCCAAGTCTGATCGACGACCGAACAGATTCGGAGGATTCTGTAGACGATGACTATCAATATCATGCTCATGCTACTGAGCTTTGGGATAGCTTTTGGCTTCCTAGCAAGACCAACAAGCTCGATGTTCAACCACGGAAGCAATATCCAGCATTGATTCCATCTCCTCACCCTCAGCAGCAGCAACATATCCAGCAGAAGCAGCAGCAGAAGCAGCCAGAACAATATCGCATCAGCCCATTGCCTCTGTCTGAGAATTCCCGGGGCCGAAATCGAAGGCCTGTTGCTACCTATTCCCCCTTCCCAAAGCCACTTCCACTTCCTCCTCGAACTGCACCACAGGTTCCATCATGGCAAAGCTCTCGAGACGTGAAGCAAAAGCCCCAACGCCCACCTCGTCCTCATGAGGAGGTTTACGTTTTTCGCTCTTTGCAGAATTCACCACTTGTTGCGCACTTTGCCGTTTCTCAAGACTCACCTCGTCCTATCACACCAAAAGCCAAACGTCCAACAACATCACAAGAGATGAGAGTGCCGACGCCCCCAAAGGGCAATTCGCATGCTGAAACCGCCTCTCGCTATTCTGCCGGCCACGTTTGTCCACAAAAACCCCAGCCACCCGCTCCTGTTATGCTCTCAAAGAAGTCCCTCCCTTGCATGCGTCCTCTTCCGCCAACTCCACAGCCGGAGCTGGAAGAGGTACCGGAGGCTGAACCCCACTCTGTCTTTGAGTACGACGATTCTGATACTGAGTCTGGAGGCCGTTCATTTTGGTTTCACCGTCGGTCGAGTAGTGACCAACGAAAGACAGGACAGCGAACTGCACCTTCATCGCCGCGTAAGAGACAAAACGACGTCATCGGGCGAATGCTAGGTCGGCGCAGTCGAGGCTCATGACTACATTGCACTTCATTTTCTCTTTACGATCGCTTTCTTTTCTTGTACATGATATGATACCAACTACGAATGTCTCAACGACCTATGACTCTTACTTCTTTTACGAACTGAATGGTCATTCCCACCACAGGCATCGACGTTACTAGACGCAACATGACTGCCATAACGACCTTTCTTTGTCTTTTTTATCATTATTATATGTTTTTTTTTTATGGATCAATGCCGAGAGAATCTAGCATGGAGTTCCGGAAAGACCCCGAACCCGGGGTTGGGCGAGTGGCACGCGGACCACTCGTTTGTTCACTATTTTCCTTTGTTATACTGGGTTTTGCCCAAAAAGGCCAGAAACATTTACATGAATACCAAAGTCGGATCAGGCGGGAAAAGTGGCTGGGCCTTTGACTTACGAACAAAGGCATGTATGTACTCAAACCAAAGGGATACGAGTCTTATCGAAAAAACATTCCTGTTTGAGTCCTATGAGACCAAAAGTAGAAAAGCTGATGGGGAGTTCTTTACGATACCGAATTCTTTGCACATGCTTCAACGTTTATTACAGTATGAAAACAGTTTTACGATGACGTCCTGACACTTCTTCTTCTTTACAATCATATATAACCATGCGCGTGTTTCTGTTTATGTGAATACCTTCATGTGGTTGGGAGCGAGACATTGCCAACCACAAACATCCGTTGCCTGTGACGATTATTACATTTTCATCGGGATCATGTCATGGTGCATATAACGTTTGAAACAGAGCAAAATTCAAGTCTGGAGAACCCAAACAGCTCCTGTCTTTCGAATTCGTATTCATCCATTCTGGCTAGACCTCCCCAGCCGTACATACAAATAGCCTAACAGGTGGCACCTGAGACATGACTTTTTCTCCAAACAGTGAGAGGTTTTCAGAGACTCCCCGGCAACATGATACATTCCAATACATACATTCCATTCGTCACAAGAAACCCTCCTCTTTGACATAAATAACAAGCCATCGTTTAACGTGTGAACATCAAGTACTTGCCCTTTCTTTCCAGAACGCCAAAGCAATGCAACCAGTACATGCGAACAAAAACAACAAACGCTTCGAGTAACCAATCAAGTAAAAGCCAGACGCGTCCAACGAGTACAGCATTGCAAAAATGACCAGATCATAACAAGGTTCATATCATTAACCCCCCCTGTACGCATTACAGCACCAGTTCGTTCATCTGAGCATCATTATTAAGCAGATCTCATGGATCGCATCTTCTTTTCGGTAAATCGTTTCATAGGGCGAACGCTTAGACGGCGTTCGTCGCGGCCTGCTGCAACGCCAAAGTACCACATTGACTGTTCGCGGGAGTCAGAGCGGTCAAGACCCAGGCGAGACTTGAGGTCAGTAGTATCGCGGACAGCCGAGAAAGCAGGGTCTTGGACTGTCTCCTCAGCAGTGCAGAGGGCGATGAGCTCGGCGAGACAGTCGACGGGGTGAGGAATGCGGAGGGCCTGGCGGCCGGGCAGCATCAGAGAGAGGCAGCCGAGGTAGAGGAAGAGGAAGGCGAGGAGAACTCCGAAGACAGGCATGTTGGGGAACATCTTGACTTGGCCGCGGAAGTTGGTGAGGGCCATGAAGAGGCCACCCGCTAGAATGGGGATGAAGATGAAGATTGTACTCATGAATGAGATCACAGCAACGCGCCAATGACCGGTGCGGAGGGCGTTCCATGTACATTGGAAGGGGAGGCAGGCGGCATAATCCGCGAGGATAGACTTGGATGCAATCTCACCAGAAGCCTTGGACATATCTGCCCAAGGCTGGTGGACTCGCAGAGCATGGTCAAGGCTCTGGAAGAGCAGGAACATGACCATGCCAAGGAGTGACGGGATAAAGCCGTAGAGGAAGTTGGCCGCAGAAAAAGCCCCGTTTCCAGGTCGGGCTGGGACTTGAGGGAAATATCCCTCGTCGAGTCTAGTCTGAGGCAAAAAGGAGACAAGAAGAATGGCCAGGATGATTAGGGTCATGAAGATGACTGAGCCCAGAATAATAGGAGTACGCAAGGCAATGGGCAAGTACCTGTAGTGCGCATAGCGGGCCTCGGCCTCAAGGTCGTCCCGGGAAGATGCTGGTGAGATATTGTAGCTGGCTTTCTTGGGGATGATGTTGTAGGATCTGCGATCGCCTTGAGCATCTTCGCCCACGGATCCGATACCATACCACATACCGCCCTGCTGGCCATCCATTTGCCAGTATCCGAGTCGGTCGAGGTGACGATCTCGTAGCTGAGCCCGAAATAGGGAGCTTCGCTGAACCACATCGACTCCTTCGTAGCTACGAGTAGTGTTGCTCTGGCTTAGGAGAGGAAGAAGATGGCCTAAAGACCGAATGTCCCACAAGAGCCCGGTCCATCGGTTGAGCCAAAACACCATCAAGATGATGGTGGCTACCAGTAGCAAGATGTAGAGTACTACAAGAGTCCAGGTGATGCCTTGAACTGCAGCCCAAACCCAGCCCTGGTCCTTGAAGATGCATGAAAATGCTGTGCTCATAAGTGGGATGGTAAAATTAGCGAGCCATGTGCACACGCTGAAGAACTGAAACTGCCAGGGTCCTGTCAACGAAGGGATGAAGAATGTTAGAGGATACAGTCGCCGGAAGAGTGCGAGATATCGTGCTCGAGGCTCGGCATCAGCCATGGCCGTGAATGGAAGAGTCCGCATCGAGGCAGAGACGACAGACTGCGCATAAATGAGAATGATTCCTGCAAAGATTTGAGGCATAATTCGAAACACAAAGTATTGACCACTGTAGATACTTCCAGGATACGGAGTAAAGCCTCCGTCTTTCTGTGAGTACACAGCGCAGAAAATGAGGGCAGCGATCATGAGTAAACACAATGAGGCCAAAATGCCCATTGAAACTGGTCGAAGAACGGCGGGCTTAAAGGTGAGAGGAGGGTGCGCTCGGTCAACGGGAATAGATCTAGGGCGAGCCTTTTCCCTCTGAGCGAACTGATCAGGCTCAGAGGGATTTGAAGCAGTTGGTGACTGATGAGCGTTTGTTACATCGTGATGAGCAGCGGGTTCGTTGTGCCGAGCAGTTGAGGCAGGGTACGCGGCGGTATCGGGTATCTCCCGTTCTTGACGAGGAGCTTGCGTCTCGATCGGTTCTGGTAAACGATCTTCAACGTAAGCGGGCTCCGGGTGTGTCAATTGAGGGTAACCCATCCCCATCTCCTCATTGGCGTACCGTCTTGGTTGCGGGTAGTCCTCCTCATAGTCATTGGAAGATCCAGAGGGGAAATGCGCAGTGGCTGGACCACCGTGATTTCTTGTGAGCGCCTCGAGAGCGTACTGGATATATGGTGTGTCGTCGACGCCTGGAGTGACCTTGCCAGCGGCTATTGTCAACTCGTCTTTAATGTTCGCCATGCGAGCTGCGTTCTCGGAGGCGAACATGGCTAGTTGGGCCTCGTCGAACCGGACAGATCCAGGTGTAGGAGCTACAGGCGGTGCAGTAGCGGCAGCAACAGCAGCAGGTGGAACAGTATGCTGTGTTTGAGTTGGTGGTGTAGGTGCTGTGAAGCCGCCTGGAAGTTCAGAGCCAAAGAGTCGCTCGGGGCCGTAGATCTCAGCTGTGGAGGCCGTGACCTTTGAAGGCGGTAGTGATGGAGGTGATGGTGCGAAGAAGAGAGCACCAGGCGGTGATGTTGAAGGATTGGTAGAGTTTCGTCCTACACGCTGTCTAAGATCATAGTATGGGTGAAGAATTGGTTGTGACGATTGATCGTCGTCGTCAATTGACTGTTGACCAGGAGTCTGCCTCTTTGGAGGGCCTTGACCTGTGAGGGCACACCCGTCAGCAACACCGACAGACGAAGCCAGTTAAGTGCTAAGTTCTAGTACAGGTGTAGGTGTGTGTAGTAGAATCTTGGTTGCGGGATAAGATGAATGAGAGTAGAGTAGAGCAGAGCAAAGCAGAGAGTAGAATAGAAGAGGGTGTGATGGTGTCACGTACGAGGTGCTTCCACAAAGTCGAAGTTGAAGTTTTGGAAGTTCATTCTTGTCCTGGTTGAGAGATAGAGGAAGAGGTGTAGGTGTAAATTTGGAATGCAGCAGACCGACTTCTTCCCACTCCACACGCTCTTTACTCACACGCGACTCGTTGACCAATTGATAGCACAAAACAGGATGCGAGAAGGAGAACAGCAAATGCATGCTGCAAGCTAAAAGAGAAAAATGAGATATGGTTGGACTATGAGGACTCTTTGCGCGAGGTTGGGTTCCTTGGAGAGGCTGGTAATACTACAAGAAGCCATTCCCAGCCTCCAGCCCCACCAAGGATGGATGTCTGGGATTGAGACAAGGGTGAGATGACAGGGAGGGAGGCGACTTACCAAAAGACTGGGGTAAAAAAAAGAGAGAGAGAAAGCGCAGGATATCCGTGAAAAAAATTTGATTTGAGAGAATCGTCTCTCTTTTTGTAGTAGAAAAGAAGAGAGTATTGGGCACACAAGAATTAAATTCCGGGTTCTCAGGCGATAATGCAGCTGAGCTGCTGTGTTGTCACAGCTGGGCTGGAGCGCTTTTCGTTGGACAACACACAAACAAGGCCAGCACAAACGACCGCTAGACCTATTCTGGTATAACTCATACGGCCCGCCGGGAGCTTGCTATGACGGCGTGAGGAGCTCTGCCCTCCATCAAGTTTAATAGCTTGCATGTGAGTTTACAAAGCGTGCCAACGGTCATGAATACGAGCCATTCTCATTCTGTTTCAATTTAAGAGGCTATTGAATTCTCATAGTCCAATTGAGGGTAGAACTGATCGTCAATAGTGCCTTTGTACTCCGTACGGAGTAGTATCTGAGCTGACTCTCATTTCCTGTGGAGACATCCCAACCTCTTCCAAAGTTAGTTAGGTATCTGGAACATTCAGCCCTGACTTTCAATTTAACTCAAGATTTTAGATCACCCGCCTCTTTATCCTCAGATTCAGATCAAATGTTTCAGGTTCAAATTTGTTCCTGGTTTAAACCTCATGAAATTAAGCCTCGCCTTAGCTATGATTGGAAGTGGTCTATATTGGATAGCTCAAAGGCTGGTGCGTGTAGTCCAGGTGTAGCATGTGTTCAGTCAATTTCTAGTATTTGAGGCAGTATATAGCAAGTAAGAATGGGTGAATGCAAGTCACAAATGACTTACAAGATATTACCAAAGCGCTTTGATAGAGATTGTCGTAGTCTGGTAGTCGGCTTCCAACAAGCAAAAGCAAGCTGAACTCTCGGCTCATACAGCTTCAGCTCAAACTCCCATCATCGTCAAACCCACTTACACCACTTCAAGGGCACGAACCGCATTTCCTGCCTCCTCATGCAAGGCACATGCAACATTGACAGCTCGAATTAAATTGAAAGACTGGGATTATCATGTTTTCGGCCTTTGCTATATCAACCTTGGCTTTTAAGAGGCTGGCATCGACAAACTGTGGGATCTGGACCCTCTTTTCACTCTGCGTCATAGTGAACAAAGCAAACAAGGGAGAGCAAACCTTCTGAAGGAGAGAGACAATGTAAGCTAGTATCCGAAGTTTTGGAACGGTTGAGTGATTTCGTCTCGTGGTGGCTGGCGAATAGAAATAAAGCAGTCAAATAGTCTTCCCGCCATTTATTCACTTCTAAAAAATATATAAAAAAGAGTCGCGTATCGTATTCAACGCCCTGATCTGAGCTTGATTCTAAAGTACGCGAAGCTCATTCGATCACGCTTCTAATAGAGTTTCCATTAGACATTAGTCCACACCTCTAAGGTTGGAGATCACTGAATCACGTGACCCTCTCATTAGTCTTGTCTCTTGTAATCCTGAATAATCAGCCAAAATCTTCAATTGCCCCACATTATTCCACTTCAACGGACCAAATCGCTGAGCAATCATTACAAACTCACTTACATAGTAGGACACACTTAGCTATATCTTGTCAGCGTTTTTCAATCAACATCAATCGAATCTATTTTCATGCAGGTACATTCTCGAGAATTCGGTGAATTCGTCTATATATGTTTCGCGCCAGTCCCTTGATTGCGATTTTCGTCGCTACAATTTCCATCCTCATCATCTTCTATTCACCAGCAAACAACTACTTCACTCACATACAACAACTTACAACAAATATTTTTACAGACATAAGCTCATCAATCACAACAAGTACTCAAGTTCAGAGTCAAATGAACACCGCAAAGACCATGTCCAAGTCTCTCCGTCACGCAAAGATCACTCCCCATCGCTCCAGCGCCAGAGGACACAGTGACCATGGCTGGCTCAACACCTACCATTCTTTCTCTTTCGCTGACTGGTACGACCCGAGATTTACTCACTTTGGCTCTCTTCGTGTTCTCAATGAGGATCGGGTAAAGGCCAACTCGGGTTTCCCTACCCACCCTCACAGGGACTTTGAGATCTTCAGCTACATCCTTTCGGGAGAGCTTACACACCGAGACTCAATGCTCACCAAGGGAAAGGAGGGGGGACAATCTGACAAGTTCTATCGTATGCATCGTGGAGATGTCCAGTTCACGACCGGCGGAACTGGTATTGCACACTCTGAATTCAACGAGCACAAGTCCGATACTGTGCACTTTCTTCAGATCTGGGCCATCCCTTGGAAGCGCGGTCTTGTTCCCCGATATCACACCCGCCACTTTAGTGATGAGTCCAAGAGACTGAACTTTGTCAAGATTTTGAGTCCCCTCAAGGGAGGCGAGGAAGCTACAGCCCAACAGGAGAAGGAGGCCGAGCCCGTCGTCCCTGAAACTATCCCCATTCACGCTGACTTCGTCATGGCTGCTGGTCTTATTGGGCCCAGTAAGAAGTTCGAGTGGACCGTCGGCGGAGGAGCCACTGAGCAAACCAAGAGAAAGGTCTACGTCCACTTGCCCATGACTAAGGGAGGAAAGGCAAAGATCCGCCTGGATGGCCGGGAAGATGCAGAGATCCATGAAGGCGACGGCGCCTTTATCGATGGAGTTAACGCTGGTGACAAGCTCGCAGTGGAAAGCATCGGAGAGGCTGAGGCTGAAGTTGTTGTTTTGGATACTGCTTAAATCCAAGCAGCTCTGCCCAAGCCGAGGATTGCGGCCCATAGAGCATAGTATAAATGGACTTGCAATGCTGTTCAGTAGACGTGCCTAGATGTATTTAGCGTAACTCTGTAAAATCGATTTCTACAGTATAAACCTCTCGGTTCATTGCATCTTTGAGTGATCATTCAATGTACCCAGTAAGTGAATGAGAAGTTCCACCGTGGATGTTTAGTCGCCAGTGACAACAACACAATTAATACCTACCTTTATCTCATGATGAACAGTGGGGAGCTTATCAGGCAAGCCCGTCTTATGCCCCGATGAGTGGTTAACCGAGCGAGAAGTGACATTAGGCCCGTTAATTTTATGGGCCATCTTCGGACCAGTCAAACAAGATGACTGACGACTGGAAGAGTTAACTGCAGGTACAGATAGTAACTAGCGAGACAAGGATGGGTACCGCCGAGACAAAGGCAGACTCGGGTGCACTGGGACACTACAGCTGCGCAACAAGTGTTGCAAGGGATTGTCTTGGCAGGGTTCTCATATGTTCTCCTACCCGGTTCTGGCGAGGGACAGCTGACTTTGCACGAGAACACATAGAGAAAGACAGTGAGCTGTCAATAGAAGAACGGTGACCATTGACGAGGCTTTGGAAGATAAACACGTGTTAGAAGAACAATATTGGTAAAAGAAAGGCCAGTGAAGGTTCTTCTCTTGATCATCAACGAAGCTGAAATATTAGACTACCTTAGCTTGCATCATGGCTAGCGCGTTATTGCCAACAAACAAATTATGGATTCTAGGCTCACCAGAAGAAAAGAGCCCGAAAAGAGAGCCACACCTAGAGCTAAGAAGCTAAAGAAGCTTCGTTGCCTGTTGAGTTAGCCACTGCTTTCAACCGACAGGTTTTCGGTTCACTCACGACGAGTCTGATTAGAAGGTGAATTGCAAACAGGACTCCGTACGGAGTACAGTGACAGCATTTGATGTCATCGACAGAGCAAAGTGTCTTGGAAGGAAGCGAAAAGTGTCGATCAGATTCAGGGTTTGACCCCGGACAAGGTGGCAGAATCAGCCCGAAGCCTTTGGACCCGCCAAGCCATTAGACGCTGATTAAATTAGTGGCCAAAACCTCCAGAGGAGCATGTGGGTTGAAGAAAAAAGAAATCGGTATTACGGTAAGAATTAAGTAGCTGGCATAAAGATTAGGACAACTTTACGTAAAGATCAGGATACCTTACTTGAAGTCAGGGCTAAAATGCTTGACTACCTATTTGTGTCGACAGGCTCTTGGTATGTGGGTTATTTTCTGACCCGCCTGAGGAGTCAGGGGCTATTCTGCAGGGCATATAAAGAGGAAATCAGGAGGCAGCAGTGACAAGATAGCTGCTAACAGTCTAGCCCTATAGGATGTTGATCAAAGCGAGCACAACATGCTATTGGCTGGACTGAGATGCAGGAACCACTAGCTCCGTCGCTTAGTCTCTTTCCCTCCACGTGCAACAGGGGTAATTACCAACCAGTTGGACATTGAATGACAGCGCTTCTTTTATCGTATTGCTGAGGTGAACATGTTTGAAGTCAGTGATAGAGCCACATATAAGTGTGCATCTCATTGATCAGGACTTGCTATCTTCAACTGACATAAAGCAAGGAGGTCAACTTTGGCCAATCTGAACCATCAACTGCCTGGCCTGGGCTGTCACACCTCTAACGCGCATCCGGAGATAATGAACTGAACTAATCTATATCCACACTTCGAAACACTCCTACATAGGCCCGGCTTCAACTGGACTTCAAAGTCTACCCTCATCAGCCTTTGATCGAAGTCATTGGTCTGCCAAGGATACATATCCATTATTCCCCTCCAAAACGGTTCCCATTTCCCATGAAGCGTTCCGTTCAGAAATGATGCCACATTCGCAGCTTGGCGACGAGTCCCCCTTATCACCATCGCTCATTCTCACCTTGGCGCATCGGCTGTGCGGCTCAGACGCCCATTTTCGATAGTTTTTCAGCCGTCGAAATCCACTCCCGACCAACGCTTAACCTGTTCCTGAAAACACTGGCCTCCTTGAACAGCCCCAACTGCACAAGCGTACAGAATGAGGCTTCTTTTGTTGTTCTAGGACGGAGATTACTTGGCCGACTTCCTGAAACCCCATCAGTAACCCCAGAAGCTCATGTCCACTATCGAGAAGGCTCCTTACTATGTCCGAGATTGGCAACCACCGGCTCATATGGCTGAAAGCCAAGAGCTGAGTTCATGTTAACCTGAGAGATGTGTCTGGAGTCAAAAATTCCTAGTGTGAGTTCCGCCCATAATAGATAGCTGGCCCTTTTGTCTTCTCTTCCTCTGTCCTTCCCCTCAACTCTGTCGTTTCCCTCAACTCTGTCGATAGTCAATTCCGGAGACCGCTCGGTGCTAGGCTTCATTGCAAACTTTGGTTTGCGTCCTTTCCTTGATAGAGATATCACCACACATTCTTTACTGGCCTCGGCCACTTTACAGTCTTTTCCCCCTTGCAGTTGCCTAATTAGCGATCATGTCTAGTATTACTTTTCCTTCTAACGTTGGTGCTTCTGGCCTCGTTCAGGCTTATGGAGGTCTAAACGGTTACTGGGTATGTATCAACTGAGGACTCTTCAGAATTGTCAACTAAGTGAGTTTTTTAGGGTCAGTATGGCAGTGACTCCCTCAAGACCTATTGTGACTCAGGCCCGGAGTTTGTTACTCTGTCGTTCCTCAATGAAAGTCCTGAAAACACCGAATCAGGCTTTCCTGGTACCAACTTTGCTGGACACTGCGGAGCTGGAGTGTTCAAGAACAAGCAGAAGGTTGATTCTTCACTCCTCAGTGAGTGTTACACTATCAAGGAGGGCATTCCTTACTGTCAAGAGCGTGGTGTCAAGGTTCTTCTGAGCATTGGCGGAGTCTACAACGAGGCTGGAAGCAACTACAAAGTGACCACTGACGACAACGGCGTCGACTTTGCCGACTTCCTATACAGTGCTTTTGGCCCGTATGATAAGAACTGGGGTGGTCCTCGTCCCTTTGATAGTGAGGATGGTTCAACAAGACCTGCCGTTGATGGTTTCGACTTTGACATCGAACATGATCTTCGTACGTACCAATTCTGCATCGGCAGAACCTGAACTCTTGCTAACTATTTAAAGCCAACGGCCCTTACATCGCTATGATCAACGAACTCCGCCGACTCAACGAGAAGATCATCATCACTGGTGCTCCCCAATGCCCTACCGGTGATGAATACTTTTACATGAAGGATATGATCAACCAGGCCAAGTTCGATGCCCTCTTTGTTCAGTTCTATAACAACCCTAGCTGCGATGCTATCCCTGACCCCAAAGTGTCTTGGGACCGATTCAATTATGATGACTGGGAGGCCATCATTGAGGACAGTGAGAAAAGTCAAGGCGCCAAGCTGTACGTGGGCCTTCCTGCCAGTGCGGCTGCTGCTCCAGCTGGAGGTTATCTTGAACCCAAGGCCATGAAAGACGTCGTCTGCGCCCTCAAGGACAAGACACATTTCGCGGGTATTTCCCTCTGGGATTTGACTCGTGGTGCTATGAGCGAGATTGATGGCAAGACCTACAATGAGCATGTTATGGATGCTCTCAAGTATGGTTGCGATCCTGTTCCTGTTGCTACCACCACCGCCGTGTCTACCACCACGGAGGCTGCCTCTACCACTGAGGCTACTACAACGGAGGCTACTACAACGGAGGCTACCTCTTCTACAGATTCTGCTACAACAGCTGATATAACCACCGCTGATATGTCTTCTTCTACTGATGGCACAGTGACTTCCGATGCTTCAACTACTGCCTCTGGTGTTTCCACTACCAAGGCTTCATTGACTGAGGATGTCACAACGACTGGAGTGACGATGACTGGTGGTACCACCGCATCAGCTGCTTCGTCAAGCGAGGATGCTACTGCTAGCTCCGGAACCTCCACTGCTTCTGATACCACAACAACCCAGGCTATCTCCATCAGCGACGCCTCCACCGCATCTGATGCCTCTTCAGCCACCGAGACAACAGATTCAGTCACTGAGGCTACTAGTTCTGGAGCATCTACTACAGCCACAGGACCTTCGGTCGACACCACACAGGCTTCATCTACTGATAGTGTCATGAGAACTGTTAGTTCTTCTGCCACAACTGATGGTTCTGCCGCTACCAAGACAGCCTTTGCCTCGACCAACGGTGACTCTATCTCGAGCGACACAGCCACTGGCATTGCTAAGACGACAGAGGCCACTCGGGGAACTGAACCAGCTACTGCCAAAACAACTTTCAGCACTCTCAGGGGCTGGAACACAACCTCGACGTGGGTTCCCGCAAAGACACAGACATACGGTAACCCAGGCACTGCTACCATTACCAAAGAATCGCCTGTTTACACCAACTACCATGGAAACACTGATACTGTCAGCATGACCACCAGCACTGTCTGCACGACCCGAGTTCATACTGAGGGCGCTAATGTGGTCACTGAGATTATTCCTCTGTACACGACTGTCTGCCCAGTCACCGCCAAGGCCAAGCCTACCCATTACGCTGTGCCCTCTCAGTATGAGACCAAGACTGTCTATACTACAAATGTGCATACTGTCACCAAGTGTCCACCTGAAGTTGTTGACTGCCCCTATGGCTCTGTTACTACCGAGACCATCCCTGTCTACACCACCGTCTGCCCCGTGACAGAGAAGGGAAGTACTGCCCCTACCAATGTCCCTGATAACCATGAGATCAAGACCCTGTACACAGCTCAGGCATATACCGTCGCTCAATGTCCTTCTGATGCTCCCAACTGTGCAGTTGGCGCCGTCACCACCGAGGTCGCTTCGTGGATCACAGCCACTGTCCCTGCCAAAGAAACTCAGCCCATCAAGATCCACAAGCCTGTCGCCGATATCCCTAAGCTGGTGACAACGGGTGTTTACTTCAATGGCACAGTCCACACCAACGTCGTTGTGCCTCCTGCTACACTCAAGACAGCTACTAAACCTGGGGCTTTCGAGGAAGCTAAGCCCACGTACAAGCAGCCTGTTGTCGAGCAGTCCTCAGGTTCTGCTGCTCCTACTGGTGGCTACAAGTCAGCGCCCGCCTCGACCTACGCACCCGTTCCTATCACTCCCGCCACTGCCGGTGCCTCATCCGGGCCATCCCTCGCCGTTGGGCTGACTGCCGTGGCAGGCATTGTGCTTTTCCAGGTACTTGCGCTGTAATGCAGAATACACTCCTTGCCATTTTTCATCACTATCTTTTCTTCTTCTGGTGTTTCTAGCCGGAATCCCTTAATTATACCTTGTTTGAGTAAAGGCCAATGTCCTTTACAGCTTCATGTCATCTTATTTATGTTAATGTGTAGAGAACGAATGCATAGTATGTTGCGGTTAGAGTTTGATGATATCCAATACAAGTACCCTTGCAGTTTGTTTGATTACTTTAATTCCGATATTTGATAAGCCTTTCGGAGTTCAAATATGGATTTCTGAATGCAGAAAATACGTCAGCGGCTGCCGCTTATCCCGTGTAGGATCGCTGGGTGTGCCTCAATGCTGCATAAACCATATTCAAGTTGTTTGCTTCCCGGATAATATCACAATGCTGCGATAATCAGTAGAAAGAAACGACAGAATATGTTCAGCTATAGTTATCTCTGTTAACTGCATGCATGATAAGAGGCTTCGGGCCCTATAGTATTTGAAGCAGCCTTGGAGATATTAACCTCAATTCTTGGCTTTATAGTGGATTCCTCCGAGCCACGTAACTGGCCCTCGAGCCTCGGACCTAACAAAGGTGCCTGGGTATTGTCACGGCAAAACTTCTATGTGCTGATTGATTGGTTGATTATGAAGACGTCATTTGGATATGAGGAGAAGCTTCAGTACTGTACTGCATGATAGGGACAAGAGTGACGAATATTCAGCGTTGCAAGGTCGATAGTAGTACCTAGGTAAGCGATGTATGGTAAATGCAACATCTCCGCCTCGACTTATCAAAATCGTTCTTGTAAGCACCTTGGAATTTGGATGTTGTCATGATGGGTGGCAGGCAGGTAGGCTGAAGAAAAAGCGACATTAAGGTAAGAATTGGGCAAGGCTGCTATAAATGTTAAGATAACATTACCTAAAGTCTTAGACCTTAAATGCTCTATTATTTATGTCAGTAAGCTCTTGGTGTGCTGATTATTTTCTGACCTGCCTAGCGCAGTCCTATTACTCAAGTTAGGTGCCCGTCAAAGGTTTCCTTCCCCACCTGCCCGCCGCCCAGGCGAAAAGCTCCAAGGCCAACCCCTCCATGACCAGTCAAATCCAGCGCTGGTGCTGTTTTTACCTGAGTCTGTTGTACCTTTGTACAGTAACAACTTCGGTCGATCATCTCTTCGTGACGAATTCATATACCGCAATCGTCTTAATCAGTTCCCTTTTGTTTTATCTCCGAATCTGCAATCAACTTTCTCTCTTTTCCTCTTCACTAACAACACCAAAACGTAACATTCACAGAATCTTGGCATTGGCCAGTTCAACCCCTGTTCACAACGCTACAGCGCACTTCCTTGCTGGAAATCCAGCCCGTATCTGGCCCCTATTTTCTCTGGTTCCCCCGCCTCGACTTGATATACAGCGACTTTTTGGTGGGCTTGGCTTATTGGTAGACGTCGGCCAAGATGTCTGACGCTGGCGAAGGGTAAGTGATCTGTTCGAGACTGTTAATGGGCTGGCTGGGCTACTGCAGCGCCCAAGTCCGGCATTGTAGTGTCAGATTGGCTCGTAATCCCGCTCCATATGCTCTGCATATGCAGTAGGTTGCAAGTTGCAACTGGGCCACATCACACATGCTTCGTTTCTTACTTAAACTTAGCTTCCCCTCTGGCCCTGGGCTGTTTGGCCAACCCCCCCAGCATCAAAAGTCGTTCCACCTACTGACCGCTGTTTATCTTTTATCTTCAGCACCCACAAGCGGTCCAAATCCGCCGCCGCGCTCTCTCTTTTGCGGCGCAACAATACTCGCGACGAAGAGTCCAGTTCCGAAGACGGGAGGCTTCGGAGAACTCCCTCATCCTCAACCCCCATCAACCCCATGGCGCACCAACAGACCCCGCGAGGCCACGGGGCCAAGCAGTCCGTCTCTTCGGTAGGCCTCTCGCCTACAGCATCCCAATCCAAGTCTCAGCCGTTCCTCGTATCGCCTTCTGCCGAGAAGAGCACCGCAAGCCTCGAGCAGTCCGTACGCAAGTTCAGGTTCGTCGAAGCCCTCCGAAGCGGCGACACCTCATCTATCTCTCGCGCCATCCGAGAGACAGCTGAAAACGCCCCCCGAGCGAGCATCTCATCAGTAAGCGCCTCTACCACAAGCGCCCTTGACGATACCACAATCCTTCACCTAGCTATCCAGTGTGCCGAATTCCCTGTCATTGAATACGTTCTGTCTGATGGACAAGGATCGATCGATGTGAATGCCCGCGACAAGGATGGTAACACCCCGCTTCACTTGGCTGCAATCCAAGGTCGCACCACGGTAGTGAAGCTCCTTCTAGAACAAAAGGACATCAACGATGCCATTGCCAATGCCCAAGGCAAATTGCCACTTGATGTAGCTCGAAACCCGGAGATTTTTCAGCTTCTGCAGCTTTCTCGATCGCTTTTTGCTGAGGCCAAGGTCAAGCAAGTCCAAGAGCTGATTGCGCGGGGAAACTATGGCGCGCTTGCTGGTGTTCTCGAGGAGCATCGAGTCAAGACCGTCCTCGACATCAATAGCCCCGAATTCGCCTCCGAACCCTTCACTGTCCAGACCGGCGGCACTCTGCTCCACGAAGCTGCGAGAAAGAAAAACACCAATCTCATCCAGGTTCTACTTCTTCACGGTGCTGATCCCTTCCGTCGCGATCGAAAGGGCAAGCTGCCTCAGTCTGTCACCAATGACGATGCCACAAAGGCCATCCTCAAGAAGTCCCCTGCAGCTGTGGCCGCCCAGCGCGGTATCCAGGAGAAGGCAGTGCTTGGGCAGGCTGCTTCCCAGGGAGCACCAGGCTCTTCACCCAATGATCCTCTAGCCGGCCGAGAAGCCCGCGAGATGAAGGGTTATCTCAAGAAGTGGACCAACTACAGAAAAGGCTACCAACTGCGATGGTTCGTACTTGAGGATGGCGTTCTTAGCTACTACAAGCACCAGGATGACGCAGGCTCCGCATGCCGTGGTGCCATTAACATGCGAATTGCCAAGCTTCACATGAGCCCAGATGAGAAGACGAAGTTTGAAATTCACGGCAAGTCTTCAGTCAAGTACACTCTGAAGGCAAACCACGAGGTCGAGGCCAAGCGATGGTTCTGGGCCCTTAATAATTCAATCCAATGGTCCAAGGACCAGGCCAAGGAGGAAGAGAAGCGCGCGGCGCGAGGTGCGGAGCTTCTGAGGCAAGCCAAGGCTGATCCAAGCACTCTATCTCTCCAGGAGTCCCATAGCGAGAACACCAGTGTCACAGATTTACGCAGAAATAGCTCTCAACTCCCAAGCAGATCATTGTCCAAGATCTCTTCAGTCGACCAACGGCCGAGCCATGCCAGTCCCGGTACTACTGGCAGCTTTGAGGAAGATGAGTTTGTCGACGTTGAGACCGACGCAGGCACATCACGGGTACCCAAGAATGGAGCCCACACACATAACGACATTGATGACGACGATGATTATGGCGATGACATGAGCATTCACGAAGAACCAACGGCGACCAAGGATGCGCTCAACATTACGGCTCAGTCGGCTAAGCTTCAACTGGAGACAATGTCTCATGTCCACCAAGCTCTGCTTAATGAGCTTAACCAGAATCCCAACACGCCTCTCTCTGACAACAGTGTGACACAGGCCCTAGGCACATACGATGGTGCCATTCGAAGCCTGTCAGCTCTTGTGGCAGACCTGCTCCGAATATCTAAGGATCGCGACGCCTACTGGCAGTACCGTCTGGACCGCGAGGCTAACATGAGACGTATGTGGGAAGAAAGCATGGCACAAGTCGCTCGTGAGCAAGAGGTTCTTGAGGCTCGCGTTGGAGAGGCAGAGAAGAGGCGCAAGGCAACCAAGAGGGCGCTAAGAGAGGTTATTGAAAGCGGCATCCCCGTGGGCGTTGAAGATGCTGTACACCCTGTCGATGAGACCATCGAAGAGAAGCAACTAGCCGACGATAGAGAGAAGGAAGATGAAGAGGGACAGTTCGAAGACGCCACCACTAAACTCTCACCAGTGCCACCCAAATCACCGACAATGAAGAGCGTCCGAAGGAAACCCACGATTATTGTTGACTTATCCGAGAGCGAGTCTGAGGAAGAGGATGAGTTCTTCGACGCTGTGGACGCCGGCCATGTTGAGGTATCTGAATTGCCTGCTGAGGAGGTTAAGCCCAAGACTCAAGATATCGTGGTGTCTGGCGGCTTGGACATTAGCAGCTCATTCAGAGGTTATGAGAATGGTATCCGAAAGAGACTCAAGATGGATGCTGACGACAGACCCAAGATCTCTCTTTGGGTACGTAGTTCGTATATGGATCACATACGAGTGGTGCTAACCTGAAGCAGGGTATTCTGAAATCGATGATTGGTAAAGATATGACCAAGATGACTCTGCCTGTCTCATTCAATGAACCGACTTCACTTCTCTACCGTGCTGGTGAGGATATGGAGTATGCCGATCTTCTTGATCTCGCTGCGGACCGAGCCGACTCGATCGAGCGACTCATCTACGTGGCTGCTTTTGCTGCTAGTGAATATGCTTCTACGATCGGCCGTGTGGCCAAGCCTTTCAACCCTCTGCTGGGAGAGACGTTCGAGTATGTGCGGCCCGACAAGAACTACCGCTTCTTCATCGAACAAGTCAGCCATCACCCTCCAGTTGGCGCTGCATACGCAGAATCGCCCAAGTGGTCTTACTGGGGCGAGTCAGCTGTTAAGTCTAAGTTCTATGGTAAATCCTTCGATATCAACCCTCTGGGCACCTGGTTCCTCAAGCTTCGACCTACGGCCGGAGGTAAGGAAGAGCTCTACACATGGAAGAAGGTTACCTCCTCTGTCATCGGTATCATCACTGGAAACCCGACAGTTGACAATTATGGTATCATGGAGATCAAGAACTGGACAACGGGTGAGGTGGCTCATGTCGAGTTCAAGCCGCGTGGTTGGAAGGCATCCAGCGCATACCAGGTATCTGGAAAGGTCAGTGATGCGTCGGGCAGAGTGCGTGTCAGTCTTGGCGGCCGCTGGAACTCCAAGCTGTATGCGCGCCTGACCCCAGGTTACGAAGCAGCTGTGGATGAGCCCAAGGAGGGCAGTGGCGACATGGCCCACAGTGGCCTTACCGACCCCAACTGTGCATACCTCATCTGGAAGGCCAACGAGCGACCGACTGGTATTCCATTCAACCTAACGCCATTCGTATTGACATTCAACCATATCGACGAGAAGCTCCGGCCGTGGCTCCCTCCTACTGACTCTCGTCTGCGACCCGACCAACGTGCCATGGAAGATGGAGAGTATGATTTTGCTGCTGAGGAGAAGAACCGTCTAGAGAATGCACAGCGAGCGCGCCGACGCCTCCGAGAAGAGCGTGGTGAAGAGTTTGTGCCGGCTTGGTTCCAAAAGGCACGTTGCGAGATCACTGGAGAGGAATACTGGCAGTTCACTGGCAAGTACTGGGAGCGACGTGAGAAGGCTGGGCCAGACGGTGATCCCCAAGCCGCGTGGGAGGGACTAGAGCCGATTTATGAAGATCATGTGGATGAGGAAACGAGTACGATTCGGTGATGTAGTGATTTAGTATTTGAAGTTATTAATTACACAAAAACAAGAGTCAGGGTGCGAGATATGAACTGTGCAGCTCTTGAGATCAAGTAAAGCTGTATAAATAGAGGTTGAGTGTTTAGTATATGTACCTAGGTAACTTGTTACGTTGCAATTGCATTGAAATATGGATGGATTACACACAGCCAGGAGGAGTTAACTCTGATTGGTTTCGCCGTTTTATTTCCTGGAACGGAGAATAACTGTCCTAAGTCGGCTCCTGAGTGGTCGTCGATAATGAGGGAGGCCAAATCGGCCCCACGGCCAGCGGAGAGCCCGAACCTCGGTAAGAAGTATAACCTTAAACTTATCAGGGGCAGCAGGACGTTACGTATGAAGCTTGTACTTGCCTTTCTTAAGTGATGGAAGCAGCACATGAAAGCTCGGTCTCCTAATTTCATCTCTCTCAGGCCTACCTATCTTGCGGTATATCTCTGAGGTTCTAATCACTTCCTTTCATCATCATCATCATCATCATCATCATCATCATCATCATCATCACTTTTAAAATTTGAGCGTGTTCAATTATCCCGATACAAACATGACCATCATTGAGGGCAACGTTAGACCAACGCTACTGCGGCCACCAGAGCATGATGAGAATAAATCTCTGATTGAGAATGTCTTAGATGTAACAGAGCTCAAGGTTCTGGGTCCTGTGAGTTGTGCCTCTTTTCATCAGTCTTTTACCCTTGCTGCATGACGCGTGGAGTATACCTATATCCCTGCCTGCATCATCATCATCATCATCCCATCTAACTTATATAAACTCTTGGACTCCACTAACTCCTTGAAGGATATTTTCACAAACACACAACCTCAGTGGCATCCTCCTGGTGCCCGTGGCATCTATGGCGGCGCTGTCATCGCACAATGCCTCGCCGCTGCTCAAAAGACAGTCCCGGAGGCGTTCCTAGTGCACTCATGCCACTGCTATTTCCTCCTCGCGGGTGATTCCGAGACACCCATTCTCTATCATGTTGAGCGTGTACGTGACGGCCGCTCGTACTCAACCCGCACGGTCCAGGCGCGCCAGAAGGGTGCGTGCATCTTCACTACCACTATTAGTTTTGTGCGAGAAACTACCCCGGAAAAGAAGCGCCGTGAAGTAAGCCATGCGGCAAGTCTGCCAAAGGGTGTGAGTGCACCATCAGATGATTGGGATGGTGAGCCAGAGTGGGCAAAGACAGGGCCATTCCAGAGCCATAGGATTGAAGTCTTGGGCGCCAAAGACCCAGAGTGTAAGCCTCAAGATCGCAAGAGCAGACAGTGGATGCGCTCGCGACAGAAGATTTCGGCTGCTGGTGGTCACCAAGCACACCTCAACGCACTAGCCTATATGTCGGACAGCTACTTTATCGGTACAGTCTCCCGTCTTCATGGTCTCTGGCGCTTTCCCTTCTCACCGGAGGAAGTTCCCTCACTGGACGAGAAGACCCAAGAACAAGTCAAGAGCCTGTGTGAATTTGAAGGCATGGGTAGTAACGTGGAGGACTGGAAGGGGCGAGCACAGGTGGGAATGCTCGTGAGCCTAGATCATAGCATCTACTTTCACGAGCCAATGGCTGTCAAGGCGGATGAGTGGATGTTTACAGAAATGGAGAGTCCGTGGGCGGGAGATGGCAGGGGCGTTGTCACACAGAAGATCTTTGGCAAGGATGGGGCGTTGCTGGCGACGTGCTTTCAGGAGGTAAGTCTTCTCTTTGATGTGACTGAAGTAGTGCTAACTTTGTACAGGGCGTTGTTCGACTGAAGCAAGATGGCGGAGAGAAGGGGGCCAAGCTGTGATCTTTTTTTTTGTCTTCCGGGCCATGTGCTTGTTGCAGCCAGTCGTTCTTGTTCTTTTTGTTTTTTTAATCGATACCATGCATAATGCACCACGTTACACTCAACCTGTTTCCATCATGCCTTGCAACCTTTTCTCTTCAGGTACTGAACGGTAGTCCATGTTCCTTTGTTCCTCAGTCAGCTGTGTGCATCTCTTTGAGCGTTGACTGTTTGTAGGCCTGTTCAAGAAGCCCATCCAACTGTTGTTGGGTCAAAGAAAAGAACTTGTGGCATATATAAAGTAGATCTATCGGATACAGTTTTCTGATATATCATACTCTGCTCCACACACATCATCATGACTGGTACCTTATGTGTCCCTGCCCATATCAAGCAAACGGTACAGCTCCGGCAACATATATTGTGTTCTGTTGAATAATAAGGATGCCCTGTTCATCTGCCTGTTCTCAATAGCACACGCCTATTACCATCATACATGAGCCAATACGTTGAGAACATGAAGATTCTCAGGGGAAGTCTGAATATGATCTACTTTTGAGTTTTGGGTATAAATATAGCTCTTGGTCCCCCAAACCAACTTCTTTCCTTTCCCCTCATTAAATCACTTTTTGAATAAATCAAACGAGTCTTTCTCATTTCTCCTAGAAATCCTCAAGGTCAATCTCTCTACTTAACTTGACTTGACTTACTCTATCTTATTCCTCCTACTCTTCTTCCTATTCAACACACTCCCAGTCAACTAGATCAAGTCTTTCTTCTCAAGTTACCAACTTGTCAACGGAAATACTCAAGGTAAGTCTCTCGCCCCCCTTCCTAACTTATTGAAACAAACGCTAACTATGTGTCAAGATATCTTCGTTGTTTACGCTCCCTGTGCCCACTGCGTCTACGAGGGAAAGTCGAAGTGCAAAAAGGCAAAGTTCTTGAATGTCCTGCTCATGAAAAGATGCAGGCCAGACAATGCCATGAAGCTCGTTATCGACTGGTGCCCCGAGTGCAAGGGGTGCTTTGAAAAGGTTCTCGACCGCATCAAAATCCCCCCTGTGACTTATAAGAACTTCTGGGACCCTCGACTGATGGAGAGATACTGGGCAATTAAGTCCCAGGAAGGCTGTCTCCATGCAGCTGATCCCGGGAAGATTGGGCCCCTTGCCTTTGCGAATAGGGACCAAATAGCATATCATCCCATCAGTGATGGCCGTCCAGACGTCTCTAAAGGAGAAAACGCCACATGGGAACTTTACGCTTTACAGGCACATGTTTATCACCTACGACCTGTTAGCGTCTGGATCGATGGGTACCCTCACTACATGCCCGTCGAAGGGCTCAGGTATCAGTTACACCTCTGTAAGCTCGCAATTCTCGAGACTGAAAAGAGGGCGTACAACTTCGGCCACGTCGAGTAAGTTTCTTCTTGTGCTGCCATGCTTTTTGCGTTGTGATTTCTTATACTGACTGTTAAGCGCACTAGGTCCATATATTCGGGGCTTCCATTTTCTATTATAGAAGTATCTATGAAAAAATGACAATGGGAAAATTGATACTGGAATACAAAACTATAAAGAAAAGACAAAAATTGAGGCAACTAAATGTTAACTATTATGTTTCTACTGTTGGGCCGATTCATATGCTTCATATGTGTGCACTGTGATCATGTAAGTTCAAGTCGAGCCCCGTATGTGCAGCAAATTAATTCTCAAGGTGCCTACTTATCAATTGAAATCGCTTTGTGTTCTATATAAGGCTACATATCTACAGATAGGTAGACATATTGAGTCATGTATAATTCCTTTCATCTCCCAACATACCCAGGGTTTAGCTATAGGATTCTTTAGGCTACAAGTACAAGGCATGAGTGTCATTGTCAACGTGATCAGAGTAGCAACCCCTTGTTCCTTAGATCTGTGGAGCCTTGAGCAATGGCGGAATTATGAAGGATTTTAACGTTGCAGTGGGTGGCTTCAAGACCGCTAAAACCACCTATCCCCATGCCCTGGACGTTTGGTAGCGTAGGGGGTTCTTCTTCTTGTTCTTCTTCTTCTTCTTCTTCTTCTTCTTCATCTCTCACTGTTTTGTTTTGATGAAAGGGGGAGCCAACTTGGACCTCTAGAATTAAGCTTGTTCCTTGGCATTGTCGTCATAAATCTTTATTATTCTTATTCTTTGTGGTATTATTATCATAAATCATATTTTTCCAAAGTTGGATATTCGCAGATCGACGCGTGGGATCTTATTCGATCGCCAACAACATCAACAGCAATGCGTACCCTCACATTTCTTGCTTCCCTCGCCGCTGGAGTATCTGCTGGCACAGTCTCTGCTCCTCTTGCCAAGCAGAGATTTCCAGTTGATTCACCCATCCATAAACGAGACACACTTGATCTCGCGGCCTTGAATAATGTCACTGGTGGTGGATATTATGCCGAGTTTCAAATCGGAACACCAGGTCAAAATATAAGCTTCCAGCTCGATACTGGCAGCAGTGATACTTGGCTCAACTCAGATAAGACGGATCTTTGCAAAAGCAAGCGTTTACAAGACGAAAATGGCTCTTGTATGACTATATGTAAGCAAAACTGCCCGCTAATTAATGCGCATCTCTCTTTTTTTAACACAATTAGTCGAACCTGGCAAGAGTCGTACTTTCAAAATGGTCGATCGTGGTGGCTTTGATATCGCATATCTAGACACTCGGAAAATCAGTGGCGATTACTTTAACGACACCGTTACTATTGACGGCAAAAACATCAAACAGCAACGGCTCGGCCTGGCCACCAAGTCTGTTCGCCCAACCGGTATCATGGGCTTGGGTTTTTCTTCCAACGTTGCCAGTGCCCAGACTAACGGGACATACCCAACCATCGTCGATAACATGGTGTCCCAAGGCCTGATTGATCGAGCTGCCTTCAGTTTATGGCTGGTGGGTCAATATCCAGCACTGCGCAAAGGCATTAAAGTTGCTAACAAAACCACATAGAACGATCTCGATTCTGAGCAAGGAACTATCCTCTTTGGTGGCATCGACACCAAAAAGTTTTACGGCAAACTTGCGACCTTGTCCTTGTTGCCTGACCCTGTCACCAGGAGCATCACTCACTTCAAGGTGCCCCTCCAAGGCTTGGAGGCCAAAACACCAAAGAACGTTAAGCTCGATAGTCTTAAGGAGGGCACCACCGCTATTCTCGACTCTGGCTCTACTGTCTGCCTGTTACCCGATGCCCAAGTTGAAACTATCTACAAGGCCTTCGGCGTTCTCAGCGTCGAGAAAGTCGTCATTCCATTTGTAGACTGCGCATACGCCGGGAACAAGGGAAAGGGCTATAGCCTTACCTTCAAATTCGACGGCAAATCAGTCTACGTACCCATCCGTGAGATGGTCATCAACGCATTTCTCGATAAGCAGGAGATATTTAATGATCCTCTTGTCTCCTCTTACTTCGACAAATGGGATGGTGTTTGTATGTTTGGCATCAGTCCAGCCAGTCAGTATGGGTTGCAGAGCAGCACAGCCCTTCTCGGTGACACCTTCTTGCGCTCTGCCTATGTTGTTTATGATCTAGCAAACAAACAAGTGGGCATTGCTGAGGCCGTCCACAACGCCAATGACTCGAGCATCATTGAGCTCAAGGAAAAGGATACTAAGCTCCCAGAAAACTCTGGTGTTGAAGGCAAGTTGCTTACTAGACAGACCTCGTTTTCCTCTTGTTCATGACTAACGCATATATAGGCACAGCCAGTTCTGAAGAAGATAACGCTGCAGGCCACTTATCTCCTGCTTCCATGTTAACATTCATCATGGCAGCACCTATTGCATTGACTCTGCTATAAGCGTTGAAGTAGGCTGGCGGATAAACCTCCGCCAGTGGAAATGTGTTTGCACAGGCATATCGAATCGAGAGCATTGTGGTGGGATTGTGGACATGATACCCCTAATTGGAAATATACAACCATTATTGCATTCAAGTTTCGCTCTTCAGTGCGCAGGCGATATAACCTCGAGGTCCTATCCTTTAACGCCGGCCTTCTATGTTCCCAAGCTATAAATACACACAACCGGTCTCAAAACTCTCAGCCCATCTTGTTGTACCGCTCTCGTGCTTTGTCCTGCACTGTGTTCACGTAATCAGCGTAGCTGTTCTTTGTCTTGCGCTCAGCCAATTGCGCTGCATCGCCAAGATTGCCGCCCTCTGCACCAAGTCCAACGCCTTCTTGGTAAGCATTTGTCTCAATCATCTCAGTGCGCCCATCTCCATTGGCTCCCAGGCCTGCACCAGTCGACCACCCCATCTTGGCCAACATACCTGCTCCCTTGGACTGAGCAGGCTTTGGAGCCGGTGCGGCCTCTTCGGCCTTTGAACCCGACTTAGGTTTGCCTTGTGGTGCGGTCATTGGTTTAGTGGGCTGGTTGAACGCAGCTCGCCTCTCTTTAGCACGATCGCGATATTGGGATGCCGCAGCTGCAGAGTCAGCGTTCTCCTGGGCCTGTTTCTGAAGTCGTTTGTCACGTGCTGCTAGTCTGGGCAACGCAGCCTTGACCTGCTCTTCGTTTTCTGTAGCGTTCTTGTGGTTTCGGGACTTCTCATGTATGTTGACTTCCTCAGCCGACTTGTACTTACGCATACAAATCAGGCACATCAATCGATCGCGATCGACATAAGAGACGGGTGCTTCTCCAGAGGCCGAATTTGCTTGCGTAGAATTGCCAGGCGTGCCCGCTTCGTCTGGCGAACCTTGCTTGCTGGGAGCTGCGACTTCAGGGGTACCAAGTTTTGGTGTTCCAGAAAGGGAGATCTTGATAGCATTCTGAGATTTAGACGCGTCCACTCCAGATCCTGAAAGGGTTATGCGAAGGGGAGTTCGGTTAACATCGCTGAACTCGGCTTTACCCTGTCGCACTGGCTTGGCATCTTTCTCGTCACGAAGCTCATCTCTCTTTCGTTGCCACATAGCCATCTGGCCCGCCATCATTGGCGCAGATTTCTTCGTGGAAGACGTAGCTAGATTGCCCTCTGCTTTGCGCTTCTTGGTCTTCTTGTCGTTCCCCTCTTCCTCAAGTGCTTTCAGGGCTCCCTCACCTCCCGGAGGTTGTTCGTTGACAACTTGCTGGCTAGGATAGACGTGGTAGTCTCGGTAGCGAACACGAAGGCTTGGATTAAACAGAGGTGTGAACGACATGTGCTCGATGGCGGGCGTAATCTCGCGTTCTTCTGGTAGGAAGACGCCCATATGAGTGCTAGAAATCGTTACTGGGCATGCTGCGACAGTAAAAGATCGAGATTTGTGGAACTTGGTCAAAGCAGCTGTCGCATCCTCCACGGTCCAAAACTCAACAAACCCGTATTTGAAGGATTCATTAGTGTTGGCGTCACGCATAAGGAAGACTCGATGCAGGGACCCGAGTCGGGCGCCGTAACCTGTTGTGTCACCTGTCGGTGCTGTAGACTTGAGTTTGGGTGCCCCGCTGGAGGTACCCTTATTATTGTCCGGCTTCACGAGTTCCAGTCGTTTCATGTCCTCAGCTAGCATATCCTCAGTCACAAACGATGCCAAAGGGTAAACAACAAGGATCTGTGCGGGTATGTCTGAGGCATCTGCCATGCCTGTGAGACTCAATTGCCATGCCGGAGCTGGTGCGAAAAGATTAGCGTCTATTCTCGCTGGCATGTTCTTTGGCAACTTACGAGCCTGGAGGCCACCACAGATCTTGCATTTTGTTCGAGTGGAGTAGTTGGAAAAGTCACACTACCTTTGGTTAGTGACCATGAAGCTGATGATGAGAGCTTACCTACAGTAGGACAAATCCAATTACCACCAGGAACACCTCTAGCATCAGCTTCATCGCGTGCATCTCGGTTTCGAGCGTAGTGGATGTACGCATCGAACCTCCCTTCTGGGACGTCATCAGTGGAATGCGCCATCTCAACAAGAAGCTTTGGATAATGTTCTCTCATAAAAGTAACAGCATGGTCGACTTCCTGAAACTGCACAAACGCTCTGCGATTGCCTATATCTTCTTGTCAAAAACAATAGCGTAAGCTACAAAGCGCATTTTACTAACCCTTGGATGCCGAAATGCGCACATCGATTGTCGGGAATTCGGCGGCAACTGAGTTGCTCAGGAGACTGTCGCGCAGCTATAGGCACGTTAATTAGTCTTGCGAACTAGTAAATCGGTTGATTTCAGAGCATATATGTTGCGTTGCTGGTGTCGTTCGAATGAAGGCAGATAGGCACGAAAAGAGTATCACATTGGCCATCTTCCAATGCGATTAGGCTCCAATCCATCGATAACAAGCGAGTATTTGGTTTTGTGTGAAGTTTTGCTTAAACCGGTAGGGTACCAACCTCATTCGACGATATGCTAAACGGAAGGCCTTCCAAGATGACAGTGTCGCTGGGCCTGCCAGCATCTCGCGTTGGGCTGTCGGAGCGGCTACGATTGTGATAACTTCCAGATGGAGACTGGGATCGCTGTTCATCATCGTCGCGATACCGTCCTTTGCCGTTTCGTTGCTTGTCTTCCTCGTAACCCCGTTTTCCTTGGTCGCTGTTATCGACGTAACCATCGTCATACATGCCTCGGTAGTCATGTTCATCGTGGGCGTTGTAGCGCGCGTCTCGAGATGCGCCGCCTCTTCTCGAGTATCCATCTTCGTAACGTCCAGATCGGTTGTCGTAGTCGCAATCGAAATCGCAGTCCCTGTCGTCGTCCCGATACCGAGAATCTCTCCCTCGGGGATCGTCGCGGAAAGCTTGCTTGGGCGGAGACCTGGAATGATCTCGCCGTCCCGTGGGGAAGTTAGCTACGAGGCTCAAATCATCCATGGAGGTCCTTCTCGAGTTTCCCATCTCTGCCTGAGGCGCGGGTTGTGTGTTTACCCTGCCGCGATCGGTAGCCGGCATCTCGGTCTTGGTATTCGTCGCTCTTGTTCATCCTTTGTTGGTCGTCCCTCGAGCGATCTGAAGATCGCGAAAGGTGATCGTCGCGCATAACGGCTTCAACTTGCGCGGTGTTCTTCGGGAAGTAAAGATGGTGTCAGTTTTATGAAACGCCTGGGAGGCATGAACGAGGAGGAGTTTATGAATCAAAGTCAAAAAGTCAAGGCACCACTTAGTGAGTATTGAGTGGGGCTTAGTCATCGCGACATGATGTGCTCACATGAATGGCCAACAAATAGTAATGAACTAACTAGGAAGCAATGAAATAGGAAATGCGATAGTAAATGAGGGATATTGTTTCTATAGATGTGCGACAAATAGATGTTGACACTTGACTAGTGATTTCAGGACTTTTCCCTAACCACGCCACTATTCATAGTATGACTTGAGGTCTTCTGTAGATAGTCTACCTACCTTATATGAGTGTAGGTCGACAACTCGGAGATATAAACTTACTCTTATCCCATTCTCTTTCCAACCCATAATACCCTATTTCAAAATGGCAACTCAAGAAAAGCCTCAAGATATTTGGGAACTATCAGAGCAAGACTGTTATGTCGCCCTGACCCACGATTATCTCAATGCCCAGGTCATGATGGACAAGGTGCGAAGCCCCTCAGCTGGCGCCATTGTCCTCTTTGCAGGTAAGCAGGCGCTCATTTCATATGTGACCTTGTCAAGCCACAAAACTGACCTTGCACAGGTACCACTCGCGATAACTTCGCTGGTAAGCCAGTCAAGGAGCTACAATACACAGCATATCACCCTCGCGCCTTAAAGTCCATGATGGCCATTGCAAAAGGTGTACGTGATAAGCATGGACTCCGCGGGGTAGCTATGATCCATCGCCTCGGTGCTGTGCCTATTGGGGAAGAGAGCATTCTGATCACAGTTTCATCCCCACATCGACAAGCTGCGTGGCGAGCGGGTGAAGAGGCTTTGGAAGAGTGCAAGTCCAAAGTTGAGGTATGGAAACGTGAGGAGTTTGAGGGCGAGGAGGGTATATGGAGGGCGAACCGAGATGGGGCTGTAGGACAGCACGAAGCACTTTAGGGAGAAGTGGAATTCGAACTCGATTTTAGCAATTCATCTTAACATTCTGCGCTGAGACTTTACGTCTTGAAACCATATGTTGCATTTGAACACGCATCTACGCCGCCACCACTACAAGCCCACGATAAGCCTTGATCGCCAATCCAAACCAAGTACCAGCTCAGTACAACGCATCCTTTAATTCGAAATCACCATGAGTCTATCTTTGGTGTTTCCTTCTGGTAGACCGGTGGAGGCTCTCGCATAAATTCAAGAGGACATCGAGGAGGGTACTTGTTGCCGCGGGCTCCGCCATACATCACTATTAACCTTGTAAGTAACATAAAGCGCAATTACAACAGAACAAACAACTCACCAATATGCCTACTGTAAGCCTCAGTAAAAGTAACATCCATGTTCAGCTCTTGGCTGTCTATGCCGTCTGTGAAAGCGGTAGGGTAGACAACAATGCCATATTCAACGTGGAGGATGTGCCAAAACGATGGAGGAAGTCTGTCATGTCAGTTAGCTCAAGTCTCAAGTTTCGTGTATCTAACTTGAGAGGGTTCTCACTTGTATTGGTTATGTTTGATACATGCGTGGACAAACAAGCACACAGTCTCGAGGACTAAGTGGCCATCGTTGATAGCATCGTCCAGTTGATCAGCCTCTAGATCATGCACCCGTTGAAGGCGGTCTTTGGAATACTTCATGGCAATGGACCACCCTTTGGAGATCTTATCAAGATCTGTGATCGGCCACTGCTCCATGGTTATTGAAGTTCGAATCCGAGTCAAGAATGATGGTATAAGGGGTTCTGTTAGTGTGATGCCGTCGCATACTATAAGCTTGCTGTAAGTATTTGAGGAGTTTGAGAAAACAATGGTTAAGAGGTGAAGAAAGAGAGCCTCTTTAATATTTCAATTACATCTGCATTCTCAAGTACGACTACCCAAGGTACCATATTGAAGACGCATGTGCCATCAAGGTAGGTACCCTTTCCTACCTTAGTAAGCACTCCTTTACAACCACAAATACTTCAAGGTCCTTATATCTCACCTTCTGATCAAACCATTCTCCTCCAATCACCGCCCTTTAAGCTTCTTCACGTCTTGATTCAACGTGGGGTTCATCATGACTCCGCGTGAGGAGGAGGGGTAACATCGTGAACCCTTGTGGACATCTTTTCCCAATCGCCATGTCATCATGGCATGTCACCTCCGATCACGGGGCTTCTAGAAACTGCTAAAGAGACAAAACTCATATGGTATATGTATATGTATATTATGTAGCAAGGCTCAATTGCCCATTCATGCAGCTAAGACACCTACCAAGGTAAATACTAGGCAGGTAATAGGTAGGTCATCAAAAATCAGATCGCTCATGGTATCTCTTTGTTTCGCTCCGGTCCAGTCCAGCCCCGCCCAATTGATAAAATTACAGCCTCAATCAAGTCAATGCACACAATGCCCATCTTTATAGAGCATAGTTCTCTGTATGCAAGAAAATCTCCTCAAGCTCATCATCGCCCCAAATCTCTGCCTGCAGTCGGGCAACCGTGTTGGCAACGCCGACTCTCATAGCTGGCGGACCACATACGAAAACTGCTGTTCGTCGACCAAGGATGCCTCGTCCATCAGCACCTCCTGTTGCCCATTCCTTCAGCATGTAACCCAGATCCGGTCGGCCATACTCAACACTCCATCCTCCATCAATCTGGTGAGGTACAGGGAACGCAAATCGCATCAGGCTCTTTTGGAACTCGGTTGGAGTCTCAGGGAACCCGAAGTCAAAGCCGGAGGGTGGCCCGAAAGTGGATGTAGGTCTCGGCCTTCCGGCTTCGGGGTTGGCAGTCCGTAGATGCGCCAGCTCAGGAGCTCGCACTGGGAATGCTTCTTCTTCAGCAGGGAACGACTCCGGGAGTCTTCGGGGAGATCTTGGTGCATAGTTAAACTGAGGGGGGTTATCTTGTTTCATGGGTCGGAAATGGAATTCCGCATCGTTTGTTGTAGGTTCCTCGCCATCTTCAATAGGAGGCTTCTTGTCTTCGGGGTAACCGTGACCCTCGAGTCTCCTAAGAGCCTCATCCTGGTTAGTAGGTGGTGGCCCAGGTGGTGGAGGGGGGATCGAGTGAGGTTGGAGATATTTCTGTTGAGGGAGAGCTGTGATACGGTCCTCATCCTCGGCCCGGAGCTCACGCTCACGCTCGGGGTCGCCCTGGGCTTCAGATTGGATTAGAGCAGAGTTCCTCTTGGAAGCAATTCCTGCAACAAATCCATCGAGCTTGTCGTGGAACATGTGGCTCAAAGCCCTGGGTCCATTGGGGCCGCCAGGGCCGGCCTGGTTGAAGGGGCCTGGGCATTCCATGCCAGGTCTTGCTCTCACGGCCGAGGTAACGAAGAACTTGCAGGTGACACTCTCGGGGGGTGCAGCCTCGCGGCAAATTCGCAGCTCTTCCCTGAACCAGTCCATAGCTTCAAGTCGCTTCAGAGCCCATACAACCACGACCTTTTTGGTGATGGCCTTGCCGTCTCTCATTCTCTTGATGAGGTTGAGTAGCTGCGACACAAGGGCAGTGATACCGCTGCCACCTGCAATAAGGATGCAGGTGTCAAAAGCGGCCAGATCACGACGCATACCGCCATAAGGGCCGTCTAGGAACGCACGGTACGTGTGGAATGGTCCTTTTTCAATAGCAGTATCCAACACCTTGCGTGTGAATCCACCGTAAGGTCGGAATACCAGAGTACAGTCGCGGTATTGCTCACCATACTCTGAGGGAAAGTCGTCGCTGCATAGCGATGAGATAGTGAAGGGATGGTTCTCGAAAATGGAGATGCCAGGCATTCTCAGATAGACATATTGCCCAGGTTTCCATTTCATTTGTGTTGGGATAGTAACCTTGATGGCATTCTCGGCCATAAGAGTAATTGCTGCTTCATCTCCAACCATGAAAGACATACGCCAGGGCTTGATCCAATTCAGTTTGAAGAGCCTCAGGAAGTAGCAGAATGCCCAGATAGCTATTGTTGTGTAGAGATAGGCCCACGACATGAGGAAGTTTTTGGTGTGCCAAAAGAGAAGACCGACGTAGACAATTCCAACGGGAACGTGGAGGACCACAAAGATCTCATAAGCTGTTCTCCTGATGAAGGGAAGTGAGGCGACACAGAGCCAGATGAGGGGTACAAGGCAGGCGATACCAGTACCGTAAATGATACCGCTGCCACCAGGGAACAAGCGCTGGAACACTTTCATTCCGCCATCATCCCAGACAGGCTGTATATAAAAGGGAATGGCGTGAACGAGAGATAGAAATAGGCATAGATAACCTGCCCACCTATGAAAAACGTTCAGTCGCTCGGGGCCGATTCCAATGATCGTGGTAAGGATGTTTGCCTTCATGCTGGTTGCGATGATCCATGGTGTCAAAGCAATAGAAATCATCCCAGCTCGAATCGCCAGTGGAGGTGAGCCAAATTGGATGCTCTGCCAGTACAGAGGCTGTTGTAGAAAGCAGTAAAGGACGACGAAGATGAGAGAGATGAAGACAGTTGTGAGAACTGCCAGTGAGGAGAATGTGACACGGCGTCTTCCCCATACGAAATCTGGGATGGGGCGATAAAATATCCATCTGAATAGAGCCAAAATGTCGTTGACAACGTTGACCGAGGAAAAGTGTGCTTTGGGTCGGAAGCTCTTCTCGCCCATCATGTCGTGACCTTCAGGGAAGAAATGCTGGCTCTGCCCGCTTCGCATACCTGACATGGCTTCCATCTCAGCATTATAGAGGTTCTGGTAATGCTCTTCGACCTCCTGCTTGTAAATAGCCTGTCGAATCTTGTCCTGCCAAAAGTGCCAAACACGCATGATCAGAACAGTACCCATCAGGGCGAGGGCAAAATAGGACCATCCTCGACCATATTTTCCGGACTTTTCCCAAGGGTCGATTGTATGCGCTTGGATTAAACCTGGTGGGCTTGTCGGTGTTAGGGGAATAGAAATGCGCTTGATAAGGCCAGAGAAGGTCCTTGTGGCCTCCCCCATGGTCTCGCGCATGTATGTGTTGGGAGCCATTTCGACCAGCGTTTTTAAGCTCAGCAAAGTTTGATGAATATGGTTGGCGACAGAGCGCAGTGCGCTTCTTTTAATTCAACATCAACGGCGATTTCGTATATCGTTATGCGGGTTTTTGTAAGGCGAAGCCAAGGGCATAAGACGGCAACTTGACTGACTGGTCTATCCAAATTTTGTATGGCTGGTAGTATAGTGAAATGCGCGCAGGTGAAACGGTCAATTGTCTTGGATCGAAGAATACCAGAATCTTCAATTAGAGTTAGAGACACAGCAGCACAAATAATAAACGAGAGGACGCAGACTGCTCGAACGCAGTGTAATTGAAAAGCAAGGTCTTAATACGGGAGCTACAGTGGAGTCTAAATGGGCATGCGGCCAAATATATGGCCTCAGACGATCGGATCCTCACTGTTGAGCGGAGAAAGGTAGAGCTGCAAAGGTAAGGCTCAGCAACATATTGCAGATGGTGGGTGCTTCTTGTGATATGGCGGCGGCAAGCATGTCACTCTAGACAAGGATAGGAAGAGGCGGAATTCAAGGTTAACATGCGGGAAGAGTCTGTGCAGCAAACGAGTCAACACCAAGGCCAGCGGCTGACGAAGCTCTGATATTGGCTGGTCATGAAATGCCGCCTCCCCATGAGTGGATCATTCGGCTGTCACACAGCCGCGAGCTGGCGTGGTTGAGGGTAACAGACGCGGGCGGCGTGATGAAGGTGGGTGACATGCAGACGAGCAGAAGGAAGTTCAACCCAGAATGAAAGAAACACGATGGCGGGATGTGGATGTTTTCTGGTTGAGAAACCAGGGTGTAGGCTGCATGTTGGGCCGGGGATCGTCGGTGATGGCTGGGGTTTGTTTCCTTGCTCATAAATCTGACAGTGGTATACATATAGCCGTTGTTGCTCTGAAAGGAGCTTCACCATGTCTTCATTCTTGGTCTCATGGTGTTGCGGTGTGTGTTGGGCGCTTTGAGTAGCTTCATAATAAGATGAGAGCTAACGATCGATGTATGGGACGAGAAATTAGCATTGTGATGATATAGGTGCCGAGTGTTAAAGTTCTTGATGGCTGTTGGTTCATCCAGAATGACGGGAAATATGAGCGTCTCAATGAGACCCAGGATTGGACGCTCCAAACCCCCGATACGCCGGATCAAGATGTTCCTGGCACTTGGGTTGTGATCCAAGCACTTGCTTGAGCCATCTTTGTTGGTCTATTCCCCTTCCAAGGCCGCTGACTACTGTGCGTGCGCTGATAACTAGCTTGGGCTTTGGGGGCTGAATGGCAGAGAAGAAGCAACCATGGTGGAGTATTCGATGTAACACTGTGATGAGATGCGATAGGCCATTATGATTGGCCAAGAGACACATTGACGATCCTTGCGTGTTTTGATGGCTTCTTCAACGGGCGGTAACAGACGAGCTATGATTGGTTCTTGATCGTGATTATTCTTCTGGGGTTTTAATCGCATGCGTCCCTCAACTCGTGCAGTGCTTCTTTCTTGAAAAGCTTCCAAGCTCATTCGAGGATTCCCTTGCTCATCTCGGGCACTATATTCTCAAAAGGGACGATAATCATCAGAGTTCACCATGATGGGCCAGGAACGGTTTGTGTCATGTCGAAGGGGCACTTGGTCGTTCGATGATGCATCGAAATTGCCTGCACCACCATAGAGTCGCACGACATCATGATGGCCTTTTGGCATGTTGGTGATAAGTCGCTGCTCATGCACAGTTTCTGCGGACCAGGTTCATGAAGGGATCAACAAAGGATCCAAGCTCCCTGTCTCCTCTTGTCTCTTTTCGCCACACCACACCTCTTGATTCGGAATGTATACGGAGTACTGTAGTCTAATAAGTGTCGGATGGCACGGGATATTGATTTTGGGTTTATTGAGGTGGTGCTTCTTTTGATTGTCGGCCCTCCTACCTATTTAGAGACGATGTTGGTGATTGCGCTTTAGGGCTGGGTATTATCGATACGATCCGGCTAATCTCTTAACAGGCTGTAGTCCTTTGCTTGTATGTTTAGGAAAACATGTGAATCTTGTCGAGCTCATTAGGTTGATCTGTAATGATATGTCTTGACATCTATTACTTCCTATCATGTAGAGTTTCTGGGGAATAAAATCTCTCCATGCGGAAGTCAACTGATACTAAGCAAATCGTTATTTGATGGAGATATATCGCGCAGAACATAAAACTAAATTCATACAAGTAGGTGAGAAAATCAATATATCCCCACCTAGATACCTAGATATTCTAGAGCCTATTAAGCCAAGAGGGAGACCAGTAAGTACTCCATGAGATAGAGGAAATAATAATTCAATATACACCAGCGAGCTTACCCTATGTCACAGCTAAAAAGCAGATTTATTTCAGCCTTGTAATTGGCATGCTCCCTGACTGGTCAGAGCTCAACGAACCCCACTCACAAACCCCACGAGGCTGCGGACATCTCTTTGACTTTTCATCGTCTATTTCTTATATCGGACATTAACCCAGACCGACCACCTCATCCAACACGAGCCTCTCAACGACACTGGATAAGGGCGCTACGGGTATCCATTTAATATGGCATCCAACGCAGGACTCACCCGCTCGACCTTCGCTAAGCTCTCCCCTCATCCATATCTGCTCGCAAACCTCGATCCTTCATCAGACAACGTGCGTCCAGCTCGAAGCAATGGCAGAGCTCGAAACGAATCCAGGAAGCCAACAGTGAATGCGTCAAGCTTATCGCATGCCAATGGAAGCGCAGTGCTTCGAATCGGAGACACCACTGTCATCTGTGGTGTAAGGGGCGAGACTATTCTGACTTCCAACATCCCGAGCTACCGCGCCTCAAACACCGAGACCGAGTTGAAGGAGTACGACCTCCTGGTTCCCAACATCGAGCTTGCAACAGGCTGCGCCCCTCAGTTCCTCCCTGGAGGCCCACCAAGTACTCTCGCTCAGACTCTCAGCACACGGCTATATTCTCTTCTTCACAGCTCCAAGATTATCAAGCCTGATGACCTGCGAATATGGCATACAACACCATCCGAAGACCTCGAAGACCGTATGGAAGAGGACGGGGAAGAGATAGTAAACGAGAATCTGTCTGTTGTGGCTTACTGGGTTCTCTACATTGATATATTTTTCATCTCATTCGATGGAAATCCATTCGACGCCGCCTGGGCTGCTATGATGGCCGCACTGCGAGACACAAGGCTTCCCGGAGCACGATACGATATGGACCGAGAGATGATTGTCTGCTCTCGTAAGGAGCTTAGGCCGCTCAGCATCACCAACGCACCATTCGCGTGTACAGCAGTTGTCTTCACGGGAAAAGAAACTGACCGACCCACTGATGGCAAGTTCTGGCTGCTTGTTGACCCCGATAGACTTGAAGAGTCACTTTGCGACGAAAGTGTAACAGTGGTGGTGGATTGCAAGGATGGAAATGTCAACATCTTGTCCATCTCGAAGCATGGAGGAATTGCCTTGACGCCTCAGTTTCTTACATCAGAGCAGTTCCTGGGCTGGGCAACGAAGCGATGGGAGGAGTTTAATGCAGCCATTACCCAGTCATAGATCATTAATGATACCCCAATAAAAAGAACACGCGGTCACAACTGTCTATAGCCATGCCTTTTACTGCTATCCATCATATCATCATCACCGTGAGTTACCTTAGTACTTATAGTATACCAAAGATATTTGAGTACCTACGCTTAGGTACTTCGTACGTACTGATATTGGACAAAGAAATGTGTCAAGGCCATTCGACCCACCCTTTCAGACTTTATTCTAGGGCAGGAGATACCGGAAGACAGATTGCTCTACCACTCATAAAGTGAGTAGTAATGAAACTACCACGCCGCAAGCAATATTCCGCCAGAAAAGGTAGACATTGCATAAAGGGCTGAGTGGATGATAAGGAAAAAAGAAGAAGAAGAGAAGAAATTTTGGCCAATCCTTTTTCATTGCTAGAAGCCTTAGTGCACGGACCAACTGATTTTTATTTACCTAAGGCTCTTAGCAACCCTGCCCCACCTGAAATCTTCAAACTTCGCGCATCATAAAAAGGCAGATCCAACTTGTTTCCTTTCCTTCTCTTTCTCTTCACAACCCCAAGTCCACCATGGAATCCCTCTCAGACACCCTGTGGGATGTAGTGATCAGCGGCACTGGGCTACAACAGTCCCTCCTCGCCCTGTAAGCTTTGGATTCCATCGTTGAGATGCCGCCTCGTTCGGACTGACCCAGTCTTCATTCTTGAAGAGCTTTGTCGCGCTCAGGCAAGAATATTCTACATGTCGATCCCAACCACTTCTATGGAGACAGCGAAGCTTCTTTCAGCCTCCAGGAGGTAGATGAGTGGGCTGAGCAGAACCGCTCGAGCGACGACTCGCGGCTATTCTCTGCTGCAGAGGTGAAGCGAGATGCCGGCGCTTTGGGTGCAACGCGATCATACAGCCTGGCCCTCGCGCCTCAGTTGATACATTCGCGATCGAAGCTGGTGACACAGCTTGTTGACTCGAAAGCATTCCGCCAGATCGAGTTCCTCGCTGTCGGTTCCTTCTACATATTTCAACCACCTTCAGATCCTCCCTCGGCGCCCTCGCTTAGTCGGATACCTTCAACCCGCGAAGATATCTTCTCTAACACGGCTATCCCAGTTCGATCTAAGCGGTCCTTGATGAAGTTCCTCAAGTTCGTGCTCGACTTCAATTCGGAACCTCAGATTGATACATGGCAGTCGCGTGCTGATGAAAAGCTGGCACAATTTCTGGCTTCGGAGTTCAAGCTTGATGCAGCCCTTCAATCTTACATCATCACACTGACACTGAGTCATGATGGCAAGATATCAGTCAAAGATGGCTTGAATGCGATCAACCGGCATCTGACCTCGATGGGCGTCTTCGGTCCTGGCTTTGCTGCGGTCTATCCTAAATGGGGCGGCCTGTCAGAGGTGGCTCAAGTGAGTTGCCGTGCCGCCGCTGTTGGTGGTGCAGTGTACATGCTTGGTTCTGGCATCAAGAAGCTGCAGCGATCTGAGTCGGAGCCAGCCAATACCCCATTGGAGCTCTCATTCACCAACGATATTGATGTCAAAGCTAAGTTGGTGGTCCAGGGTTCTCAAGCAACTGACTCTAGCAGTACTCGAATTAGCAGGCTCACTGTCGTGATAAAGTCGGATTTGTCCCCGGTGTTTGAATTGCTTACTGACGGCGCTCCCACACCAGCAGTTGCAGTGGTGGCTTTTCCCTCGGGCACTGTATCTGATGAAAGCGGAAACCCGCACGAGTTCCCTATCTATGCGATGGTGCATTCGAGCGATACCGGGGAGTGCCCTCCAGGACAATGTAAGTCAAACCCCCTTTCCACTTCCTATTTTGGTGTTATGATGATTCACATACCGAATACTTATCTACATTGTCTGAACCCTAATGACGATCATTATCTCTGACAACCTGATGTACACCTCATTTCTTTTCTCTATTGTACCTGCATATGATTTCAAGGCAATTATGCTAACGAAAGGTCAACAGATGTCATTTACTTTAGCACCGTCTGTGCCTCTTCTACGAAACTGGTGCTAGAAAGGGCTCTTGTGCATTTGCTTGCCGCTGTATCCAACGGTCAAGATGCAACTCCGCCCATCTACCAGCTGTATTATGAACGGAGAGTTGGAACGAACTCTCTGAGCATAGACGGGAATATTGCTACCTTCCACCCCACTTTGCCGAGTCTTGCATTTGATGACTCCATCCTCGACCCCGTTTATGAGGCCTGGAAGTTGGTGACTGCTGATTCAGAGGACACGTCTACTGATTATATGAACTTTGAAGACCGAGAAGGCGGAGGCGATGAAGACCTTTATGATTAGATGAGAGCAAGCACAATAGTAAAACAATCGGTTTTTGTTCAATCTTATTACCAATTGAATATAATGACTATGCCTCGAGGGCTTCCCAGCCTCTGAATATTGTTCCCATCATTTTGAAATACCCCATTGGTTGCTGTATTTTCCGCTCCAAAATCAAACATAAACCATTGACCATTTCGCACATGTGCTGCCAATACCCGTGTTACCATGCTGCTTTTGTATGAAACGTTCCTCCGCCCTAAAAGTAAGTATCTAGTCTTCCTGATAAAAAGGGGAGACATCGTTTGAAATCGTCAAGTCATGGCCCATAAAGTCGTTTGCTGAAAGTCTCACCATCATACGTGTATAGAGACCTTGTAAATGATAATGCGTAGTTGTCAAACTCCGAATTCTGAAAAATGTTGTCTAGGCCAACTCTTCGGCCATGTTGTCTTGCTGAGGAAGGGTGAGACCAATGCGAATAGTGCCGAAAGGTTGCTTGTCAGCGATGCCATCTTGCTCGACGGCAATGGCGTTCTTGGTGGCAAGTATGAGGACATGCATGAAAGCCTCCGAGACAAACTTTTTGGCGCTTGAAGGGTCGTAGAGCTCGTCGGTAAGAGTGCTGAAATCGACCCAGCGACAGTGGACTTGGTCATAAGAATGAGTATATCCTTTGGATTGTGCGCGGGCGGTGGCATAACCCAAGAAGTCGAGGGCAGAAGCATCAAGAACCGCGCCAGAGCCCTGTGTGTCATCACCGTTGGCAAAGTCCAGGTCCCCCATGAACCCTTCGTCACCCATAGAGGATTCCTGCGAATGCAGCATTGCAAGGTCGTCAGAGCCGTGAGGCAAATCAGGATGATCACTCCAGCGCTCAATAGGACGGACTACAGTACCCCGGGCATGCAGAGGACTTGGAGCAGGGAATCTTTTCTGCGCACTGCCTTGCCCTCGAATAGATGAGCCAGGGGCAGCGGAGGGAGGGCGGCTCCAAGGAGCCATAGAGGACGAGTGGCGATCTTCAAGACCCTTTGTTGCCTCCATTCCCACCTCAGGGGCAAGATCCTCACCGAACATGATTGCGTCCAGGCCATCATCGTGACCGCGGCCGAGCTCTTCGACGTCATACAATTTCTGCCGAACATTTCGCTCTTCAGCCTGCCCATCCCCAAAAGCTTCAGCCGAAACGCGGCGGCGACCACGCGGTTCAGGTTCCGCATCCTGCTCAGGGTCCTTTCCTTGGATACGTGCCAAAAGGGCCATGCCGGAGAATTGTTCTGCGAGGGGATGTGTCGCCCTGAGGTGTGCTTTCCCAATACCTGCAAGCCCGTTGTCAAATAGGAAAGCTTTGGCGTTGTTGCGTGCCTGCGCAAGAGTTGTAGATGGACGTGACTTATGGTTGGCCTTCATGTTGTCGAGATAGTTCGCATACCAGTGTCGAATCTCTGCGGTGGTGATATGGTCTTTCCCATCGATCATTTGGTGCCTTCGGCGCGGTCTTCCTCGTCGCAGAGGAGCTTTTGCTTCCTCCGTCTCCACCGATTCAGAGGTTGGCTCAGCTGAGGAGGTGGGTTTTCTGGCACCAGAACGCCTCGCAAAGGGTTCAGCGTCAGGCAAGGCATCCTCACCCATGATGATCACATTGTCACCCCCAAAATTTCCCTTGTCGCTGGGAAGGTTGGCCGCATTGACAGCTTGCACCTGGAGGTGCTCCTCGAAGGCCGCAGTTCCTGGAAGGGGAGGAAGCTCTGGCTCAAGATCGCCGAATTCGATAAGATTGCCTTCAAGGTCGAAGTTGAGATCGAGGCCAGGCATGTTTGCCATATTTTCACCAAATGGGTTGAAATCTTCCACCGGATCCTGTGCATGGAATGGCTTCGCGAAGGGAGAGTCGTGGTCAAGGTCGGTTGGAAGACGTAAGCTTCGGCCAGAGTGCGAAGATTGTGGGATATCGAAATTCAGCAGTGAATTGCTCCGGCCTGAAGAACTAGAATTTTGAGTCATGGGAGTCATTTGAGAGACTGAGCCTTGTGTCGGGAATTGGTTTGATAAGAAAACCAAATCATCAACACTTGCTAAAAGGTCAAGCTTTGGCACACTGGACAAAGGATCAAAGTTCGGATCATCCTGCAGGGTGATTTGATGGCGCCTTAAAAGGAAATAAAGGTCAGCTAGATACAAAGACCTTTATGGGTCAACAAAGGATCTCCTACTTTGCTTTGCCCGCGTTTGGGTCCGTTTCACTTGTGTTCGTGAGTCGAAAGAAATTCATCATGTCGGACTGCGTCTTCTCCGCGTCTGAGAGCACATAACGGCACTGCTGCGCGAACACACGAGAGACTCCATAAAGGAGATTCCCCTGAAGGCGAAGAGCCAAAGGTGCTCCTGGGTCGATGATGGTTTCGCATGCCTTGGGGACGTTGACTTCTTGGATTGCTTTGCGACTCAGCCGCTTTTGACTGGACTTTCCCACGGTAGCGACAAGCCTGAATTCCAGAGTCAGAAAATCAAGATGGGTAAAGAGCAGTATCTCGAGATATACCAGATAGTGGCAACCCCATACTGGGTGTTGCTTAGAACTGGTGATAGTGTTAGCTTGCGAACCAAAGCCAGCAGAGACAATGACCCAACTTACTCTCGTGGCTATAGAACATGGTGCTCTCTAATGCGCGATTGAATCCTGGAAAGAACCACGAAACTTCGAATAGTATGAGTATGAGCAGGTTGTCACAAACCGAAGAGTGTAGCTTTTGACTACCCCTTATATCGAGGCTTGTAGTCGAAGTCGGTTGGAAAGATAGAGAAGGATGCTGGGTTGAATTACTGAGGAGAATACAAGGTGAGGAAGAGAGAAATAAATTGGAAGAAAGAGAGACGGGACGAATTTCGTCGCGTTTGGTCTTGGTACTTACCTACTACCTAGAGAGGGGCTTAGGTATCATAGAGGCAGCTCTGACGGTTGGCGACCGGTGTCAAGCAGCTGGCATGTGCAATACGAACTGGCAACATGTTATACCTCATTTGTTCTCAGCCTTTTGCTATTGTCTCTATACCTGTGATTCTTCTATCACTGCCCGCCCACCTGAGGCCCCGGTCTACAGGATGTATTGACTTATGAGTCAAACTCACCGGGCAAGACTCTCTTTGCAAGCCTCGTTTAAATCTTTCCTTCCACCTTGCGATTCTACTCATCTGCCTACTACCTATCTAGGTACCTAACCTCAGGTAGGAAAAGGGTAAGGTGTTCCCTTGCGATGGTGTATTGACTTTGAGTAGAGCGGGATTAATTATAAAAGGTCTTCACGGCCGAGTTATTGTTTGTTGAACATAGAGAAGAGAGATTGGCGTTGGGTCGTGACATGTCAACGTCCTTTTCTATCCATGTCTTTCATCTTTAAAGAGATTGTTCCTGGCTTGGAAGCAAGTCCTTGATGGCCGTTCATAGGGATGCTATCAGATATGTATTTCATCTCATGGTGAGAAAGATATTATAATAAACAAACAGGAATCTCCCCTAGTAACTAAACTGCCTAGGTTCCGTGGTCTAGTTGGTTATGGCATCTCGTTAACACCGAGAAGGTCCCCGGTTCGATCCCGGGCGGAACCACGTCCTTTTTGATACGCAAGACATCCTCTGGCTGAGGTTTGAATTTATCATTTATATCTTTTTGTCCGACCGTGTGTAGAGCTCTCGTACCACTTCCTTGTACTTCCTCACCGGTACGAGGCTATTGGCACTCGATCAGCTTAGATTCCATTGACCAACAGTTTCTCCCAGAACTTCCGAACTACTTGTGAGTTGCTCGAAGTCCGGTCCCATTGGCAACCAAAGCAGCGCATAGTGCGAGGAAGGCCACTGCAGTCGAAGTACTAAAAGCATACCTTAAACCACTGTAGTAGACCAGACGAGCCTTGAGCTGCACATCTGGAGGTAGTTGGTGTAAGTAGTCAACCGAGTGTCTAATTTGCTCGATAACCTAGTTCCGACAACGGTTAGTATCTGTGTAAGGTTTACAGGACAACAGCTCGCGAGAGAAAGAAAAAGGGCATACTCTCCATTTGTCAGGTACCTCACTCAAAGCATCTGGTAGACGGATACTCAGTGTAGTTTGCACGATGGCCGAAGTGATTGAGACACCCCAGACGGTTCCTAGAGATCGAATGAGATATACAGTCGAAGCGGTAACCGCATGGTCTGTAAGTTTATCAGCAAACAGCTTAAACCGAAGGAGCTTATGCACTCACCGGCATGACTGAACGAAGCAAGTGAGGTAAAAAGGATACTGGGGTAAATAATTCCCTGGCCAAGGTTGGCTGGAAAGACGTATATAAAGTACTTCCATTTCGAATCCTGGAATTGCAACAAGGCTACCAAGCCGTTACCGAGTACCATGAGTAAAGCACCGATGCGTACGAGAACAAGCAACTTTCCCCAGCGAGACATCGCTACGCCAGCGATGAGACCACCAAGGGGAGTCGCCAGAGATGGAATTGCAAGCCGAGCACCAGCTGTAGTAGCTGAGTCAAGCAAGACAACTTGAAAGAATAGTGGAAGCATGAATAGGTACTTAGGGAAAAGTCAGTTAAAAGAATATGAACGGCTTCTTATAACTTACCCCGTACGCTGCCATGCCTGCGCAGACATTTGCACACTGGGTCGCAATAGGTAGTCTTCCTTTTATTAAGTGAAGAGGTACGACTGCAATGGCACTCGTCTTTGCCTCCACGAGGAGAAACATAGCAAAGAGAGCAATACTTCCAAGCAGCGACCCAACAACCCAGCGACTACCCCATGGCAGTTCGTTGCCACCAAGGCTGAGTCCTAAAAGTTGAACTGAGATGGCCAGAACCAACAGAAGAGACCCGGAAAAGTCAACTCTCTGCCAGACTGTTCCCAGATGACTATGAAAGGGGGGGCCTTCGGACTGATCCGAGACAACAAGGGCTCCGATGATCAATGCAAAGATAGAGAATGGAACTTGAAGAAGAAAGCACCATCGCCAGCCAACATGGTCGGCAATCGAGCCACCGAAAGAAGCTCCAGATATAGCACCCAGGCCGTAGATGCCATTTTGAAGAGCCTGATACATGCCACGCTTGCGGAAAGGAATCATGTCTGAATTTACAATAGTGGCTTTGAAACGTCAGTATACCTGAGTTAGAGGTCCTTGACTTACACTCACCCATTGTCATCAAACCACCTCCTCCAAAACCGGCCAAAGCTCTCATGATATTAAGAAAGATGATGTTATTTGCAACACCACATCCAAGGCACCCAAGGGCAAACGTAATAGTAGAGATAAAAAAGCACAAACGCCGACCAAAGATATCAGAAACTCTCCCATAGAGCGGCTGAAACGCAGTACTAGTGACTAAGTAAGAAGTAGTTAACCATGAACTTGAATTAAAAGCCTCGAATTCAGAGCTGATAACAGCATAAGTGGATACTGCAATTGTACTGTCAAGTCCATAGAGAAATACATTTGACATAATCGCCAGCTGAATCCAGATGAAGCCTCGAGGGAGTTTCCAACTATCTTCACTTGGAGCACGAAGTAGTGGTTGATCATCTCGAACCTCCAAGACATCATCGTCGTTGATGTCTTGAGTAGGACCCAAGACCTCGAGGTTATGGTCTGTGGAAGAACAGTTACTCATGGTGAAGCGGCGCAAACAAAATAATGAACTTTAAATTGCTTTTGTGTGAAGACTTGTGATTGAAAGAGTTGAGAATATTGACGTATGCCAGACAGAAGTTGTGTTGGGCCAATGGTGGAATTTCGTCAAGATATCACGTACTGATCCACCCAATGAGAACTTGTAGATCCCTACCGCATCTTGTTGCACAAGAGAAGATTAACATCGGCTGAGACTTGGCATTTTACTGCAGAAAACTATGCATGGGCGGCGACTTATCATCTACATGCCAAAAGGCCATCCTCATATGAGGGAGCAGGAACATAGCTCGTATAGAAATATTGTAGTAAACCTCCACTAAAACACTATGTATAGATAAGCTATTCGTCTTCTCATGAAACACTGTGCTCTCATTGAAATTAAGAGAACAATGCTTATTGAAATGGCATCATGCGAGAGCAACTCAAGTTCTCAACGTTTGCCTCGTGCTACAACTAACACAAAGCATTGTCCTGATGCGGCCTTTCCAGACTAACCTCGTCAAAAGGGAGGGAAAACTACCACGAATAGGAGGTCGCTTAGAGTATGGATTTCAAGGGTCCAACCATCCAAAATACCTAGCCCTACGCTTCTGGCTTCGAGCTGGTATACCATATCAGGCTGTCATGCACATCATGCATGTCAGCAGACACTCACCGCCCTCTATCACTATCGGAGCACAACTTGCAGATTGTGCTAGACTGAGCAAGACACCCATATGTAGTGTGGCCGGAATTCAACATTCGAACCGTGCCGCTTCCCCTGAAATATAAGCCGCAGCTGATTTCAACCGAAGGCCTCGAAGCTTCGGCGAAACAGGCTCGGGTTGGTCGGCCGTCTGCAAACGCGCAAGCTAGGTATTCTTCCACATGAGAAAGCGGAGAATATCTGTTACATAGGTAGTGCTTCAGTCCTGGCATGGGAAACATTTATTCAGACGCAATCTCAAAATGAACTTTGATATCCCGCGACCTGTTCCTGCATCTGCGATGCACCGAAAGTCACAAGTTTAGAGTTCCATTTATCTGGTGATCAAGCCAGCCCCCCGCTTTTGATCAGCCATTGTTGAACTGTCCACACCAAGGTGCTGATCTTCCAACATCTATGTACAGTACTGTAGCAAATAGTTTGGAACGAAGATGAGCAGGGCACCACCTCTTTGAGTCTTCAGATCCTCCATATGTCGATGCAAGTGGAGAAAGCATGTGAAACTAGGCTCATTCAGAGATGGGAAGAAAAGATGGTGTTGACCTCGCACAAGGATAGATAGTTTTGGGCGTCACATAGCGTTCTTTTGAAATCCAAAAAGAATAGTCAGGTCTGGCATCATAGGCCGGCCCGACCACGCGGATCACACGGTTAAGAGGATCGGCAACCTTAAGGAAATAATGGAAACTGCGCCTATTCTTGCGACAGGACAAGACGAAACGCATTAAAACAAACTTGTTTGGGGAAACGCAAGCTGTACGTCAAATACATCATCCAGCTCCACTAACAAGCACAAGCTCGACCGCCGTCTCTGACAAAACCGGATTCAGACACCGTCAACATCGCTGTTGTGCAACATTGGCTTCCGTCAGTTACGCTTCTTCTTCTGCTTCTGCCAGGGAACTTATTACGAGCCAAGCAACCCCAAGCCGCCTTATCCATTGGGCATCTGGACTTTTAGACCTCCCCCGCCTCACCCCCTTGTCCAGTTATGGTCCACAGCTCTGAACCCCGCCAGTAAACGTACTCCGAGGCCTCGCCGGAAAGTTGTCCGTGATACCCCGCTATCACCGACCGTATCGTGTCGAAGCATCGGTGGAAGCTCTGTATTCCAACTAAGGAAAACGCCCGAACGAATCTTCAGGGGAGCTCGCTGACGGCTGTACCTAAATAGGGATGCCACAGTGCAGCTTCTAGATCCTTTCGTGCACCCTCTGACCCTGTACCCTGCATTCGCATTTGTTGGAGTTGTGGCGATCAAAGAGAGGGCATGCAAGAGAGCTTGTGACACAAATACTGTACACACTGGGCGGCATCAACAAACTTAAGTAAAAGCAAGAAAGTTTTATTCATCTCTTGCCTTGAACAGAACGCGTCATGATGCTGTCGATGCTCCTCCATAGCATCATTGTCGTGCCTTTTCTCACGTGCCCCCGCATCTCAGTCCCCCTTGCTACCTCCTCCACGCCACGATGCGATACAGCTGCCCAGCCTAGACCTTGGCTCGGGTTGAACTTGGTACTTCTCCGAAGTGCTCCGCTCACAAATAGCTTTGTTGTACTCTGTACTCCGTTCTGGGTTCTCTCTGCCTCGCTCGCTCGCTTTCTTCCCACCATTCTTCTGCATCCCTGGAAACTCCATGCATGTTTATCCGCGGCTGTGCATTGTACTCCTGGGTATACTGACCCTCCTTGTCTTACCTAGCTTGGCGTCTTCGTCTTCAACCCAGGACAAAAAGGCTGTTATTCTAGTTCTTGCACACTCCAAAAAGTCTCACTTATCTTGCCTTCTGACTGTCCACGGACCTTTGAAGCGTCCCAGCCGCCTGCCGTGTGATTCTGCATCTGTCCCTCGATACTTAAACTCAATATCCTCTCGAGCTTTTTGGAACTGATGCTCAAGCTGTCGTGTGCTGGTCCTCTTACACTTCGCTCCCAACCGTGCTTCCTTTACCGACTTCTGCCACCATGACAGGCGCTCTCGCTACCCCCCGATACAGCAACGACGACTTCGAGACAGCTTCGATTCGTTCTGCTGCCCCTTCTTATGGTGAGTAGACAAAGTAGTTGCGCCTCCACGTATCCTGCGGGCATATCAGCTCTATTTATATCACGAAGCTGGACTTCGCTGCTGGAGCTCCACTACCTGGCACGGGACCAGTTTTGCTGACCTGTTCTTTGCTTCAGTCTCGGAAGCTCCCTCGTACCACTCAACAAACCCTTATCCCGAGACCTTGCCGTCATACGCCCCTCCAGCTCGAACTCACGCGGTTGTGAGAAGCTCTCTTGTCCCCTCCGGTAGCGGTACCTCCACTCCCACTCCGCGCCAGCAGGTCATCGGTTTGCCTCCAGTGCCTGCTCTTCCTCTGCGATCACAGCCAAACCTGAATAACTTCCGTATTGCGACATGGTCCTCTGTCTCCAGCAACCCTGCCGCCAGACACTACCAGAATGTCGCCAACCGGCGACTGACTGCCCAGCGTGATCCCGTAGATAGCCTCCGCCGCGTCATGACCGATGTTAGCGAACAAGAACAAGAGCGATATGTGACCAGACCACTGGAGGATCCGTATTTGGTTGGCGAGGTGGCTGCTGCGCGGGCTCGTCAGGAACGACTTGCACGAGAGTCAGGAGATGATATTCTGCAGCGAGAAGACCGCCAATGGGACTGGTTCCTAGGTAAGTTCGACAAAGGGTTGTAAGATGTAACATCACAGTCACTAATGCAGGAGTAGCTCGAATAAAGGATTCGGATGACCGACAGCGAAGCTGGACTCCCTACCGGCGCGAGGCTGAGGTTGGGAGTCGCAAGAAACTCCTCCGTCGTATCGGAGGACGACGCCTGCTATGAATCTGTTCCTTTGATTTCTGCGTTTTTCATGTTTTCTCCTTCTTTCTGCTGCGCTGGGTCGCCGCTGCTGTGTCAGTTGACGTTTGCTGACATTCTCATGGCGTTTGATGATATGGATTGGGTTATCTGGACTAGGCATGGCATGCGCATAAGGGTTCTCCGGTTCTCCAAATGTGTTCGATTAACATAAAATCGTCGTTGTGGGCACATTCTTCCTTTCTGTCACTCGTTCATAAACGTAGGGTCGCATAGGGCTTGACGAGCCTGGTGTGGCATGAGGTAGCTCACCCTTCCAATGAAATCAACATTTGAACCGCCTTGATAGCTATTAACCAGTGTTTTGAAAACATCATGTTAGCATAGTTTTTGTGATTATACCTGAAGCTAGATACCGTCAACTTCTCCACCGTTTCTCAACCCGTTTGGAAAGATATGTTACACGTCCAATAACGCCATGCCCGATGTACATATAATGGATGCCTCCGTAACTTGATGACAGTTCAAACCTCCCCAGCGTACAAGCCGACCCTCCTAGTGAAAGGGGCGAATGAGTGGGTATGTGGTAATAACTTAAATATGAGCCCGACTTAGCCCTTGCTCTTGGTGTTGAGGATCAGAGCAACGATAAGACTGGTTATGATTAGTATAGGTGAAAACTAACAAGATTGCTTGATCTTTCTTACCCGTAAAGTCCAAGAACTTCGCCAAAGATGAGAATTAGGACCATGCCAACGAAGATCCTAGACTGTTCCATATAAGCACGAACACCAGTGTCGCCGACAATTCCGATACAGTAACCAGCGGCAAGACCAGTCATGCCAACTGCGATACCACATCCGAGGTGCATGAAACCCCTGCTGTTGTCAGTACCCGTGCTTGTTGATAGGAGTTCGCGTCGACATACGAAAACAAGCTGTAGTTCTTGCCAGGGTCGAGATCCTCGGCGATGAGGACGGAAATAACGAGCGAGTAGACGGCGATAATACCAGACATGACGACTGGAATCAGACACTACATAAGGCATTAGAGATATTTCTGGTTGGGTTGTGATGGAAGACTTGGTACCTTCATGATGAGGTCTGGTCGAAATGTACCGACACCAGCAATGCCGATGCCAGACTTGGCTGTGCCGTACGCAGCACCAATACCTGTCAAATTCGTTCAGCGTTTGTTCTCGATGATATCGCATCGCGTAAAGAGGTCGGGTATCGCACATCCGAAGATCATTGCAGCTGCAATTCCGGCCTACAAGTTGCTGCATCAGCATTCGCGTCCACCCCTGGTTTCAGGCCAGCAGAAAGGGCCAGCACGAGGATACTCACCATCCCAATAAAGGGGGCAAACTTGGGTGTGAGCTCGGATTGTTCCATGATGAAAATATAAGGCCGTCGACGAGCTCAGAAGTCAAGGGCGACGTGGAAGTTGGCGTTAGAAGCTTGATGATGATGTAGCCTGCTACTGGCCCAAGGCTACTAGAGAGTTGGAAGCTGAGGTGTAAAGCCACATTGGAGCGGGTTGATTTGACCAATGACGAGTAGGTGGCTTTGAAACCAGCCACGTGATCATACCAGCCTCTACTCGGAAGCTGGAGAGTAGAAAAGTCCATTCAACGCAAGTATCTACCTAGATACGTTTATCATTACTACAGTACCTCAGTAGGCAAGTCTTCAAAGGTTTCTTTGTTCATTTTATCGCAAATGCTTAAGGTCGAGCCTTATTCAAAACTTGAAATCGAGAATATCCTTTTCAGTCTGCCATGTATCATTCACCAGGCTTGAAGGGCCGAGAGAGCCGACAATGCCTGGTTTTGGGCGGCGGCATTTGATTTCATAGGTAGCTCCAGTCACAGAGGAGTAAAATCAAGGGCAGTAGATATCGATCGAGTGGTATTGTTCTACCTAGGTAACTTTCGTCAGTAAAATTACAAAAACTCGGTATTCCGCGACAGACAATAGCAATTGTTGACAACAAACATCTCTTGCATAATGAAAGGATGTCAGAAGTAGAAAACCAACGGCCGCTAGCGTGCCCCTTAGGTCCCTCCAGTTCAACAGGAGGTTTAATATGGATGGATTGATTGCCGTGACTCCCGTTTTGGATACCTAGGCAGATATTAACCTTTGATTTCAACTCAATCACTTGTAACGCGCCCATTTCGATCAAAGTAACTGTACAGCGAGGACAGACAAGAACGGAGATATATAACAGAAGTTTATTATATTGAATGAAGCAGCAGTAACAATAACTGTAGCAATAGTTGTAGCAGGCAGTTCAAGGTACATACCTCCAATTAGTGGCCGGGGGCAATTGGCTCTGGGCTACAATGCACAAACAAAGAGGCTCAACTTCACTGTCACAATTCGAGTTAACGCCTTGCTTCGAGGGACTGATGATGATGTGTGACTGATTTACTAAGTAACTAACTACCTGTTTTATCCTGTTCCTGAATAGCTTTTGACTTCTTCCCCTCTCTTTTTCGTATCCACGGTGCATCGTCCAGATCCATGCTGTTACACTGCAACTTTATACCCCAGCATATTTCATCCCCTTAACTTGGTACTAAATAATTTAACTGCCCATTAGCCATCCACTACGGCGCGCCCACATTGCCCGCCCCCCAGTTACCACCTCTTTCACACCCAAACAACACCAGAGGCCGCCATCAGACAGCGGGTGGATTCTGTAGTGGACCTAGCACTGGCGTGTCTGTCGTAGACTCCCTGTTCAGTTCCATTCAGCACCTGGATTTCATTGGTTTGGATTACCTTTACCTCTTTACCTGCGACGAGTCGAGTGTCTGGCCTGGATCGTGAACCTGCAACTGCAACTCCCTCCAAACTCCATCACCAGAGGGCCATTCCCCCCAGAAAAAACCCTATCGAGACGGCGACCGCCCATTGTCTGCGATAACACTCATTATTGCCGTCCGTTCTCATATTTCGACGAGCTTCGGCCCAAGGCCTGAGGTTTGCCATTTTGCTCGACCGCCCGCCTTGTCCGACGCCCCTCGAGCCCAAACTCGCAAATTCCGACACGACACTTTGCTTGGGTAGAAGCAATCTCCGAATCCTCCTTCATCCCTCTCACTACAACGACGAGCGCTACCCTGTGAGGGTGTTCGCAGCGCCGATAATAACAGACGGTCATCGCCCACGCATCTTCCTCAACGTTATCTTAAACTTAAGGGGGCGTACGGTATTGGCGTCGACTGACGGCGGCGCATCCGTCGAAGTCGGCTGTTGATACGCCTGATATTGAGCTTTTCGCCTTGGGCACTCAACAAGCAACTGGTAATGCAATTCCTGCTCTCGGGCATCTCCTTTTTATGCCCAAACCCTCCTGACATGCTTTCTATCAAGTTTCTTTCACCATGTCGAACTACGGTTACGACCCTCGGGGAGCTCCTCAACGGCCACCGCCAAGGGGCTACGGCGATGACAACAACTATGGCCAACGAGATGCCGCCTTTTCCAACATTTTCGGCGCGGCTCCGCCTCCCGGTCGATCTCAAACCATGACTTCTTCGTCCTCGATGCCACAATCCATGATGGACCCTGGGCGCACCCAAACGATGTCCTCCATGTCCTCTGGCATGCAACGGCAGCCACCGCCTCGTGCTCCTCCAGGCCATTATGGGGACCCAGCAGCTGGAAGGACTCGAACAATGGACAGCAATAGCATGATGGGAAATGGCTACTACCCCAGTCAACGCTCAGCGTCCGGTGGCCAGCAAATGCCATCCCATTATATGCAGCCACAGCATCAACAGAGACGTCCATATCCTGGCCCTGGGGGACCTCCTCCTCCACGAATGGACCAGCGAGGGCCGCCGCCACCACAAGGCCCTGGTGCAAGAACTCCAGCTCAGCGATTCTACCAAGGAGGGCCAGCACCTGCGATGAATAATGACCCTTATCGCTCTCAGTCACTCGCTTCTGCTCCTCGCCAGCCGATGTATCACCCTCCACCCAGCGCCTACCAGCAGCCCGCCGCAAACCACCTTCGACAGGCCCCATACGCGCAGCAGAACTCGGCGAGAACAACTGCTCAAGGGCGAGTTGTACCAGAGCGCCACGAGGACCGCACCATGTCTTTGACCGGCAACTATCAGCCTCAAAGCATGGATGCCCATCAAACTATGAGCGGCCGAGTAATTCCTAACCGACGAGCACCTACAGAGCTGCCGGCCACCAACGGCTACCCCAATTCGATGCCTCACGCGCCAGGAGCACAGACCCGAACATCTAGTATGGCTTCGTCTAACGGTGCTGGTGATCACAGTAGGACTATGTCGATGGCCTCCACCGTAGCGCCGACCATCACCCCCTCCGACTCTGATGCTACTACTTTGGTTCAGCGACCTACCAGAAGCAAGTCGATCGAGAGCGAACGTCCCCCTACTGCGACCAAGATTCGGCCACCCCTTGTATATCCTGCCCTCCTCTCACGAGTTGGAGAGTGCTTCCGCCGAAAGATTATCGTTGGTGATCGCACCAAAAACGAACTGACATACAAGAATGCATTCAGTGGTTCTGAAGCGGTGGATGTCTTGTCGTACATTATTAGGACTACCGATCGTAACCTTGCCTTGCTTCTTGGACGAGCTCTCGATGCTCAGAAATTTTTCCACGATGTCACTTACGAGCACCGCCTGCGAGACTCTCAATCAGAAATGTACCAGTTCAGAGAAACATTGATGGACGAGCCTGAAGAGAAGCCCGCGGTCAACGGTGTATTCGTCCTCCTCTCTGAATGTTACTCTCCTACCTGTACCAGAGATCAACTCTGTTACTCTATTGCCTGCCCTCGACGACTGGAGCAAGTTTCTAGGCTCAACCTCAAGATTAACCCTGGCTTGCGAAAGGAAGACGCTGTTAATGCTGTCGACGACGAAGTCGACCAGACAGACGAGCAGAAACTCTGGATCAACTCTGTTCCCAAAGAAGTTGCGGAGAAGGTTGGCGACCGCGAAAAGAAGAGGCAGGAGGTCATTTCAGAGATCTGCTATACCGAACGAGATTTTGTCAAGGATTTGGAATATCTAAGAGACTTTTGGATTCTGCCATTACGGTCAAAGGCTTCCCCAGTACCTGTCCAACGTCGCGAAAAGGTTGTCAAGACCATATTCAGCAATATTGTCGACCACCCCAGTATTCATACCGTCAGCTCCCGGTTTGCGTCTGGTTTGACGACTCGACAGCAGAAGGAACCCATTGTACACAATATTGGTGACATTTTCCTCGAGTATGTACCTCAATTTGAGCCCTTCATCCTGTATGGTTCGAAACAGCTGGAAGGAAAATTCGAGTTCGAGAATGAACGATCAGTAAATCCATACTTTGGCAAGTTTGTGGATGAGATTGAAAGGCGCAAGGAGTCGAGAAAACTGGAGCTCAACGGTTATTTGACCAAACCAACAACCCGCCTGGCTCGTTACCCACTACTCCTAGAGAATGTATTGAAATACACGGAGGACGACAACCCTGATAAGGAGGATATTCCTAAAGTTCTAGTTATGATTCGAGATATTCTGGGCAGAGTCAACGCGGAGTCTGGAAAGGCTGAGAATCGATTTAACCTCAGAAGACTCCACGAGCAGCTTCGCTTCAGGCCCAATGAGAGGGTCGATCTGCGACTGACTGAAGAGGGCCGTGAAATGGTCTTTAAGTGCCAGTTTAAGAAGTCACCCACTGATCCTGCAGAAATCACTGCCTTCCTATTCGACCATGCGGTCCTTCTTGTTCGTATCAAGCAGACAGGCAAGACTGAAGAGATCAAAGCTTACCGCCGACCTATTCCTCTGGAGCTTCTGGCTATTCGGGAAATGGATGAAGTTATCCCCAAAGATGGCAACATGAAACGGACATCGTCAAGCCTGATTCCTTCGATCCGCAACAATGCCAACGACCCAGCAAGAAAGGAAGGCTGGCCGATCACATTCCGCCATCTTGGTAAAGCAGGCTATGAGTTGACGCTTTATGCGTCTAATCAGGCGGCGCGCCAGAAGTGGCTTGAATTTATTCATACCTCACAGGAACGCCTTCGATCCCGAGCTGACTTCTTCAATACAACGGTTATTTCTAGCAAATTCTTTGCTGGTACCAACCGTGTCAACTGCGTTACGCCTTTTGGTAAGTTTGTTTCAATGTGGCAAGTTGACTCGCTGATAATGGAACAGATGGTGGGCGTAAGCTCTTGTACGGCACTGACAATGGTGTTTATCTGTCAGACCGCAAGGTGAAAGACCAAGTGCCTCGTCGAGTACTGGAGACTGCCAGCGTTACCCAGATTGACATTTTGGAAGAGTACCAATTGCTTTTGGTCTTGTCCAACAAGACACTCCAGTCTTACCCGGTTTCTGCCCTGAACCCTGATGAGCCCGCATTGTCTAGGAGGCCTAAGAAGATCCAGAATCATTGCAGTTTCTTCAAAACGGGTATCTGCTTGGGTAGGCATCTGGTTTGCTGCGTCAAGTCATCTGCCCTGTCGACTACAATTAAGGTTTTTGAGCCTAATGACGCCATGACCAAGGCGAAGAAGCAGAAGGGTATAGGCAAGTTCATGAGTGGTGGGCATGATGAACTCAAGCCATTCAAGGAGTTTTATATCCCCACTGAGTCCTCGTCCGTTCACTTCCTCAAGTCCAAACTTTGCGTTGCCTGCGCCCGAGGTTTCGAGGTCGTTTCACTTGAAACCCTGGAGACGCAGTCATTGCTTGACCAAGCTGATACGTCTCTTGACTTTGTGGCTCGCAAAGAAGGAGTTAGGCCAATTCACATTGAACGACTTAACGGAGAGTTCTTGCTTAACTACTCGGAATTCTCCTTCTTTGTTAACCGCAATGGTTGGAGGGCTCGGCCAGAATGGCGAATTGACTGGGAGGGTACACCGCAGAGCTTTGCACTCAGCTACCCCTGGATTCTTGCTTTCGAACCAAACTTCATCGAGCTCCGTAACATGGAGAACGGTGCTGTACACATCGTTCCTCGCAAGAACATTCGCATGCTTCATAGTAGTACACATGAGGTAAGTTCCATTTCACAGTCTGTTTTGTTCAAAGACGCTAATATGAATCTCAGATTTTGTTTGCACACGAAGACGATAAGGGAGATGATGTTGTTGAAGCCATCGACTTTTGGAAGAGCAACCGCAAGTCGGAGCTACTCGGCTCATAACAATAAACAGCTACTGAGCCCAGTGATGGGGAGCGTTTTTTTCTGGAAAGATTTTTCTTCTTGTATTGGCGGCGCCCGGCTTCTACGACGCGAATCATCCTTGGGCGTGAGACACTCGCAAGGGTGTTGACGATCTTCGGTTTCACTTGTAGAATCCCTTCGGAGAAGGCGCAAGATCTTGAACCGCACTTTGAACCGGTGCACGGATGTTGTCGCAACGCTTCTGGTTACACGAAAAGTCAAGTTGATATATCACGAGTCTTGACGAATGACCAAACCAGAGCATCGGATCCAGGAGAGGGCCCCGCTAAGATGTTTAAAGTATAGGAGCTGTAGATGAGGAGACAAGGAAAATTGAGGCTGGATGTGGGGTGAGATAAGATGATGAGATGGAAAAGAGCAAGGCGGAAAAGTGGTATACCGTAGCTTGTACTCTGGAAGGATGAGCGATGTATAGCATGACATGGCATGGCATGGCATGACATATTGAAGCAGCTTGGAGCAATTTAAGATGGAGCGAGCGTCGTGAAATAATGGATGGCATGGGAATGGAAAGAAATGGGCTCTACGGTACTATAGTAGTGAGTGTACAATTGCGATTGTAGTAATGGAGATATCCTCGTTTACCTTAGTACCTCAGTACAGTAATTCTTAGTAACCATGGAACCGTCTTTTATACATTGGATGTCTTAGCCCAGTATAGATGACCCACTAGAATGCCCAATCCTATTCTCTTTGACCCTGACATTTGCATGTGCCATGTGGCAGTGTGTCTTCTGTGGCTCGCTTGTAGTAATGACTGTTTCATATGGGATCAAGAAAGATATTAATTTGTCGAAGCCTAATGATGAATGCCCCATTTTCTCCTCTTTCTCGGTGCCTTATTGAGGACACCCTCACCGAGTTTCGAGCTCACTTGGTCGTTATCTCGCCTAAAGTCCTGAGGTCATGATTCGTGGCGGACGTCAGTGCTGGCCCGCTTCTAGGTTAATACTATTAGCTTAGCTACTGTATCACTATCGCTACTGTACTAAGGTTGGTTGGTAGGTATCTCCAATTGCATGTGACATCACCTCCATCTTCAACTTAGTAACTATCAACCTTTTCTTTTTTTCTCTCTTTCATTGATCTTCGTTTCGACCAAAACACAAGCTTTCAGTTGGGATAAGCTTGTATCGCGACAATCATTCAACAAAGATTGTCGCGATGGCCATTCCCTTTATCGGAAGGCTTCGTCCGTGAGTGTTCCCCCTATTGCCATCACTACAACCTGAACGATCCAGGCCGCGCTTATTCGCCTCCCTTCCTCATCTTTGCGCCGACTTTACTAACCTTTCTTCGCAACAGTTACGAATACTTTGCTCTCGTTGGCTCTTTTCTTCTCGTCGGTCTCGAGGCAGTCATTCGAGTCTTGACACTGGCATTACGTGAGTCGCAGGCCGATTCTGAGCGGTGTAGGTGTTGTACTAACAGCAGCATTGTAGCCCCGTTTCTTGTTGCACTTTTCTATAGAGCCTCAAGACGTCTCTTTAATAGATTCTCTGCTCCTGCGAGGCTAAGAGCAGAAAGTAAACGCAAATGTTAGCACCTTGCCAGTACGTTTGAGATACAGACTAACATCGTATAGCTATATCCACTTCGGTTCGAGACGCGCCCGACTTTGTCGAGTTGTGTCGTATTTGGGGCTACGAAGCAGAAGAACATATTGCTCAGACTAAAGATGGTTATCTGTTAGGTCTCCATCGACTTCAGTGGAGGAAGGGCGAAGAGGGACAGAAGGTCAACTACGGACCAACAAGCTTGAAAAAGAAGGTTATCTACATGCACCATGGCCTTCTTATGAATTCTGAGGTTTGGGTGGCTCTTACGGACGAGCAGCGATGTCTTCCTTTCGAGCTGGTTGAAAGAGGCTATGATGTCTGGGTGAGTTTCTTGTCTTGATCATAGTTTAAATTCACTGACTAACATTTACAGTTTGGCAACAATCGGGGCAATAAGTATTCTAAAAAGTCAATTAATCAATCACCAACATCTAATGCTTTCTGGGATTTTTCTATCGACGAATTTGCCTTTCACGACATTCCAGACAGCATCAGCTATATTCTCGATACCACCCAGCAGGAGAGTCTCTCGTACATTGGCTTCTCGCAAGGCACAGCCCAGGCTTTTGCCAGCTTAGCCGTCCACCCCAAGCTCAACAACCAAATCAATGTCTTCATTGCTCTCGCGCCCGCCATGGCCCCAGCCGGCTTATCTAGTGGAATTGTCGATGCACTCGTCACGGCCTCGCCCTCTGTTTTGTTCCTCTTGTTTGGCCGGCGTTCGATTCTTAGTTCCGCAACTATGTGGGAGACAATTTTGTATCCGCCAATTTTCAGCAAACTCATCGATATGGGCCTTTCATTTTTGTTCAACTGGCAAACACTCAATATTTCGGCTAGTCAGAAGTTGGCGGCATACCCACATCTATACTCTTTCACAAGTACCAAGAGTGTGGTTCACTGGTTTCAGATTATCCGAAACAAATGCTTTCAGATGTACGACGATGACGTACATCAGCCCATGAGCGTTAGCACAAGCAGGAAATATTCCAAGGTGGCCAAGTACCCGACTCGGAACATCAAGACACCCATCGTTCTGGTATACGGTGGAAGCGACTCCCTGGTGGATATTAAAGTGATGCTCAAGGAACTTCCCCCTCAAACTGTGGCAACCGAGATCCCCCATTATGAACATCTCGACTTTCTCTGGGCTCGTGACGTCGATACTCAGGTCTTTCAGCACGTGTTCGATGCGCTTGACAGTTTCACCGATGCCGAACATACAAAGGAGGAATATGATCGATACTATGTCAGTCGGCAGGAGAGTCTTCTTGGTTCAGGATACGCCTTTGGCCATGCTCATCACGGTAGCGAGAGCGAATCTTCAACACTTACACCAAGCCTTGAAGGCACCAATGGTGCCCAGGTTGTACCCCAGCCCCAACCACATCGAGCACGAGAGCAAGCCTCAGGGATTCCCTCCCCCAAGAACACGACGAGACACAAGGTAAAGTATTCTGGCGATCTATCTGCAGGCGACCGGCCAGCGACGCCTGAGTTGTTCAAAAGTGCTGCAGGAAGAGATTCACCGGAGGAAGGGTCAGAATCCCCAATGGCGGCCAGAGTCAAGGCTGGTGTCAAGCGTAGCGGAAGTGTCGGAAGCAATATTAGCCTGGACATGCGAGAAGGCCGTGGAATTAGCGTCGGTGCGAGTAAAGCTGCTGGAGGCGTTGTTACCAAGAGCGGTGCCAGTGGAACGAACGTGGAGGAGAGTCCTAAAAGAGACAGCTCTTCTGAAAAGAAGAAGAAGTAGTAGTAGGCGATTAAGTAGAAAAGAGGGTATACTGGAGAAGGAGTGAGGTCAAGCTATGTCTTCGATGTCAGCAATTTTTATATAATGCTTATCCCCTTTCTTTGCTATAGAAAGAATAGCAGCATGTGCCAGGGGCAAGTCATTGCAGTGATTCGTCGAGTAGAGATAGGTGTGTTGTTGGATATGAATCATTTGTTACTCTTCATATCTTAGGTAAATCTGTATAATGGTTACGATCAAGTCTTATACAGTGCCGAATGCCGCCTGCAGATGTTTGATGGCAGCTTCTATCATCTCGTATCCTCTGTCTATCACCCCGTGAAGTGAAAGGATAGAGTGTGTCCCACCTTTTATCACCAACACCTCGGTATCAACCCCTAAACCTCTCAACTGCTCTCCAAAAGCTAGCGCCTCTGGTGCCAGAAGGTCCATCTCTGCAGCCGCAACCCATGTCTTCGGAAGCTTTCTGAGGAGAGGTTCAGGGGCCAGATTGGGACTTGAGTCCCATCTTGAGCGATGACCATCCTGAGTGAAGTAAAGCTTACGATACCACTCCATTCGTGCAGGTGTAAGCCATGGAGCAGTCTCGGCATTAGACTTCCAGATACCTTCGGTAGTAGCAGTATTGTCAACAACTGGAATGAACAACAAAAGTGACACTGGAGGTTTGGTTATGGTATTTGGGAGTGATGGTTGAGCTGTTGGGAGAGAAACTTCTGGGTTTGAGGCAGCGAGTGCAGCAACAATGGCTAGGTTAGCACCAGACGATGTTCCGCTGATAGAAATGCGAGAACTGTCTATAATGGGCAGTTCGGCGGGGGAGGATTCGACCCATCTCACAGCGTCAATCGCATCTTCGATTGCAGCTGGGAATGGATTTTCAGGGGCCAGTCTATAGTCGACGCTGATGACTAGACAGCGCACTTCTATTATGCGGGTAAGAATCGCACGATGAAGGATAACTAGACAAGCACGTACTCTCACAAGCCCAGCAACAAAGATCTGTCCCATTATTGAGCCCTCCCACAGCCCAGCCTCCGCCGTGGAACCAAACGAGGGCAGGCCAGCCTCGGTCATCGGGCTGGGCCGTTGGCGTGTACACTCTCACACGGAATTTGCCAACATTGTAGTCTTTTAGGCTTCCTACGGGGATAGGTTTGGTTCCTCCGGGCGGAAGAGAAACCTTCTTAGTACGTGTTGATCCGTCCCAGACCCTAATCTCGTCGGGTTCGATATACTGTAGATGTGCCTCATGATAGGCGACGTATTGAGGATCTAGGCTGTCACGAATGGCTGGGTGAAGAGGTTGCCAGATCTTTCGGGGTGCGTCATCCGTCATTGCGGTGATGCGTGAGTTTGGAACAAGTTTCGAAAAGTCGTAATGAATAAAGATCCGAAGCTCCTTTTAGTATTGATTCAGTTGGTTCAGAGCTCAGAGATGAAACCCCATGCTCCCTTGAACCCCCACTATTGAAAGCTGCCCGGACCCGCACGTCTTCAATATCTTCCGTTAATACTTAGTAGTAATGCTTACAAGACATCATGATTTACTAACC